>CM033644.1:68241886-68655202 GCA_019512145.1 Engystomops pustulosus
GAGGCAGTGTCCCTCACTGTATGGCGGTAGTGTCCCTCACTGTATGGTGGTAGTGTTCCTCACTATATGGGGGTAGTGTTCCTCACTGTATGGGGGTAGTGTTCCTTACTGTATGGGGGTAGTGTCTCTCACTGTATGGTGGTAGTGTTCCTCACTGTATGGGGGTAGTGTCTTTCACTGTATGTCGGTAGTGTTCCTCACTGTATGGCGGTAGTGTTCCTCACTGTATGGGGGTAGTGTTCCTCACTGTATGGTGGTAGTGTTCCTCACTGTATGGGGGTAGTGTCTCTCACTGTATGGGGGTAGTGTCTCTCACTTTATGGCGGTAGTGTTCCTCACTGTATGGGGGTAGTGTTCCTCACTGTATGGGGGTAGTGTTCCTCACTGTATGGAGGCAGTGTCCCTCACTGTATGGCGGTAGTGTTCCTCACTGTATGGCGGTAGTGTTCATTACTGTATAGGGGTAGTGTTCCTCACTGTATGGCGGTAGTGTTCCTCACTGTATGGCGGTAGTGGCCCTCACTGTGTGGCGGTAGTGTCCCTCACTGTATGACGGTAGTGTCCCTTACTGTATGGTGGTAGTGTTCCTCACTGTATGGGGCTAGTGCCCCTCAATGTATGGCAGTAGTGTCCCTCACTGTATGACGGTAGTGTTCGTCACTATGTGGGGGTAGTATTCCTCACTATATAATGGTAGTGTTCCTCACCCTATGTTGGTAGTGTTCCTTACTATATAGCAGTAGGCCTCAGCTTTGCAGCTGTGTGGGTGATGTCATTTATGATTTTTACTGTTTATTTATTTGTATATCAGTTATAGGGAAAGGGGGGGTGATTTGAATTTTTAGGTTATTTTATTATAATTTTTGTTAACTTTTTTTTATTTTTATTATTACTAATTTTCAGACGCCCTTGGGTACTTTAACCCTAAGTTGTTTGATCAATCCTATCGTATAAAGCCATACTATAGTATGGCAATATATGGGGATTTCCTTCCTCATTCTTTACAATGTGCTAATATTGTAATGAAGGGATTAAACTGAGGCAGCCTCGGGACTTCGGAAGACCCAAGGTTGTCATGGCAATGGATCGCTGCTCCCCAATGATGTCACGGGGAGAGACGACCCTCGGAAAGGTGGCGGCACACATGACACCCGGCGACGGATCGCTGCTCCCCGATGACGTCACGGGGAACAACGATCATCAGCAAGATGGTGGTGCTCATAGCACCGACTGCTGGTGTTACCGGTAAGCCTTTGCTGCAATATGCAGCAAAGACTTACCAGCTATGGAGAGGGCTCAGCCCATGAGCCCTCTCCATGCACCAGCCATGCAACGTGAATCGATTCGGTTCATCGAACCGGGTCGAATTGAATTAAGATAAATTCGTCCATCTTTAGTTATATACAATATGCAAACTTATCAAATTTTCCAAGTTTCTCATTATACATTTTTTAATAGGGTAACTTATTAAAGGGATTGTACAGGATTTGAAATAGATGTCTGCTATCTACCAGTCAAAAGTGCTGAATGTCGACAATAGGCTTGGGCTAAGATGTTCCATTCTCTTGTAGTTTTATTTAAAATAATATGGATAAAATTGGAATTTAAAACAAAGAATACTTCAAACTACTGATGTTATGTTTTACCTATTGACTGGACTACTTTAATGTTATTTACAGCTGTTAATTTTACGCGTGATTGGGAGGTTGGAACTATAAACACGACAACAGTTTACAAATCATTCAGCAATTCCATGGTGAATGCCAGTATTGGATTGTGGATTGGCTTACGGGGTGTAAACATAACCCTAGCAGGTAATTGTTTTCTTTTAATTCATATCTACGCAAGAGGTGTATATATTCCCATGTTAATCTATATTACACTACTCCATTCCCTTCTATGGGATTGATAGAGAAAGGCAAGTACAGTTTCTATAACACTGAAAAAAGGAGTTGTGGTCACACAGGAGCACTACTGCATTATTCACACAGAGGACTTGGGGAAATATATTCTCATTATTGTTGGGGATTAGAGATGAGCGAGCACTAAAATGCTCGAGTGCTTGTTATTCGGGTCAAACTTTTTCTGATGCTCGAGTGCTCGTTTTGAATAACGAACCCCACTGAAGTCAATGGGAGACACGAGCATTTTTCAAGGGGACCAAGGCTCTGTACAGGGAAGCTTGGCCAAAAACCTGAAAACCTCCGAAAATGATGGAAACACCACGGAAATGGAGAGGAAACAGCAGGGGCAGCATGCATGGATGCCTCTGAGGCTGCCTAATTGCACCATTATACTAAAATTATTGGCAACAGCATGGCGATGACAGAGTGACTGAGTGAGGTGAGATAGCTTCTAAAACACCCAATAATTGATCCTGACACTATAGGGGATGGCATGCGGAGGCAGCGGCAGCAGCGGCAGGCTAGAGAGTGGCATGGCGACATACCCCAAATGGACTCAGGCTTCAAACCAATTTAAAAAATTCCTTTTGGCCGGGATAACATGTAGCACTGTACATATCAGTATTTGGCCTGGTTATGGTGGCAGAGAGGGACCAAAGGAGGTGAGCAAGAAGCTCTGAAATGATTTCCTATGTGAATAAAAGGTTGACGGTATATTTAGTCAATAACACAGCATGGCGGCGACAGACTGACCAGGTTCCATAACGTATCTGGTGAAACACCCGAAAAATGAGCCTGACACAGCTCGTTTGCTAAGGGGACGACATGTGGAGGCAGCTATGGAGACGACTTTTGGAGGCAGCTATGGAGACGACATGTGGAGGCTGCTATGGAGACAACGTGTGGTGGCAGCTATGACAACGTGTGGAGGCTGCTATGGAGATGATGTGTAGAGGCAGCTATGGAGACAATTAAATTTGGGTAGTGGCTGTATGTGGCAGTCCAAAAAAGTTTTCAAAACAAAGGACCTGGTAGGTGGCCTTCCATAAAAATTAAATACATAGAGTACCTGTATGTGGCACTCCCAAAACATTTGCAATACTGAGGACCGCGGATGTGGCCCTCCATAAAAATGTAACACATACAGTACTATAGCTAGAGCCAGTTGGCCCTGGCAAAAAATAGCCAGTTGCCTCTGCTTTAGTGTAAAAAGAGGAGGAGAATGAGGTGGAGGAGGAGCGCATACATGAGAATTATTCAGGTTGAGCTGCTTTCACCTGGTGGAGAATGGAAATCATGAGAAATTCATGCTTGATTCATCTTGATAAGCGTCAGCCTGTCAGTGCTGTCAGTCAACAGGCGTGTACGCTTATCGTGATGATGCCACCAGCTGCACTGAAAACCTGCTCTGACAACACGCTAGTGACAGGGCAGGCAAGAACCTCTAAGGCGTACAGCGCCAGTTGGGGCCAGATGTCCAGCTTTGAAACCCAGTAGTTCTAGGGAGCTGTCTAATCATTTAGGACGATGGTATGGTCAGCTACGTACTCCCTCACCATCTTTCTGTAAAGATCACCCCTACTCTGCTGAGACTGGGGACAGGTGACAGTGTCTTGCTGGGGTGACATAAAACTGGCGAAGGCCTTGTAAAGCGTATCCCTGCCAGTGCTGGACAAGCTACCTGCTCGCCTACTCTCCTTCGCTACTTGTCCCTCTGCCGCTACCGTTGTCAGATGGGAAAGATGTTTTAGCTTGTGCACCAGGGCCTGCTGGTATTCATGCCTCTCACACTCCTTTCCTGTACAGGGATGAGAGTGGAAAGATTTTGCTTGTATCGTGGGTCCATGAGAGTGAATACCAATCGGTGATGGAAAAAATTCTTCGAACGGGAGGGTCACTTAGCTGTTTGAAATGGATATGTGTGTCACTAAGAGCCAAAAATAACGTTCGCAAGTCTCCCTGCAACAAGGTAGCAGCTGCACTACTAGTGACAGCAAGCCCAGCCACAAACAAATAAAAATTAATAAAATAACGCTATTGTAGCCCTAACAAGGGCTATTGGGTTCTTGTAGAATCACTCCTTCCTAACACTAATCTGATAGAACACCCTAACGCTATCCCTGACCAGCAGCAGCTCTATCCCTAATGGCATCCAGGCAGAGAATGATCCGAGTACCGCGGGCAGAGGCTAGTCTATTCCAGGGCCTCTCCCTCCTGTATATACAGTCTGTCCCCCAGTATACACAGCCTGCCCACCTCAGTATAAACAGCCTGCCCCCTAAGTATATACAGCCGGCCCTAAGTATACACAGCCTGCCCCCCCAATTTCCCCCCCCCCCCCCCCCCCCCCCAGTATACACAGCCAGCCCCCTTCCCCTAGTACAAGTATATGCAGCTGACACCCATAAAAAAACCTTGTACTTACCTCAGCCCCGGCATTTCTCTGCAGCTCCTCTCCCACCACCAGCTCAATGGTGTGTAGTGACACAGGCCGGCGGCCTGTGACCTGCAGAGCGTTGCGCACCGGCGAGCCATGCTGTGCTGCTCTATCAATAACGTTGGCGCCTTAATAGCGCAAAATGTCTTTGATTTTTTCAGGTAGTACAGACTTACCAGCATTTGGCAACTCTGTACTACCAGCCGGGATCCGACGCTCCCTAGAAGAATCCACAATCTGCTGCCTGAGGAGAGACTTCACCCCGCCTCGTGGCAGATACAGCCCTGCTTACCTCTGCTATTAGAAAATTTGATAAAAGCAAACATTATACACTTACAGTTAATCATAAACATTAGATATTACAGTGATTAGCATCTTATTTCATATCTTCCCAAAATGAGTCATTTTATCAACAAATAAATACATTGAAAAACTCCCACCCATGTACACTTACAAATCCCAAATGCCAAAGAAAATGCACCTCTCAAGAAGGGTCAAATTCTTGTCATCAAGGAGTTTAGCATATTCTGGGGTCAGAATACACTCGATGCTCATAATATATTCTGTTTAAAACCCTGAGGAATGGAAATTGAACTCGTGTTTGTGTATTTTGTTTTATAGTTGAGACTTTTCTTTCAGCTTTGGTGACATTGTTACAATACATGAAGGAACAAAAAAGATTATAAAGACATTCATGTGGTAGCTAGCCATGGAAACGACTAGCAATAAACTACATCTGGACAGAAACTGAGCTGCTATTTTGCCTAATAGAAAGGGACTCAGAAGAGGTTTGTGTTAGATAGAAAGATTATATAGTTAGCAACGTTATATAGCAACTGGTTAGCAATGGACTTGGTAATCAAAGTAAATGAGATGGAAAATAATGTTTTATATATCTCCTTATATTTAGTCCATTTGTAGTAATTGTATTGTATAAGTAGAAAGATGCATCCAAAATGTAAAAGCTTTTGCATTTTCCCTTTGTAGGAAATCCAGTGAACCAGCTAAATGAGACCATCAATTACAATGAAAGGTTTTCTTGGGAGTCAAGGATTCAATATGATATAGATTATCGGGAAGGATTGGAGAGAGGTCTTCCAAGTCCTGTATTATATGTAGCTGAAAAGTTTATCAGTAACAGCCCGTGTAGACTACATCACCAATACTGTCTATCCACATACTACTCCTCAGCAATAATGTGGTAAGAGTTAAGTTACAAATCTACAGTAGTAAACTAGTTATCAAACCAAACAAAATAGCTAAATTCTGTTTTACAGCTTTATATTATTACACCAAATTGCCTAATAGGTGAAGCTTTAGCAAAGGATATTTTAGTGTGATGAGGAAATCATACACCACATGAGTCAGTCATTTGCCATATTTCCTGTAAATACTCGAGTATAAGCCGAGGTACCGAATTTTAATACAAAAATATGGGAAAATCAGCATCTCCCCGGTATATAGCCAGCCCCTGACTCATAGTATCTAGCCAGTAGCCCTCTGCCCCCAGTATATAGCTATCAGACCATGTCTCCCAATATATAGCCAGCAGCACCCTAATATATAGCCATCCCCTGACCCCTGGTATATAGCCAGCCCCCTAGTTTATATCCAGTGCCTGCCCTCTTGTATGCAGCCAACAGCCCCCTTGTATATAGCCAGTGCCTTCCCCTTTTATATAGCCAGTAGCCCCCTTTCCCAGTATATAGCCAGCAGCCAACTTGTATATAGCAGTGCCTGCCCCCTTGTATATAGCCAGTGCCCACCCCAAGTATATAACCAATGCCTTCCCCCCAGTATATAGCCAGTGCCTTCCCCCAAGTATATAGCCAGTGCATGCCCCCCAGTATATAGCCAGTGCCTGCCCCCTCGTATATAGCCAGTCCCCCCCCCCAGTATATAGTTAACACCTTACCGAAGCCCCACACGGGGCCATCACATATACCATGATGTCAGCTGCTTGATGATGGCAAGTGGCTGACGTCATGATGGTGTGTGCAGGTCGGCGGAAAGGTGATGCAGAGGTTTGGTTTTTTTTTTCATAGACTAGGGAATAAACCGTGTAGGGTTTTTCAGCACATTTTTTTGTGCTTGAGTATTTATGGTACATTTTAAATGTCTATTTATTCATAGAGGAAACAAGTGGTTGACATTTTGGAGGATGTAATTTTAAAAGGGTTTTCCAACTTGTTTTAGAAGGTTTTTTTTATGTAGTTTTTTTAACATAAAATTTTTAAAAATATATAAATCATTTTATAAAATGTTCACTAATAGAGAGCATTTATAAAATGTGTAATTTGTTTCAAAATTCTAAATGTTAAATGGTTCAGATGTAAAGTGTAGTATATTCACAGAAATTGTGCTGCAACAAAAACCAGGATGGCATGTGGCTGTACTAAATGTAGTCCTTTAAAATGACTTGGCCCTTTTTTGTTTTTGTGTTTCCATTTTTCCATGTACAGAGCTTGTTGTATGTGCTTGTTTTCTGCATAACAAATTTCATATTCATGGTCATGGTTCTTAAAGAGAACCCGTCAGGCAAAATAACCCCCAAAACTAAATATATTTTCATAAACTGCCATTAGAGAGCATTGTCTCTATCCCTTCATTGTCCCTCTACATGCCTGTAAACCTAAGCAATGAGGTCCTAAAGCTGTATGCAAATGACCTGTGAAATGTCCAATGAGTCATTAGCATATTCAAGCTGTCCACCTTATTCATGAGTGGGAGGCACAGCCACACCCCCAGTGCATGACTGACAGCCTGTATAATGATGTGAGGCTGTATAATGATGTGCTTCCTGGTGCTGGTGGCCACACCCCCTGCAGCCTGTGTGTGTGTTTAGGAGAGATACAGCAGCTCCAGGATGCAGCCATGTTACAGCAGAACCTGTCAGATTCATGTGTAGCTGATGTCTGTGTCTCTCACCTGTATATTAGGAGGAAGCAGCATGTCAGCAGATGCAGCACACACACTAGCAATACTTTACTATACATTACACACGGACATGAGCAGGGGGAGGAGAGGGGAGGGGTAACAGGGGTGACATCATTGCCTCTGACCATGTGACCAGCCTCATGTACATGATAAAAAATAGATGATTTTACAATGAATAATGTATGAAATAACTAGATAAAGGCTGGGATGGGATCCTTGTGAGCTGCTCCAACAGGTAGTAGTGACAAGACTAGTGACACAGACCTGATGACAGGTGTCCTTTAATATCCCATGCCATGTACTGGGAAGTGGTAAAAAAGTTCCAAATGTGGTGAAATTGGAAAAAAGCATGTGCACCATTTAGTTTTGGGCTTAGTTTTTACAGCATTTAGTGTGCACTCCAAATTACATTTTTGCTTTATTCTTTGGGTCACTGGTATATCAAACTATATCAGACTATATAACCAGCTGATCGCTTTTTATTAATATTTTTTATATATGTTGCAAAGTGGCAAAAAGTGGGATTTTGAACATTTGGGCGCTATTTTCTGTTGCAGGGCTATTTTCTTTTTTTTAGATTGTTTTTTAAACCACTAGGATACTTTAACCCAAGGTTGTCTGATTATTCCTACCAGAAAATGCTATAGATTTATAAAAGTGTGCCATTTTTACAAAGTGTAGCAATGACAGGTTCTGGAGTTTTATAAAGACCCCAGGTTATCATGGCAATTGATCAAAGCCAATGGCAGCGTTAACACCTGTGATTGTTGCCAGCACCACAAGAAATTGCAATAATTTATGCCCTTCATGCCATCTTCACAACAAGTGCCCAGCGGTGGAGTGAGCACTTGCACTTGCTATAGCCTGCTCCAATTTAGGCCTGAATGCATGTAATAGCACATTTCTATGCCAGGCAGGATGTGGCATAAAATGGTAAGCAGCCATTTGCTGGATATATCAGAAGGCCTGAGATTCCTGATTAATCCAGAGAAGTATGATAAATTACACCAAATTCTTTAGTTTATAAGGATCTGTGAAAAACGGATACCAGACTGAAGCAAATTGATCATGAAAAAAATGAAGTAATCATTGTTTTTTTATGCCCAATTATTGGCACGACCATGCACACATATCCAGATAATTTTCTTACTCTTCCATGGTTTTGAAAATGTGACTATTTCCTTTGCTTTTATTATAGGGCTGCATTTTGCTCATGGATTCTCAGCAATGTACTTTTCTGCATGCCATTCCTGGTCTATGGAATTTACATGCTGTTTGTCACTGCAGTGTGTATAATAGTATCACTGGTCTCATTTGCAACCGTCAGACAGGCACCTGAATGCAACATTCACTTTGGCAACACTGTTCTACACACAACTTTTGGACTTTCGTTCTGGCTAAGTTTTGCAACAGGTATCTTCTTTAGTTCTAAATATCTTAAAAATGTTATATCTGAAAGAATGTTAACCCCTTCCCGCCGCAGCCCTTTTTCGATTTTGCGTTTTCATTTTTCACTCCCCACATTCAAAAATCTGTAACTTTTTTATTTTTCCATGTACAGAGCTGTGTGATGGCTTATTTTCTGCGTAAAAAATTACGCATCAAAAGGCTGGTATTTAATATTCCATGCCGTGTACTGGGAAGCGGGAAAAAAATTCCAAATGCAGTGAAATTGGTAAAAAAAACGCATTTGTGCCGTATTCTTGTGGGCTTGGATTTTACGGATTTCACTGTGCACCCCAAATGACATGTCTACTTTATTCTTTGGGTCGGTACGATTTCGGGGATACCAAATTTGTATAGGTTTTATAGTGTTTTCATACATTTAAAAAAATTAAAACCTCCTGTACAAAATTTTTTGGGGGGATTTTGCCTTCTTCTGGCGCTAATAACTTTTTCATACTTTAGTGTATGGAGCTGTGGGTGGTGCAGTTTTTTTGCGGATTTTGATGACGTTTACAAAGTTATCATTTTTAGGACTGTACTACCTTGTGATCACTTTTTATAGAATTTTAAATTTTTTTTTAAATGGCCAAAAAGTGCCATTTTCGACTTTGGGCGCGATTTTTTGTTACGGGGTTAATCGCAGTGAAAAACCGTTATCATATTTTGATAGATCTGGCGTTTTTGGACGCGGTGATACCTAACATGTTTATGATTTTTACTGTTTATTTATATTTATATCAGTTCTAGGGAAAGGGGGGTGATTTGAATTTTTAGGTTTTTTTATTATAATTTTTTTATTTTAACTTTTTTTTTATTTTTACTATTTTTCAGACTCCCTAGGGTACTTTAACCCTGGGTTGTCTGATCGATCCTATCATATACTGCCATACTACAGTATGGCAGTATATGTGGATTTTACAACTCATTCATGTCAATGTGTGACAGCACATTGTAATGAATGGGTTAACCCGAAGTAGCTTCGGGTCTACGTGAGACCCGCAGCTACCATGGCGACGGATCGCCGCTCCCTGATGACGTCATGGGGAGCGACGATCCACGAAAAGATGGCGGTGCACCGTCTTTTTTAAGCCGCGGCCGCCGTCTTTTTTAAGCCGCAGGCACCTTTGCCGGCGGCGATCAGCGGTAAAACACCTGCGATCGGTTCTTTCCCGGGCGGCGCCTAGTATGACGCGCTGCGGCTGACGTCATACTAGGCGCTGCCCGCGAGAAGAACATGGCGGCGCCCAGCACGCTGAAGCAAGAAGAGCAGCCGGGAAGCCAGAAGAGGAGCCGGGAAGCCAGAAGAGGAGCCGCGATGACATCGGGGGAGCAGCAATGTGCATTTGGTAGTATTGACTCGTGTATAAGCCGAGGGGACGTTTTTCAGCACATTTTTTGTGCTGAAAAACTCGGCTTATACACGAGTATATACGGTAAGATAAAAGATCCACTTTATGGTTTTTGCACAAAGAACTTCTTTCCTCCGGTGTCCACCACAAGTAGATTATATGAAGCAAGTCATGAATGTATTTAAGAATGTAAAGAATATTTTTTATCTGTATAAAGAGTAAGGTTTTTTACATAGTACCAGAGGGGCTATGACTTTTCAATTATGATTGAATGTTACTCATTTTTCTTCTCTTTTTAGGTTTACTTTGCCTCATTATCAGTATCATCCTGTTGACGATACATATGACAAGGCCTAATGTTGTCCGGCGTTTATTCAGCTTTAAAGACAATGATGATTTGTGCAATAAAACTCACAAAGAAGAGGACTCTTCCACAGAAGACAATAAGACTGACACTGTTAGCCAAATGTTGTGAGAGTCATTTCTATTCTTTGGACATGAATATCTTCCAGTGGCTTCAAATTTACCTTGGAAGAATACATATTTATATGTCCTTTTAAGACATATAAATTCTTGGTAAAAGTTCAAGAACTGAAGTCTGCAGTCCTATGGTGGAGATCCATTCAACCAAAACATAGCAGGTTTTGGAGAAAAGCCCATATCCTGGTTCTGTAACACTACAGTTGAGATGGTAGTCAAGGACTATTAGGGTATCTTGCTATATTCACATTGCATCTGAAAATCGATCAAAAAGAGACAACAAACCAGTCTCTAAAGAATCTTGACAATTTATTCTCACCACAACAGGTGCCACGTATTATATAAGAAAGAATTTACTTGATTTTCTAGGACAAGAACTGATACATAAAGACTGTATAAAATAAACAGAATCATTTCATTTGGATATTTTTCCACAACCGCTGCTCAAAATTAGCAGTTTTATTTATCTTATTTTTTCTTTTTTTTGCCTTTGTCTATGTTATGCCTGATACAATAAATCAGACAATAATCCATGAATATTAAAGGGGTTTTTCCAGTCTTTATAAATCCGCAAATGGTTCATATGCACTAAGTTTCTACCTAGGGTTGATACTTTTGCAACTGACAAAAAAGAAGGGCATTAGAGGTGCAATGCTGAGGTAAAAAAATACTGTTAAATGCAGTTAGCCCTAGCACATGCCCCTAGTAGATAGGTAGGCCCAGCATTCCCTGGCTGTTATTATGAGTCATCAGAAACTATTTTATGAAGGAGGAAACAAGGAAATAATTACTATATCCAGGATTTCCCTGACTCCCAGCTCTTACCCCAAGAAATTAAATACTGAATGTATCCCATCAAGGCCTAATACAGTTGCACAAGAGGACCAATGGATAAAGAGGGTTTCCAGACATATCAATAAATAGGTCCCCAAGATCATATTGGTGGGAGGGGGGTCCAACACCGAGCAGCTGATGAACAGAAAATGGAACAAAGCGCTGAAAGCTTCTCTGTGTAGTGGTAAGGACACAATGGAGCGCATTTACTAAGGATTTTGCGCCAGTTTTCTGGTGGACTTTGCATGTTCTTTCTTGTGGAAACTGCTTGTACAGGTATTTAAGAAGTGTCTGCACCACAAATGTGTCCCACGCGACTGTTTTGTTGTGCAGATGCACTATGCATCGTGCAACACAAATTCGGGGACGTTCCGGTGCTCAGTCGGACTGTGTGCCAGATTTACCATGCAAAGTCTGTCACATGCCCTATGTTAAAGGTGCAGCACAAAAAAGTTGGTCACTCTCCCGGGCCAGTGCAGGGAATGTAGCCATTTTACTGAAAACAGAGTTGCTTCCTGTACCCTTCCTGATCATTAGCTGATCTGTCTAGCAAGGCCAGAGAAACCAATGGGGGGCGCAGGAGAGAGTATGGAAACACAGGCGCTACTGAAGCTGTGCCTCTCCCTCTCCTGCAGCAGTCACATTTGAGAAAAAAGGAAGGAGCTCTCAGCTTAGCAGTGCCTGCTGCCTCTTTTTCCCTGTCTGCATACGTTGTGTACAGGGAGTCATATACTCCCTGTGCAGGTATTTCTCCATGTCGCCATGTTACTTATTCATCTGGGGAGTGTCACTGGCAAAGGGCGGAGTCCTGTGGATGAGGAGGTGGAGCTTTCAGGATGCTGTGCATTCAGATGGAGGACAGAACTGCTGGAAGAAGAAGAAGAAATATCAAATAGATGGAGGTGAGAGCAGCAAAGGTCTTGCAGGCTAAAGGGAAAAAGGTGTGTAAGGCTGGGTTCACATACGTTTTATGTGTACACTCAGCGTATACATCAGAAACTTGATACACTGAGTGTATACATTAACATATAGTGGCAGACTGAGGCATAGTTTTTGCTTTAAAAAAAGGGATGATATGTAAAGCGCTATGAAATATGATGGCCCTATAAAATAAAGATTATTATTATTTATTTTTTTTTTTCTAGGAGTGGTATTCATCTTTTTAAAAATGTAGGAACATCCCCTTATGCAATATAATTAGGCACATCTCCTCTCCTCAGCTGGTGCATTGTGTTTCAAAATGCAATGTAAATGCTACGTGTGCAAACAGTATAGGGTGGCATCACCCAAAGACGTCTTAGGCTGTAGGAGAATGGAAGAAGTAATTCCGGAGCCATTTCACAAGAATCAGAAAGCAGATAAAATTGTTCATTAAAATGTAGTCCATTGCAATTTTGATTTTTGCACTAGGATCTGCAGCAGATAAATGACTCGCAGTGAATTACTAGTTCATAAGAGGCTTTAGTGCGTATACCCCTAGTTTGTCTGCCGTGGTCGCCAGACAAAGGCCTCATGCATACAATTATGTGCCTTGTCAGTGAGCTGGCATCACAAATAACACCTTACTCAGAGCGCCAGTACGTACTATTAACCTCTGTAATAAGTGGGTTGTTCCTTCTACCTGTTCTATATAGGAATTTTTCCTTGAAAATGCTGAGTCCAAACTTGGAGAAAGGCTTATTTAATTAAAAGGTATAATAGATGACAATGTAAGGAAAAGGATAAAACACAAAATAAAATGTCTCCTCAATGTCCTTTTCTGGATACACACAACATCTGACTACATGACTCAAGACTTACATGGCTAACAGACATAAGACTATATAATTAGTCCATCATTAGTTAGCACTAGACTACATCTTGATCATACATATATATCTCAACTGTTATCACAATCACACCCACAGATGCCCATCACTCCTCCCCTACTCAGATATCTTCCGGCCTTCATTATGACTCATCTCCAATCAACTTCTGGTAATAGGATATAGGCCTCCTTGGTGTAGTCATCTAATCCTTCCTGAGAATGATGCTCTCGTACTTTGGTATTCATTCATCAGGCCTTTGTTCCAAATGGTTTTGTTGACTTCCCAGGGAAGGTATTTATTGCCCACCTGAAACAACAGGACTTCCTGTGGGCCTCTGTGTATTACCTTCTCATAACTGGAGTTTGTTGCTCTCATGAATCAATAAAACTGAGCCTGAAACAATACAGTTTTCATGAGAAACAGAATACTGACACCTCTGGTCTATGTCCCAAGGTAATAGACAAGGATATTACCATTTGTTCCTTGAGAAGGACACATATATTGTCCATGGTCTATTAACAAGTCTTTTATAACAAGACTTCAGGAAATGTCCATAAAGTAAAAGATTTTGTCAGTGTTTATAATATATGTTCAATATCTGATCTCTGTTTTGACTTTAATATTTCATAACTTTAACAGCCTCTGCCACGGTGCCATGAACATGCCTACTGCCCGCAAATTACATACTTTTGTGTGCGTGAGGTGCCCATAAAATATAATCTATGAGTGATCTTGAAAAATTGAATCTGGCTAGTATTAACTATACTTTTCAAGGAAATGGATGTATGGTCAGTTAAAATAATGGACATGTGCATTCTTCCATTAAAAAAGAATTGCATCTAGTTTAAAGGGGTATTCCGGGAATATGAACGTCTGATACAAAAACCCATGATGCTATAAATAAATGAATATAACAAAACTTAATGTCATTAGTCACAAAACGGAGCTTAAATAGTTTGATTTTATGATTCACAAAATTTTATGGCCTCTCTAAAGTTATCACCAAGATGGCTGCCTCTGGAAACTACAAGTCCCAAGATCCTTTAGTTCTCAGTAACTCCTCCCCCCTCTTATGCTCTGCTCCCAGTGATGATGTAACAGGTTTTCTTGCTCTGTTACCATAGTAATGATGTGTAACTGCCATCAGCTCAACACCAGCCATACTGGATGCATTGCAACCAACCAGCTACAGCCAAACGTAGTGGTGATCACATGACCTGCCCAGGCAGGTGCAGGACATGTGATGTGGACATGTGAGCAGCGGCCATCTTCTGTCCTATGTGTGCTCTGCAACGGACTGCGCGGAGGAAATTAACGGACTGATTAAAGGGCCAGTAGCATTTTAATTCTCCATCACAGTGTATGTCACCAGCATTTTTCTGCATTTTTCATTGTGCGCTTCTCCCTTTGGCTCCCTGTACCCAAACGTTGCTTATGGGTACATGCATTTCTATGGACCAATGCACACGGCTCTGGTTTCCATGGCCTACGTGTGAGCTGAAAAACTCAGAGCAGGTTCTATTCTTGCCTGTGATTGCGTCCATATAGAGCACACATTCATGTGCAGCTAGGATAAGAAAAACAGTAAAGCATGGGTATTCTGCATTTTTTATGTAACTTTTTAATACTTGCCTCTGTGAGTGTCACAGAAACAATGTAGAAAAGTTGCATTTACTTGTTTTCACAACTCCTGGAAATCCCCTTATTACTGAAGCAAATTATAGTTTATAATAGGGATTAAAATTGAGATAAAAATTGTATGTAAGAGAGTTTGATCCCTCATTAACTGACACTCACACACATTTTGGCCAGTTGGTCTGCCAGATAACAACAGTGGGTTTGATGGAACAAACTATCTTGTGTGCAACTGACCTTTGGCTATTTGGAGGGGATAATAAGTAGGTTTAGCACCTACTGCTGTGTTGTGTATGATGAGGGGAAAGGCATTATGTTAGTGTTTCTTCTTTCACAGTACATTTCACATGTCCCTGATATCCACATCCAGTCTTATACCTGGAGGTATAGACTTTGAAGGCCTAGGGGAGAGGTAAGACAGGCTGGAGAGTGTCTTTGGCTCTGTGGCGGGGAGCAAGCAAGTAACACGTAAATATGTGTCAGTACCAAGGTTTTTCTTAGAGAATTAAGAAATTCTCCAGTAATGGAGGTAGGGTCCATATCAGCCAGAGGCCAAATACATATCTGGGATCAGGGCAGCGAGGCGAACGCGTACTTGGGTCTCCGCTTGCTCAAACGGTCTTGGAGGCTGAAATATACAGAACTCTCAAAGGCATTATAAATGAGTCATGCCTGATCACAATAGAATCCAGACATTCATCCTGATCTGATGAGACCAGAACCCTGATCCTATGACTTCCCATTGAAAAGCTAGAACTCATCCAAGGTTCGGGGTCTGATCCAAGATGGGACATTCTCTAGAGTTACCAAGGGAGTGTGTAGAGGTTTGTCTACAGCTAAAAGCACTCCACCTCTTCTGCCCATTGTATTTGCCTGTGGGAACTATTTACCATCACTTCAAGAGCAGTGTGGGCAACCTATTTCCCCATTAGTTCAGCACAAGGTTACTGCCCCAGTGAATTATTTATACTGTATATATATATATATATATTGTGTTTACTGTCTAGTGCGCCCTGAAAAATTGGTGGCAAGTCTCTGATAAGTCTCTGTTTCACTGAGGCTGGTGAAAGGGCACTTTCAGACATTTATTGTTTTGGAATAATTTTATGTCATATCAGAGGTTGTGTAGAAAGGTAGTGGATCCTTTGTACCACCGCAGAAGATGACGTAATCTGACACCTGGGACCAGAGTCTAAGTGGTACCCGGTTTTCACCAGAGCGCGCTGCAAAGCAGGTTGGACTTGTTGCGGCGTGGTACCACCTGTTCGTTCCACAGGCGCGATTGGCGGCCAAGACGTAGTACGGAATCGTCAGGTAAACTTGTGGTCGGGGACAAGCAGGAGGTCAAGACAGGCAGCATGGGATTGGAGTCATCGGAGTCGGGAACGTAGCAATAGGTCAGAACTGGCAGCATGGGATCGGAGTCAGGAATGTAATCGAGGTCACAACGGGAACTCAGGATAACTGCAGGGAGCTTGGAAAAGAGCTTTCTCTCAGGCATGGAAGCACAAAGATCCGTCAGGGGACATAGGAAGGAGCTGGAATTTATAATGACAAGGAGCTTGCCAGCTCCAATTAGCGGTGCACTGGCCCTTTAAATTTTCCAGAGCTGGCACGCGTGCGCTCCCATGTCCTAGCGCGGGGATTGCTGCTGGAGCCAGGCGAGGTGAGTGAGAGGCCAGGGCACACGGGTTTGCCCGGGGCACCCGTGACACCACCTGGTCGTTCCATTGGCGCGACTTGTCCGCGGTGGCAGCCAAGGTCCAGGTACAGAATCTACAGGCAATCTTGTAGTCGGGGACAGGCAGTTGGTCAAGGCAGGTGGCAATGGATCGAGGTCAGGGACGGAGCAGGAGGTCAGGGTTGCCAGAGGAGGAGCAAATTCAAGAATAGGTCCGGGCTCACAACAGGAAATCAAAACACAAGCAAGAGGCACAGGGAACAGCTTTCTCATCAGCAATAGCCCAAGGATCTAGCAGGGAATGCTGGGAGAAGCTGGCCTTTATGAGAATCTAGAAAGTGACTAGCGCCAGATTTGAAGGGTGTGCTGGCCCTTCAAATCTGCGAGTATCGGTGTGCGCACCCTGGAAAGTGAGGTGCATGGGAACGGGAATGGGAATGGGAAGGAGAAGGGGCACCCGTGACAGAAAACTGTAACTCACTTCCCGCGCCTTCCAAAACCTATGCATTCAGAAAGTTTTTATAAAAAAGAATAATTAATTGACCTTGCATATCCTTCAGTGGTTCTAAACGTCACAGTTTCTATATATAATTATTTATAGTGATTGTACAGTAAAGGAAGCATATTATGGGAATGGTACTGTGTAAAAGGACACTTTAGTGCCTTTACATAAAGGAAAGAAATAAAAAGCATAGTAAAAAAAAAAGTCAGCTGCTGAAATAAGGAAAGTATAAAATGAAAGCAAATAAAACTGTACTGTAATGAAGGACACAATATGTTCGTTTATCTTAAAGCTTCACATATATGCTAGCAGTGTTCATTATTTCTTACATTATGTAATACAATAACAACACTTTTTATTGATTTATTTCTTTAGAATCTTTCTTCAGCCTGCGAGCCTCGGAACGTGCAGGGTCCTGCTTCCTGGACCGATGCCACTCCTGGGGACAGGAGGAGCACCATATTGATAAATCATGAACAGAGTTCCTGCTTGCTTGATGAACAGCAGCACTGACATGTGTAATCATTACTGTGTCGGCTCTGCTGCATATTGGAGAAGAAGGAACTCTGTGCATCTTTATCAAATCAATACAGTGCTTGGAGTCCTATCTCAAGGCAGAAGCCTGCAGTTTTCATGGTTTACAGACTGATCTCAGTAAGTGTGAAGTCTCTCTTAACATGGTTGTACGGATGGTTCCTTAACACCATGATTTCTTTACAACAGAAAAACAGGATATACATAAACTAGTGATGCCCGGATCCAATGAGGTTTGGGTTTGACCATTTTCCTGGGGATTGTCACCCCCCGTCATCACAGCAATGACCTCCTCGTGGCGCCATCTGCATTTAAGTTCCCCTGGTGGCTTTGGCACGGATATTTAGAGAGTTTATATGTTGGCACTGACTGTGGGTGATAAATGGTGAAGAGGGAGTGAGACGAATCCCAACCCAAACCAGGACTTCTTTCTGAAGTCCAGATTCGGGGGGGGGGGAGGGAAGGGCTAAATCCACAATGCTTGGCATGGATTCGAACATTGTGGTTTTGAGTCCTCTTTTTACTAACTTAACTCTTAAAGGAGTCAGCACTTTTGTGATTTTGTTTCTTACTCCCCTCATTCCAAAAGCAATACATTTTTTCTTTTTCGTTTACAGAGATGTATATGCACTTGTTTTCTGGTGGTGCCATTTAATATTCCATGCAATATACTGAAGCTGGAAAAAAATTCCAATTCCAGTGAAATTGACGGAAAGACACATTTGTGCCATTTTCTTCTGGGCTCTGTTTTTATGGCATTCATTTTGCTCTCCAAATGATACTTTTTTTATGCTTTGGGTCGGTGCGATCACAGGGATATTCAATTCATATAGGTTTTATTAGGTTTTAAATTTTAAATTATATCAACTTGGGAACTATATGATTGTTTGATAATTTTTTATTCAAATATTCATGGATGGAAAAATGGCAGAAAAGTGGCGATTCGAACATTTGGGTGCTATTTTTCCCGTTTTAGTGTTTACGCCCGGGAATAATCTTTTTATATATTTTGATAGAACGGGCATTTTGGGACAAACTTATCTGTATTGGCCATTTGCGATTTTTAAAAAAGTTGCAAAAATAGTTCAAAAGCTTGCCTGATCTCAGGTGGCGACCTTAGCGAGAGGAAGCAGGACAACATACTCTGACAAGAAAGCTAAAAAGAGCAAAGATAACACTTCCCCAATAATTAAGTACAGTTTATTAACTACTGCTAAGTAAACTGGTGAATCAGTAACAATCACCAAATTTTCATGCCGCGATTTCCAAAATACACTTATTAACCACCATATACAGGAGCCATTGTCTGCTGCTGCTGTGTCAGATAGAAACAAATCTCAGGTAGGGTGTGGCGTTGCAACGATGCTCAATTGGTACCAAGGGGCCCAAAGAGTGCCAAGAAAATATTCCCCACACCATGACACCACCACCAGCCTGAACCGTTGATACAAGGCAGGATGGATCCATGCTTTCATGTTGTTGACGCCAAATTATGACCCTACCATCCGAATGTCGTAGCAGAAATCGAGACTCATCAGACCAGGCAACGTTTTTCCAATCTTCTACTGTCCAATTTCGATGAGCTTGTGCAAATTGTAGCCTCAGTTTCCTGTTCTTAGCTGAAAGGATTGGCACCCGGTGTGGTCTTCTGCTGCTGTAGCCCATCTGCCTCAACGTTGGATGTATTGTGCATTCAGAGATGCTCTTCTGCCTACCTTGGTTGTAACGGGTGGCGATTTGAGTCACTGTTGCCTTTCTATCAGCTCGAACCAGTCTGCCCATTCTCCTCTGACCTCTGGCATCAACAAGGCATTTCCGCCCACAGAACTGCCGCTCACTGGATGTTTTTTCTTTTTCGGACCATTCTCTGTAAACCCTAGAGATGGTTGTGCATGAAAATCCCAGTAGATCAGCAGTTTCTGAAATACTCAGACCAGCCCTTCTGGCACCAACAACCATGCCACGTTCAAAGGCACTCAAATCACCTTTCATCCCCATACTGATGCTCGGTTTAAACTGCAGGAGATTGTCTTGACCATGTCTACATGCCTAAATGCACTGAGTTGCCGCCATGTGATTGGCTGATTAGAAATTAAGTGTTAACGAGCAGTTGGACAGGTGTACCTAATAAAGTGGCCGGTGAATGTATAGTATAAGACAGCTTATGTGTGAGGTAATATGGATAAAGAGAGAGGGAGAAGCAGACAGATAGAGAGAGACAGAGAAAGAGAGACAGACAGAGAGACACAAAGAGACAGACAGAGAAAGACACATAAAGAGAGACAGACAGGGAGAGAGAGAAAGACAGACAGGGAAAGAGAAAGAAATACAGACAGGGAGAGACTAATAGAGACAGACAGAGAAAGGGACACAGGGAGAGAAAGAGAGTGATAGACAGAGAGGGACACAGGGAGATAGATAGAAAATATGTTTTTGGTAGCCCATTCTATTTTGTTATAGCTAAGAGCAGTTATTTACTATCCAGGGCTAGGGCTACAGCTACAATAAAATAAATGCAGGTTACTTTTGTGTAAATTTCGGGTAAAGTCTGTAAATAGATTGAATAGTAGTATATTTTATGTGCACCAGGGGGAGCCAAATAACCACTGTAGTTTTCATTGTTTCAATGGCATTTTTTTTACATTCTTACTGTAAAACTGTATCTGTTAAAAAACATTTGTGCAGATTTTGTTGTAGTTTGAGGTCTAGTTTTTTTAGACAGCTTTTGGAGTCAAAGCTTGAACTTCCTTGTTATTTTCATGTTTTTTTTAATTCAATGTGATTTTGGCAAAAACTGATTAGAAACTATAACTGGATATGTGAAACAAAAACTTAAGTCCGCTCACCCAATCACTCCTGGACTCCTTAAGAAAATCATCTTATATAAAGGTGCTGGCAGCCCAGTCCTCAGCAAGTAGACATAACCATAAATGTTTATAGAAAGGTTTCCAGCACTCCAAATTATCTATTCTGGGAGACCTTGAACATCCGGACGGTTTAAATAAATGGATTTTATTTTGCCAGGATTGTAGAATTGTTTATTACAATATGTTCTCATATTTTCTGCAACATACCTGTATTCAGAATGTTTAATAGCAGTATTTGTCATCTACTCACAATTGTGCATTTTATTTCCTCTCTTCATCTTTAGGCATGGTTATATATATGCATTTACTTTATGAATTTTTAAATATTTGTAGTGCAATTGTAACTAAGTAGAGATTTATGAGTATGTAAATCCATTATAAGAACTACATATTGGGCTTATGTTTAATTTGGTTTCGTTTTTAAATGTATCTAAACAAATGTGGTTTTATATATATTGTAATATGTATTACCCACGATTGTTCTCTCCTGTTGGGAGGTTCCATCTTTTTTCTCATCATGTGAAAGACAACTCACATGACACAGTTCTCTTGACCATAACCATGTGACATTCTGTTCCGGCACTAGAAGGTAAATAACTTCTGTGGAATCCATTTTGGATTGATGCAGTATTATGAAGGAGGTTTCATGTGCCAGGTTTTTGGATAGATGACGTGTATGGGTGAGCTTCTCAATAAATATGTTTTACATGTGTATGTGAGCAGATCAGAACTAAGACGCTCATGTGTCGAACAGCATCAATCTTTTGCTGTGTTGAATCCATCAGTTCTGGAAGCATTTCTATATACATTTATAACTGGATATGAGTTCAGAAAAAATATGGAGTTTGATACTGCTTGTCTAATCTGTGGTCTACAGAATACTTATACATCTCAATTTCTGAAGAATGGAAAATTGCTAAAAGGTTGCAGCAGTTTAATATACTTAAACTTACATTCCCCTTCCTACCTCAAAATAAAATGTCTTTTTGTGGCCACTAGAGTTATCAGGGCCAAATTAAGGTTTGTGGGGATCCCTGGATGCAAAATCTGGTGGAGGCCTCCATTAAATGTTATCTATCAGGCAGGCATCCCCCTTAGTAATCCATGAGGCGACCCCCTTTAGTAAACCATTAAGTAGGGGCCCTACTTAGTCAAAAATTCTTTAGGCAGGGTTCCCCCTTAATCAGTAATCCATTAGGCAGGGCCCATCCTCCTTAGTAATCCATTAGGGAAAAGAGAGAGATGAGGGAAGGGAAAAGTTGTGAGTGTGTACACTAACATATAACTTTTATTGATTCTTAGAAAATATTTTATATATTTATTTGTGAAGTATAATCAAAAAAACTAGTATGGCTTCACTAGTATCACCATACTTTATGATAGCCAGAGAGGCTGTCAGGTGCCAGCCCAGGACAACTATACAGAAGTGGATCCCCTAATTCTTCCTGTTACTTCTTCCTGTAAAGATATATAACGTCCCCCTACAATATTCTTATATGAGGGAGTATTTGGGAGACAGAGTATTATCACTGTATGTGCAGCAGCGAGATGCCACTGCGCAATCTGCTCTGGTAGTAAATACAATCAGGCGCTGCTATTGTATATACACCAAAACACCTTGGCAAGCACTACAATAATTTACTTGTGCAGCAGCGTGGTTTCACAAAATAGTTAAAAATCACTGCCTCAGAGACACAATAGGGCACTGCTCTTATGTGTATACAATAGCGCCGTTACTCCCTCTGCACTACACATTGCCACTCAGTCTGAATACGGCAGTCTGCACACGGCAGTCTCTGCAACTAATGCTGTGGCGTGGTATAGAGCAGTTCACACTATGTGGATGAATTTACATGCTCTCATTGTTCCGCATTGTAACGCAGAACTTCTGCCATTAATTGATCAGCGTCCTGGCATACGGTTTTAATGGCTGTAGGGCAGGAGTAATGTGCGGCAAGCAAACTTCAGTGATATGAAATAATGTAAATAAAAACTTTTCTCTTATTTACTAGTCCCTAAACTCTGGCTATCATAACAAACAGTGTCCCAACAAGTGTTTCGCCTGGTCACCCCAGCTTCTTCTAGGGGCCTCTGCTATGTGGCTTCTTTAAGATGCAGGAGCGCAATGCTGTCACCACAACGGCATTGCACTCCTGCATCTTAAAGAGGACACACAGCAGAGGTATTATACATCAATGCCAGCATCGGAGGTAAATTAATTTGCATCCCACGCCAGCCAGCCCACTCTGCGCCTTTAACACAATTTTCCCAGGTTTTCAATAAAAAATATATCTTACATTCCTGCAGGCTTTCATCACGACTCTATTTCATATTTCATCATTTGTATAAAGTTTCATGGTTACTGGTTTACCCCTCTAAAAGCTCTGTTCATTTCTACCATATGGACCCATTTTCTTATCTGACTTGTATCACTTGATTTGGTAATAATCATGATTTATGATTGTTATATTTTTCATGACAAGTTCCGGCTTTGGGGGGCGATCCAACTGATTCGAACAGAGCGTGGGATTTAACTTTAACCCCTTAAGGACGGAGGGTTTTTCGGCTCATTTCTCGCTCTCCAACTTCAAAAATCCATAACTTTTTCATTTTTCCGTGTACAGACCTGTGTGAGGGCTTATTTTGTGCGTAACAAATTTTACTTTCCCGTAATGTTATTTATTTTAACATGCCGTGTACTGCGAAGCTGAAAAAAAATTCCAAATGTGGAAAAATTGAAAAAAAACGCACGTTCACGTTCACGTTCACGTGCGTTCTTGTGGGCTCAGTTTTTACGACTTTTACTCTTCGCTCCTAATAACATGCCTACTTTATTCTTTGGTTCGGTGCGATCGCGGTGATACCAAATTTATATAGGTTTTATTGTGTTTTAATACATTTTCAAAAATTAAACGAATGTGTACAAAAAAGAAAAAAAAATTTTTGCCATCTTCTAACGCTAATAACTTTTTCATACTTTCGCACACAGAAATGTATGAGGGGTCATTTTTTGCTAAATGAAGCAACGTTTTCATTGCTACCATTTTGAGGTCTGTGCGACATTTTGATCATTTTTTATTTCATTTTTTATGTTATGTAAAAAGGTGTAAAAGTCGCATTTCGGACATTTGGGCGCCATTTCCCGCCTCGGAGGTCACCACCGGCCATAACCGTTTTTATATTTTGATAGATCGGGCATTTTGGGACGCGGCGATACCTAATATGTTTGTGATTTTTACTGTTTATTATGTTTTATATCAGTTCTAGGGAAAGGGGGGTGATTTGAACTTTTAATATTTTATTAATTTTTTTTATGTTTTTAAACTTTTTTTTTTCTTTTTTTTTCACTATCTTTTAGACCAGTGTTTCTCAACCTTTCTAATGCTGTGACCCCGCAATACAGTTCCTCATGCTGTGGTGACCCCAAACCATGCAACTCACAGTAAAAACACAGTAAAATTGCGGCTCCGATGGCTATAGGTGACCCCCGGTTTTGGTCGTTCGACCCCCGCTGGGGTCCCGACCCACAGGTTGAGAACCACTGTTTTAGACCATCTAGGGTACATTAACCCTAGATGGTCAGATCGCTTCTACCATATACTGCAATACTTCTGTATTGCAATATATGGCATTTTTGCAGCACATTCATTACAATGAGCCACTGGCTCATTGTAATGAATATGCAGCTGCCAGATAGCCTCGTGTCAAAAGAAGACACGAGGCTACCATGGCAACCGATCGCCGCCCCCCGATCGGTTAAAATTGGGTCGCAAAACAATGCACTTACATGCACCGGATAAAGATTGTGAACTCCGGCGGACCTGAGCGGGGTGCGAAACATGCAGGATATGGGACGCAGAATGTAAGTCAATCGCGGCACAGTGCATTATCGTCTGACTCTCCGGATCGGGGTGTCAAGTTCTGCCCTTATTCACACAACCTCAGGTTCTCTAATGACTGATAACATTCGCAGATTGAGCTCAGGAGAGATCAAACCAAGACAACGTATGGTATAAAATCTCAGTCTCTCCGAACTGATGCCATCAAAAGTAAGGCAGATGTGAGATGCTTTATTTGTGTCACACAGTATTATACAGGGAAGACCTGGGATGGTACTCAGGGATTTAGGGATAAAGAAGTAATGTCCATAGTCCATTGGTTGGTATATTATTACATGGGCAATGGAGACACTAAGGCTTTGTTTTCCTTGAAGTGTATATAATATTGTAAATCCTTCTTGTGAAATGGCAAACATCGGAGGGGGTCTTGCAGACGTTTGACTATGGCTGAAGCTGATCAAAGTCCACTCCTCTCCACTAAACGTCTTTATGGTATTCTCAGCATTCAGCAAGTATATGAAAAATAAAAACATTTTCATTAAACATAATGCAGGAGAGGAAAATTCGGTACAGACTTTATGAGGAAAAAAAAAAAAACACTTTGGTCCATAAGACAAGTCCAGACAGCTTCATGTAAAGTATCCCTACACTATGCTCCTGTTGTTCCTATAGAGCAGGGGCGAACAACCTTTGTTTGTTTCAGGTGCTGAATTGTACTCAACTGCACAACTTCAAGAGACTGCACTAGAAATAAGAACCCAAGGTGCGCCAAAAACCACAGTACAGCACAAAATTTCAGTACATCAGGAGGGGAGTATATTGACTATGTGATTTTTTTGTGAAAAAGTCATAGATCTGGTTCTAAACAGGGTTGCACTAGAAGTAATTCTATGTCAAAGCACTTTTCTAGTGCAATTTTCTTAGCATTAAAAAGTGGCAAAAACCCCAGTGTGATTTTTTTTGCCACTAATTAGCTATGAAAATCCTATGATAAATGTCCCCATGGACAATGGCCCCAATTTAATGGCAGTCATTGGTCTCCAAATACAGCTGTTAGAGACAATGGATGCTTGTGCTTGTGATGTGACTGTGATATAATGAGATATGAATAATGCCTTAAAATTGGATTTTTAGATTTTTCACTTAGTTTGTACTTTTATCTAGATTTACAACTTTTATTCACAGTAGTTTTTCTATTGTCATGGACATTTATAAAGTATTATAATATCCAAAAAAAGCGGAATGGCACTCATCACGGGCTTGTTCTTCTTTTCTTTATTTATACTTACAACAACACATGTTAAAAAGACCTCATGTGAGGGAGGAATAGCAGGACATGATTGTGGGAACAAGAACTAACAACAGCCGTTTCATACTGTACTGCGCTTCCTCTGGTTCTCCTGTATATAACCGGAGGAGGCGCAGTATAGCGTGAAACGGCTGTTGTTAGTTCTTGTTCCCACAATCATGTCCTGCTATTCCTCCCTCACATGAGGTCTTTTTAACATGTGTTTTTGTAAGTATACATGAAAGAAAAAGAACAAGCCCTGGTGAGTGTCATTCCACCTTTTGCTTTTTGTTGCTACTGCATGTGGTGTCTAAAAGGAATAGAGCGCCGCCCTGTAAGGCAAAACCCCACATCTATTTTTTAGTCCTTCTGAAGACATATACTACTAACCAAAGACAGTTCCAGGTTGTAGCCACTCAGTACCTTTCTTCTTTTGTACATAAGTAGTATATATATAGCAATATAATACGCAATGACAAGAAATTTCAAGGTTTTGTTCCAAAATGAACATGTATTTATTAATTTATTTACAAATTTTGCCAGGTGCAGATCACCGAGATGTGATCAGAAATAAAGTCATAAATGTTTTGTTCTGTATTTACATATATCTCTGAAATTATTTAGCTAAGAAGCTAACTTTCAGTGGTGACCAGTAAGAAGTTGTGCATAGATTTAGTCCCAGTAACTAATGACCTTGGCCTGTACATCTTGTACACAAGCTCCTCTGTTTATCAGTATAAAGTAAGTTCCTCACCAAACTTCACATTGTTTGGCTTTTGGCCTTATGGTAGTTAAGATCACATTAAAACTAATTAGAGGAGATTCCTTCATACATGTTCAAAGCTAAATTATTATGACAGTTTTTGTCATCGCATTGTAATGATGTTGACTCCTCTTCATCTTCAACAGCAGGGAAAAACTTCAGTTTTTCAGGAACACACCAATTTAAACAATACTCTGTTATTCCAATAATGAAGCAAAAAAGACCTGAAAAGCAAAGAATGAATTAATGTATAAATATTCATTTATATCACTGGCCATTCAATGACTTGCACACTCTTTATCATCCCTCCGCATAACCATACACTTTTTAGTGTTTTTAGTATATGTATGGTTTAGTGGCCCTTTTTTATTTTCCATTTACTTGACACTTATATTTAAATTAAAAGTTCTCCAATTTTCCAATATACTTCTGTACCAATTCCTCACAGTTTTTCAGATCTCTGCTTGCTGTTTTCTATAGGAAGATTCTATGTTTTACTTCCAGTGGATAAAATCTGTCAATGTGATGCAATGAACATGGCCGTTATTATCAAAGAGAGTATCAGATAATAACGGCTTGTGCACCTCCATCACATGACATGGACAGATTCTATAAGAAAATAGAAGCTTTCTAACAGGGACAGCAAGTAGAGGTCTAGAAAACCATGAGGTTACAGAAATATATTCGAAAATTGTATGACTTTTCCTTACCAACCAACCATATCAAATATTTGCTGAAAGTGGACAACCCCTTTAACACCCATTTTCCATACATTCTCTTTATACATTGAAACCAGTCATCTTTCATATAATAAAAGGTAGCTATAACTCACCTGTGGCCAGGCTTAGCCAAAAAGAACCAAAAGTAGTTTTTAGAGAGTCTGACCCAAACTGTATATACAAATTCTACTTTTCTCACGTGGAGAGGGAAATCAATGAGAACAGGATAAGGGCTTCCAGTCACAGGATCATGTAAGCTCCATATATGAACGCTGAGGTGTGAGAAAAGAATATTGCAGATAATCCAGGGCAGAAGGCCACCCTATAAAATATTTGCAAAATTATAAGTGTAGTCACATTTAATATTGTAAATGGAAAGGTAAAATGTAGAGCTATATAAATTGTGAATATAACATCCTCAACAATGTTTGGTCATGTTATCTCTCATGTATGTATATACAGCTGTAAAACCAAGTTGTAAAAGTCATCATTAACCATGAGGCAAGTTAACCCACATACTTCAACTGTGCCTTACCACATTATTAATGCACTAGGATATCTGCCAAGGGTATTGAGATATGGGACCACACAAGTAAACCCTGCGCTGCTGCTTATGTTTGTAGCTCAGTAGATGCATGTAAATAATTAGATTGTAGGGTTCATCTGTCTGCTGATAGGTTGGGTTGCCCTTAGCAGATTCCTATCTGTCCTATCTGATTTTATGACTGTTCTAAGAATAGTCCATCAATATTTAGATCCGACCTAGTATGACCCTCTTTCATACCTCACTCTCACCACAAACATTTCTCAGTTTTTCTACATATGTTATCACAAAAAGGCCTAAATATGCCTCACTAAGAACCATTGGTCAATTAAGAAATGTGTGTTTTAAAACAAATATCTTTATTTGTTCACTTTAAAAAAGGAACTTGTTTTCAATGCACAAACACAAAATATTTAAAAATCTACAGTAAAAACCGGTAATACACAGTATACTTATTAGGGTATACATCATGGCCGGAGTGATGTGTGTTGTAATCATTTTTATTTGTTTACACACCTTGTCGGGTTTGACTAGTAACAGAATGGGGCAGATTTACTTACCCGGTCCCTTCCGATCCAGGGGCGCTGTTCTCTGCGGTGGATTCGGGTCCGCCGGGATTCCTAAGGTGAGTTCTTCCACATCCACCAGGTGTCGCGCTGTGCTGAAGTCCGCCGAGGCCCGCCGGAATGCACTGAAGTTCACCGCCTATTCCTGTGTAAGGTAAGCGCGAGTCCAGCGACACTTTTTTTTTAAAATGCAGCGGTTTCTCCGAATCCGTCGGTTTTTCGTTCGGTCTGCGCGCCCCCCGATTTCCGTTCACGTGCATGTCGTGCGCCGATGCGACATAATCCGATCGCTGCGCCAAAATCCCGGCAATTCAGGAAAATCATCGCAATCGGAATTTCGGGTAACACGTCGGGAAACCGCGAATCGGGGTCCTTAGTAAATGCCCCCCATTATGTCACCCGACATGTGCAACTTATAAAGTTTATTTATTCCAATGTTGGATATCTGCCTTGATTTATAGTATCCCCTAAAGGTGATATGCTATTTTTATTTTTTTTCCATTCAGCATGTCCATTCATCGTGAGCTGGGGTGAGTGCACTATATAATTAGGACCACTAGGTGTCAATAGTGAATGGTCTTTGTAATTCATAGGAGTGATCAACAGTTGCTTTCCGTCATGGTATTTGTTATATAAATGACCCTAAGTATGTATCCATCTAGTGTAGTGTGTGTCCTCCAGCAACTACACTACATTACACTTTAGTATAATATTAGAGTTGAATGAGGACCCAGTCAAAACTCTCCACGATTTTGGTAATATGACATAGATGTTCTTACTTTCTAAGTCGATATCACTAACAACTGAAGAATGATAGTCCATAAATTAATAGTATTTTTATTTACTTTTTACTATTTAGTCAATTACAGATTCAACTACAGATTTACTTACCACACATGCAAGCTGTTGCATAGTGACCTGATATTCTATATGGTTTAAATATTCCCATGGTCATACTGGCTGAATTTCTCTGCCACGTATAGAATAGGATTAGGGAGTCCTTTCTGAGACCATCATTGTAATATTCGTTAAAACTTGATCCAAAACTCCAGAGAAATTGCTCATTGTAGTCAATTGTCTCATTTATTTGTTAACGGGATTACTTTTGGAATATAATTAAATAGATTATATATGTTTTTATATATTCCTATTTAAAAGATATAATAACTTTGAATGCATTCTGCAGTTATTAATGTAGCTAACATTTTTTAAAAGGCGGTCATAATATTTAAGTTATCCCTACCTATGATTGGGAAAGCAAGATAATTGGTGAGTGTACCGCTGAGACCAACACTGATCATAGAACCTTTCTTTCAATTTCTTCAATTTAATACTCAGTGCCATACATAGAAATATAGGAATTCCTTTGTGATGGAGTATCTCAAATAATTTTGTTTTAAAATGCTTTATCACTTGCAATCACACCGCTAATTGTTGCTCTGATTCACTCTGGACTAGACCACTGTAACTCCCCTACTATCGGTCTTCCAATCACTAAACTTTCTCCTCTCAATTCTATGCGAAGCCAGGCTTGTCTTTAAAAACCCCTACATGGATGCCTCCGGTCGTGCCAGTCACCGCACTGATTGCCCTACTTTTTCCGAATACAGTTTGACACAAAGCTCTGCATGATCTGTACCTCCCATCTTGTTTATTCTCTCATCTCAGTGTACTGCCCAACTGGCCCTTCAATCTCCCGGTGATCTTACATTAAACTCTCCTAATTCAAATCTCTCACTCATGTTCTCCAAGACTTCTCCTGAGCTGCACCAATTCTCTGGAAGCACTACCCCGACTATCAGACTATACCCAGCACCAAAGTTTCAAACATGCTCTCAGATCCATCTATAGGCAAGCCTATTACACTACATCCAACCTCCCCATGCTGTACGATTGAAACTATGACGAGCAGGGAGCTGTAAATTACTGCTCAAATTGTCATGTTGGCATTTTGATTCTAGTTTGGGCACTCATCTATTAAAGGTTCCCCATCACTGCTGCTCTACACTATTAAAGGGAATCCAGCAAAATGATTTACCTACACCAACTAACCACTATGTCATAGGGCCATTCCCACGCATTTCCCGTGCCTTTTTGTTTTTATGTCCGCTGCTTCTTCTATGTCAAAACTCTACTTTAGGAATAAACAAAAGGCGGAAGTGCTTTGTCACGTACCACAGGTCTCCATCTACAATCTTTTGGACCTAGAAGTGGAAAGGAAGAGAGGAAAGGTGCTGGGCGGTGGTAGCAGGGTCGCATTGTATTTCTGTGGAGCTGAATCCCTGATGTGCTCTATAATGCACTTAACCACTTCTGTTGGTTTGGCATAGAGTCATCGGAATTAAAAACAATGGGTGACATATGTGGGCAAAGCCCTACATAACATAGCAGTTTGGTTTGTGTAGGTTATCATGGTGCCAAATGCCCTGTAATGTTGGTTCTACATAAGAAAAAGCAATACAAGTCTTACCTTTTAGAGTTATGTTTACTCATTGGGCCAACATGTATTCCAATGTCTGCATTCACCATGGCATTGCTGAATGATTTATATGTAGTTACAGCACTCACTGATCCAACACTCCCAATCACAAGTAAAGTTTACAACTGGAGAAAAAATTTTAAATATCCAAAATTTAATAGTCCAAAACGTTGTGATTAATCAAAAGATCACTGCTTTCCCTCTAAGAGTAATAATTATATAATGAGATTATAATTACTATCAACATCTACACAGTTCTAACTTTTTCCACGTTACATATACAGAATTCTTCTGATTTGTAAAAGCATACCAAACATACACAAAGTTTATGTCTGTTCAAAATATATCACACTTTGAAGGCCATTATAAGGAACATTGAGAGGTGTTCTAGTTTGAATTCCAATCACCAGGGTGTTGGGTGGAAAGGGAGGGTCTTTTCTGATATAATGTTTGCATTAAAGAGTAATGAATCTCTTTTTTAAATTGTAAATCTCTCATGGATAAGGTTATTTTGTGTTTATCTTTTGTATATTTTTTTCTCATATCTTTTTTATTTTTTGTAAAAAAATATATGTATATATATTTATCACACTTTATGGTTCTCTTTAAAGGAAATCTGCAACCAAATTGTGGATTTTAAACCAAGTACCCTTATATGCTTGTGTGCCCCCCCCCCCTCTGTCAGAACTGATCTTCTTTTAGCTCCTTATGCCCTTGTTTTTTAAAAAAAAAGGGGGGTTAAATATGCAAGAATGAGGGGCTGAAAGCTCCAAAATAACAGCTATAAGCCTGGGACTCCCCAGGCTATTGCATAATTTGTAAGCCTTTTTTTGCGAAACAAGGGCATAAGATGCTAAGGAAGATCAGATCTGCATAGGGGCTCACACCAGCATACAATGTGCTTGGCTTACAATACTTTAAACTGGTGGAAGATTTCTTTTAATGACTTGTCCAGAATAAGAAACATATCACTGCACTCTGAATAAAATAAAAAATATATCAACAGTGCCATGCCTATCCATGGTTTTAATATCTTATTGCAGCTTAGTTTGTAGAATTTTTAAAAAGCTTTAAATATTTGGGATAGGTAAGTAGCATCAGATTGTAGGGCCTGTCATTCTTCAACATACAATTTTAATGACGCAGACACTTGCTGAGAGCTCTTTATTGATTACAAAAACCTGCATTGCATTTACAGTGGCTGATCTCAGTATTGTAGCACAGATTTTTCAATTGAATTGGACTGAGATGAGATTATCCGTGTGATGAATGGAAATTATGTCAATGAACTGGAATTAGGAACAGATTGTGCTTCTAGCTGCTATTGAAAGGAAATTCTGGATGTATATCACCAATCTAATATTGATGACCAATTCAAAAGATAGACATGGATTTTATAATTGAATAATCCTTTTACAGTAATGTAACCAGGGCAGCTCTAGGCAGCAGTCATTTTCCTCTGACCTCGACCACTACTATTAAAAGTTCCACCACTCATTTGAGATATGGGAGAGTATAAATCATAATTCAGAAAAAATGAATCGTAAAAACATGTAAAAAAGTAATTCAGGACTGGAAAAAGAAGCATGATTCCATATGTATCATGAAGTGAGGCAAAAGTGAACTTTTGTACGTGCCGTACAGTGCCGTAATAATGTCATTAAACGGCACCAGCTTGTATTTAGACGTAAGTTTGTGGAGTAAAATTTAAGAATACAGAAAGCACATTCAACACTTACCCACTGTAACAGCTCCAATAAAGAGGCTTATTATAACTTTGCATGTCCACGATAGTCTCTGTAAATGAAAATTGAAAGAAACTTATCATCTCTTACAGTCTATAAAAAGTGAACTGACGTCTATAATAAACAGAATCACATTGTTTCATATACATTAAATGGTGTAACAAATTTCTTTAAAAGAATTGATTCATCTGTCGTGTATAATAACCTTCTGAAGTTGATTGACGTACATTACTGAAAAACGCAAAACATATTTATAGACTTGATATAAACTCAACCCCACTATAAGGTCAAGACTGAAATGGGCATATGTTGGTTGGATGGAGTTACAGAAACTGTGTAATGCGTTTCCTCCTTGGCTGTTTCTGTAGCTCTCCATTTTGTGATCAGGACTTACTTCCTTGTATTCCTATCTCAGCCATGACTGTCTGACAAATTCTAAATCTGTAATTTTAATGTTGCAATATTATGTATCTTAAAAAACAAATCAAGACTACAAGATTAGTAAAAAGAAAAGCAATGAAACGGGAAGTACCAAATGGAAGGGTACTTGCTATATAAAAGTCCCTTAATGACACTCACTACACTATTACAGTTCTTGTCATTAAAGTGTCTTGAGGAGGGGTCAGGACCCTGAATCTAATAGCTGTAAGTGGTACTAGCACATATTTTAACCCATTAAAGGAAACCTACCATCAGGTATCAAGATTGTCTGATGGAAGGTTCTTCTTAACCTAAACTATCTTTCTCTAATGCTTTAATGCTACCCAACCTGATCTAAACTTATTTTGCAAATTATTGTCAGAGGCTATTCAGATATAGACTGGCTGTGGAAGCAAAGGTTCCTCCATGCCCCAGAAACATCTACTGTCCCATCTTCCTCTGTGTACTTGGCTTGCACACAGCTTATTGACGCCGCTGGTTTCCTTAAGTAGAGTGAGCACACACGCATTCGAGGCAGCTGCCAGCACTGAAGGGGCTAGTGCATGCCAGAGCTTAAGAAGCTGGTAGCCTAATACAGCTAGAGCGCAAGCACAGCTCTATCCCAGTAAGCTGGAGCATGCAGAAGGTGGGAAAACATATGCTACTGGGGCATGGAGTAGTCTTTGCTGCTCCCAAACCCTGGTAGCCTCTGCCAAAAATTAGCATGTTTAGTTAGATAATTAGGAATTATTGAAGGATTAGAAAAAGATAGTTTAGGGTTTAGACGTTATGAGGAACCTACCATCGGATCTACATTAATAGCAGATTCCTATGGTAGGTTTCCTTTAAATGTGTTGTATACCTTAAGGTATTAAATACCTTAAAAAAGATCTACCATTAAAAAAAAATTAAAACCATGTACACAATATTCACCTCTGCCCCTCTGATATTGATCCCTGCTCTGGTCCTCTGCTAATCTTGATGAGCCAGATCAACTAGAAAGGAAAACTATAATTAGCAGCAAGGAGTGTGGATACAATTATGCACACACCCCACACATCCTCTCTAATGCTGGAGATGGAGGTGATGTCATTGAGGAACATGAATTCATCTCTGAGTGACATCACCTCCCTCTCCCATGTGGTAGCATGTGAGGTGGGAGGTGCACGGGTATGCATAATTAACAGCCCCAAGCGCTGGACATCTTGTCCCCAGCTCTCTGTGGCTGCTAATTATAAGTTTCTTTTCTAGGTGATCCGACATGTCAAGATAAGCAGAGAACAGCGCCAGGATCACTCAAGAGGTGCGGAGGTGAGTATTTGTACATGTTTATATTTTTCTAAACGGTAGTTTATCTTAAGGGCTTACAGCTGCCCCTCTGAATGTCATAGATAATTGACAATCAGGGCCATCATAGTTGAAAGCTTCTTAAAGGGTCATATTGCCACCCAATAAATATTTGAGAAAATTTATCAAAAAGTTGTACAATGGTGTCAAACAGCTTTTTTATCAATTCCAATTTAGGTTCAATAAGAAAGCCAGATAGATAGATAGATAGATAGATAAAATAGTAAAGCTAAACAACTCAGCTTTGCCTCTTATCCTAGGATGATGAGTATAATGTAAGGCAAACCCAAATACACAATGATGACGATAATAATCCCACACTAAAGACCCTGTCCTGCGTTCCATGTGAGTAAAATGGAAAAACGCCATCATAGAAAAGGTCATTGTTTTCGTAAGGGAAATATGTACCTAAAAAAAATGAGCAACATATTAATAGATGGGACATATATTACCTTATTTTCTGGCATTGCTATACATTCAATAACGTTAAAATCATGACTTCTACTCTAATCTAACATCCACAGAAAGTTTCTGATTGAGATCAAAGATCTCATTATAACTGTCATTGATATCAAAATGTCAAAAAAAGGTAACTGTTGAATCCATTTATGATATTTAATCCCCGTCTGATACATAGTTGGCTTGTTTCAATATATTCTCTACATTGATATCCATAGTGGCATTTCAGATCACAGCTGGGCCGTAACTTGCCACATTAATTCCACAGTTGCAATTGGTCATTGGCCATAGTGATGTCCTATAGTGTCTTCAACAAAAAAGCCATATCAGTGTTTTGGGTAACAAAGCAGAAGGAATGCAGAAAAAGCATGGGAAAAGTTATAGTAAGGTGTTTTTATTGTACTTTTTAAAACACCTATTAGACATTTTAATAGTTTAGTAAATATTTGTATTGTGGGAATTTGATATATATCTCTGGATTTAGGTCAAGGCCCAGATGAAACCTGCAATCTATCAAACATTGCTGACAAATGTCTAAGATGTATATAACATTTAACTATTGCATGGTTGAAGATCTTAAAGGTTACCAGTTGGATTTCGATGGCAGCTATACAATTCAAAAGATATACTCTAACTCCGACCAGTGCTGTCTCATGGCCTGAGGGACAGTGAACTGCTTTTATCATTGTACTCTGAGAATTATTTGCCATTCCAAGTGGCCTGTGTTTTTGACCAGAAATTGTTAAAACGCAAAATTATATATTACGTATTACTTTTGGATTCCGACCAGAAATGTCTTATCTTAATTAACTATCATTTTACTTGAACTTGCGTATATGTAACCACTAAAATGTTATTCCAGGTTAATGAAACACAAAAATGTCACTCATGCTTTAATATAAAAAACATGCATTTTTTTAAATGTACCGATCCATTTATAAAAGAAATATTTACTGAATTGCTGGCTCAGGACTACAACTGGGGACCATTGTTCTACGAGTGTTTTATGTTTAAATAGCTGTAATAGTAGTAGTAATAGCGGTAGTAGGATTCCATTGAAGGGACACTACAGTATAAATAAATGAACACCAAAAAGGGCATTATGCATAAAGTCTCTAACGCTGAAGCAACATTATACACGTACTGTTAATGATTCTTTATTACAAGAGCTTAGTCACAGCAAATGCTAATACCATGAGGATTGTAAAATCATATCACCTTTACCAAGGGAACTGCAGCATAGCTCCTTATAATTTGTACAGGGTATATGTCTCACTCCTTTATAAACGGATTGTTACCAGGATGTTAATAATTAACTTTAACTTGTAGATGGGACTCCAACTCAAGAGTGAATAGACACCATATAACAGCTACAGATAGATGATCACTAGTAACTCATCATGATAAATGTGATCTTTTGGAAATTTTCTTTAAAACTCATGATCATTAACTGATCTATCAAAAGTTGTTAAAAACGAACAACACATCAAATTCTCTGAGCCAATAACTTAAGATCGGAGATGTTGGGTTATAGAGGAAAAACATAAACATTATAAACAATATAAGCAATAAGTAAGAGATGTCAAAGGAAAGTAAAGAAAATCACTGGGGATTGTATTCCTGATTCCTATACATTAAATTGTATTAGAAAGCTTGCTATTACAGTTGTTTTATTCTAGTTTGTTTATAAGTACCATATTTTATTATATTTTATTGTTACATTGTATATAAATGTGAATTATCCAGATTTAAATTTTATAATTTTAACATATAAAATGTTAATTTCAATAAATTATGGGTAATCAAAAGCAGGAAAATGTAATACAAGACATAAAATAGCACCTAAAGATTGAAGAGACTGACCTTAAATGTACTGGACTGGGAAGCTTTGTAAGTCTGTCAGCTCCAGTAGGCTTAGAAGAGCTGAAATGGAATTTTAAGAGGTGGGTCATTTTATACTGTTCTCCCACATAAAACACTGGAGTGAGGGCCTTCAGACATGATTAATAGCATCATGTCATGTCTTTGTGTATACTTTTATTCCTTACAACATATTCAAATAAGGCAGATGCCCAACCTAGTGCTCCTGTACTTACTAACTTCCTCCACAATGTCACATTAACAAGTATACCTGTACCATTGACTGCACGCTACAGGAGACTGTGCAGAGATCTGCAAACACGGTGGTCAGCTATACTCTTCTACAGCTTTTATATTTACAATGCACATATTCGACATATATTTGATAGCAGGACATGATTGTGGGAACAAGAACTAACAACAGCCGTTTCACGCTATACTGCGCCTCCTCCGGTTATATACAGGAGAACCAGAGGAAGCGCAGTACAGTATGAAACGGCTGTTGTTAGTTCTTGTTCCCACAATCATGTCCTGCTATTCCTCCCTCACATGAGGTCTTTTTAACATGTGTTTTTGTAAGTATACATAAAGAAGAAAAGAACAAGCCCGTGGTGAGTGTCATTCCACCTTTTTGCTTTTTGTTGCTACTGCATGTGTGTGTCTAAAAGGAATAGAGCGCCGCCCTGTAAGGCAAAAACACCACACATCTATTTGATTTAGTCCTTCTGAAGAATCATATACATACTAACCAAAAGACAGTTCCCAGGTTGTAGCCACTCAGTACCTTTCTTCTTTTTGTACATAAAGTATTATAATATATAGCAATAATAATACGCAATGACAAGAAATTTCAAGGTTTTGTTCCAAAATGAACATGTATTTATTAATTTATTTACAAATTTTGCCAGGTGCAGATCACCGAGATGTGATCAGAATAAATAAAGTCATAAATGTTTTGTTCTGTATTTACATTACTCTGAAATTATTTAGCTAAGCCTAACATTTCAGTGGTGACCAGTCAAGAAAGTTGTGCATAGATTTAGTCCCAGTAACTAAGTGACCTTGGCCTGTACATCTTGTACACAAGGCTCCTCTGTTTAGTCAGTATAAAGTAAGATTCCTCACCAAACTTCACATTGTTTGGCATTTGGCCTTATGGTAGTTAAGATCACATTAACAAACTAATTAGAGGAGATTCACTTCATACATGTTCAAAAGCTAAATTATTATGACAGTTTTTGTCATCGCATTGTAATGATGTTGACTCCTCTTCATCTTCAACAGCATGGAAAAATAACTTCAGTTTTTCAGGAACACACCAATTTAAAACAATTACTGTTATTCCAATAATGAAGCAAAAAAGACCTGAAAAGCAAAAAAGAATGAATTAATGTATAAATAATATCAGTTTATATCACTGTGCCATTCAATGACTTGCACACTCTTTATCCCCCGCATGACCATACACTTTTTAGTGTTTTAGTATATGTAATGGTTTAGTGGCCCTTTTTTAATTTTCCATTTACTTGACACTTATTATTTAAAATTAAAAAGTTCTCCAATTTTCCAATATACTTTCTGTACCAATTCCTCACAGTTTTCTAGATCTCTGCTTGCTGTATTTCTATAGGAAGATTCTATGTTTACTTCCAGTGGATAGAAATCTGTCAATGTGATGCAATGAACATGAGCCGTTATTATCAAAGAGAGTAATCAGATAATAACGGCTTGTGCACCTCCATCACATGACATGGACAGATTTCTATAAGTAAAAATAGAAGCTTTTCTAACAGGACAGCAAGTAGAGGTCTAGAAAACCATGAGGTTAACAGAAGTATATTCGAAAATTGTATGACTTTTCCTTACACAAACCATATCAAATATTTGCTGAAAGTGGACAACCCCTTTAACACCCATTTTCATACAATTCTCTTTTATACATTGAAACCAGTCATCTTTCATATAATAAAAGGTAGCTATAACTCACCTGTGGCCAGGCTTAGCCAAAAAGAACCTCCAAAAGTAGTTTTTAGAGAGTCTGACCCAAACTGTATATTACAAAATTCTACATTTCTCACTGTGGAGAAGGAAATCAATGAGAACAGGATAAAGGCTCCAGTCACAAGGATCATGTAAGCTCCATATATGAACGCTGAGGTGGAGAAAAGAATATTGCAGATAATCCAGGAGCAGAAGGCCACCCTATAAAATATATTGCAATATTATAAGTGTAGTCACATGTTAATATTGTAAATGGAAAGGTAAAATAGTATGAGCTATATAAATTGTGATATATAACAGTATCCTCAACAATGTTTGGTCATGTTATCTCTCATGTATGTATATACAGCGGTAAAACCAAGTTGTAAAAGTCATCATTAACCATGAGGCAAGTTAAACCACATACTTCAACTGTGCCTTACCACATTATTGAATGCACTAGGATATCTGCCAAGGGTATTGAGATAATGGGACCCAACAAGTAAACCCTGCGCTGCTGCTTAATGTTTGTAGCTCAGTAGATGCATGTAAATAAATTAGATTGTAGGGTTCATCTGTCTGCTGATAGGTTGGGTTGCCCTTAGGCAGATTCCTATCTGTCCTATCTGATTTTGATGACCTGTTCTAAGAATAGTCCATCAATATTTAGATCCGACCTAGTATGACCCTCTTTCATACCTTCACTCTCACCCAAACATTTCTCAGTTTTCTACATATGTTATCACAAAAAGGCCTAAATATGGCCTCACTAAGAACCATTGGTCAATTAAAGAAATGTGTGTTTATTAAAACAAATATCTTTATTTGTTCACTTTAAAAAAGGAACTTGATTTCAATGACACAACACAAAATATTTAAAAAATCTACAGTAAAACCGGTAATACACAGTATACTTATTAAGGGTATACAATCATGGCCGGAGTGATGTGTGTTGTAATCATTTTTATTTGTTACACCTTGTCGGGGTTTGACTAGTAACAGAATGGGGCAGATTTACTTACCCGGTCCCTTCGCGATCCAGGGGCGCGTTCTCTGCGGTGGATTCGGGTCCGGCCGGGATTCACTAAGGTAGTTCCTCCGACATCCACCAGGTGTCGCTGCTGTGCTGAAGTCCGCCGAGGCCCGCCGGAATGCACTGAAGTTCACCGCCTATTCCTGGTGAAGGTAAGCGCGAGTCCAGCGACACTTTTTTTTTAAAATGCAGCGGTTTCTCCGAATCCGTCGGGTTTTCGTTCGGCCGCGCCCCCCGATTTCCGTCACGTGCATGTCGGCGCCGATGCGACATAATCCGATCGCGTGCGCCAAAATCCCGGGGCAATTCAGGGAAAATCATCGCAAATCGGAAATATTCGGGTAACACGTCGGGAAACCGCGAATCGGGTCCTTAGTAAATGACCCCCATTATGTCACCCGGACATGTGCAACTTATAAAGTTTATTTATTCCAATGTTGGATATCTGTCCTTGATTTATAGTATCCCCTAAAGGGTGATATGCTATTTATTTATTATTTCCATTCAGCATGTCCATTCATCGTGAGCTGGGTGGAGTGCACTATATAATTAGGACACTAGGTGTCAATAGTGAATGGTCATTTGTAATTCATAGGAGTGATACAAAGTTGCTTTCCGTCACTGGTATTTGTTATATAAATGACACTAAGTATGTATCCATCTAGTGTAGTGATGGTCTCCAGCAAACTACACTACATTACACTTTAGTGATAATTATTAGAGTTGAATGAGGACCCAGTCAAAACTCATCCACGATTTTGGTAATATGACATAGATGTTCTTACTTTCTAAGTCGATATCACTAAGCAACTGAAGAATGATAGTCCATTTAAATTAATAGTATTTTTACTTTTTACTATTTTAGTCAATTTACAGATTCAACTACAGATTTACTTACCACATGCAAGCTGTTGCATAGTGACCTGATATTCTATATTGGTTAAATATTCCACATGGGTCATACTGGCTGAATTTCTCTGCCACGTATAGAATAGGATTAGGGAGTCCTTTTCTGAGACCATCATTGTAATATTCGTTAAAACTTGATCCAAAACTCCAGAGAAATTGCTCATTGTAGTCAATTGTCTCATTTATTTGTTGAACGGGATTACCTTTTGGAATTATAATTAAATAGATTATTATATGTTTTTATATTCCTATTTAAAAGATATAATAACTTTGAATGCATTCTGCAGTTATTAATGTAGCTAACATTTTTTAAAAGGGCTGTCATAAGTATTTAAGTTATCCACTATCCAGATGATTGGGAAGAGCAAGATAATTGGTGAGGTACTGCTGAGACCAACACTGATCATGAGAACCTTTCTTTCAATTTCTTCAATTTAATACTCAGTGCCATACATAGAAATATAGGAATTCCCTTTGTGATGGAGTATCTCAAAATAATTTTGTTTTAAAATGCTTATCACTTGCAATCACACCGCTAATTGTTGCTCTGATTCACTCTGGACTAGACCACTGTAACTCCCCTACTAATCGGTCTTCCAATCACTAAACTTTCTCCTCTACAATCTATGCAGAAGCCAGGCTTGTCTTTTAAACAAAACCCCTACATGGATGCCTCCGGTCTGTGCCAGTCACCGCACTGATTGCCCTACTTTTTCCGAATACAGTTTGACACAAAGCTCTGCATGATGCTGTACCTCCCCATCTTGTTATCTCTCATCTCAGTGTACTGCCCAACTGTGCCCTTCAATCTGCCGGTGATCTTACATTAAACTCTACCATAATTCAAATCTCTCACTCATGTCTCCAAGACTTCTCCTGAGCTGCACCAATTCTCTGGAATGCACTACCCCGGACTATCAGACTAATACCCGAGCACCAAAGTTTCAAACATGCTCTCAGAATCCATCTCATTAGGCAAGCCTATTACACTACATCCAACTCTTCCTCCCATGCTGATACGATTGAAACTATGACAGAGCAGGGAGCTGTAAATTACTGCTCAAATTGTCATGTTGGCATTTTGATTCTAGTTTGGGCACTCAGTCTATTAAAGGTTCCCCATCACTGCTCTACACTATTAAAGGGAATCCAGCAAAATGATTTACCTACACCAACTAACCACTATGTTACATAGGGCCATTCCCACGCATTTCCCGTGCCTTTGTTTTTATTGTCCAGCTGCTTCTTCTATGTCAAAACTCTACTTTAGGAATAAACAAATAGGCTGAAGTGCTTTGTCAGCGTACCACAGGTCTCCAGCTACATATCTCTTTGGACCTAGAAGTGGAAAGGAAGAGAGGAAAGGTGCTGGGCGGTGGTAGCAGGGTGCATTGTTATTTCTGTGGAGCTGAATCCCTGATGTGCTCTATTAATGCACTTAAACCACTTCTAAAGTTAGGTTTGGCATAGAAGTAGCATCTAGGAATTAAAAACAATGGGTGACATATGTGGGCAAAGCCCTACATAACATAGCAGTTGGTTTGTGTAGGTTAATCATGGTGACAAATGCCCTGTAATGTTGGTTCTACATAAGAAAAAGCAATACAAGTCTTACCTTTTAGAGTTATGTTTACTCCATTGAGGCCAACATGTATTCCAATGTCTGCATTCACCATGGCATTGCTGAATGATTTATATGTAGTTACAGCACTCACTGATCCAACCTCCCAATCACCAGTAAAGTTTACAACTGGAGAAAAAAGTTTAAATATCCAAAATTTAATAGTCCAAAACGTTGTGATTAATCAAAAGATCACTGCTTTCCCTCTAAAGAGTAATAATTATATAATGAGATTATAATTACTATCAACATCTACACAGTTCTAAAACTTTTTCCACGTTACATATACAGAATTCTTCTGATTTGGTAAAAGCATACCAAAACATACAAAAGTTTATGTCTGTTCAAAATATATCACACTTTGAAGGCCATTATAGAGGAACATTGAGGAGGTGTTCTAGTTTGAATTCCAATCCACCAGGGTGTGGGTGGAAAGGGAGGGTCTTTTCTGATATAATGTTGCATTAAAGAGTAATGAATTCTCTTTTTTAAATTGTAAATCTCTCATGGATAAGGTTATTTTGTGTTTATCTTTGTATATTTTTTTTCTAATTCTTTTTTATTTTTGTATAAAAAAATATATGTATATATATTTATCACACTTTATGGTTCTCTTTAAAGGAAATCTGCAACCAAATTGTGGATTTTAAACCAAGTACCCTTATATGCTTGTGTGCCCCCCCCCCCTCTGTCAGAATCTGATCTTCTTTTAGCTCCTTATGCCCTTGTTTTTATTAAAAAAAAAGGGGGGTTAAATTATGCAAATGAGCATGAGGGGCTCCAAGCTCAATTAACAGCTATAAGCCTGGGACTCCCCAGGCTTATTTGCATAATTTGTAAAGCCTTTTTTTGCGAAAACAAGGGCATAAGATGCTGAAGGAAGATCAGATCCTGCCATAGGGGGCTCACACCAGCATACAAGTGTGCTTGGCTTACAATACTTTAAACTGGTGGAAGATTTCTTTTAAATGACTTGTCCAGAATAAGAAACATATCACTGCACTCTGAATAAAATAAAAAAATATATCTAAACAGTGCCATGCCTATCCATGGTTTTAATATCTTATTGCAGCTTAGTTTGTAGAATTTTTAAAAAGCTTTTAAAATATTTGCAGGATAGGTAATTAGCATCAGATTTGTAGGGCCTGTCATTCTTCAACAATACAATTTTTAATGAGGCAGACACTTGCTGAGAGCTCTTTATTGATTACCAAAAACACTGCATTGCATTTTACAGTGGCTGATCTCAGTATTGTAGCACAGATATTTTCAATTGAATTGGACTGAGATGAGAATTATCCGTGTGATGAATGGAAATTATGTCAATGAACTGGAATTAGTGAACAGATTAGTGCTTCTAGCTGCTATTGAAAGGGAATTCTGGATGTATTATGCCACCAATCTAATATTGATGACCAATTCAAAAGATAGACATGGATTTTATAAATTTGAATAATCCTTTTACAGTAATGTAACCAGGGCAGCTCTAGGCAGCAGTCATGTTTCCCTGACCTCTGACCACTACTTTAAAAGTTCCACCACTCATTTGAGATATGGGAGAGTATAAAATCATAATTCAGAAAAATGAATCGTAAAACATGAAAGAAAGTAATTCAGGACTGGAAAAAGAAGCATGATTCCATATGTATCATGAAGTGAGGCAAAAGTGAACTTTTGTACAGTGCCGTACAGTGCCGTAATAATGTCATTAAACGGCACCAGCTTTGTATTTAGACGTAAGTTTGTGGAGTAAAATTTAAGAATACAGAAAGCACATTCAACACTTACCCACTGTAACAGCTCCAATAAAGAGGCTTATTATAACTTTGCATGTCCACGATAGTCTCTGTAAATGAAAATTGAAAGAAACTTATCATCTCTTTACAGTCTATAAAAAGTGAACTGACGTCTATAATAAACAGAATCACATTGTTTCATATACAGTTAACAATGGTGTAACAAATTTCTTTAAAAGAATTGATTTCATCTGTCGTGTATAATAACCTTCTGAAGTTGATTGTGACGTACATTACTGAAAAACGCAAAACATATTTATAGTAACTTGATATATAAACTCACCACCACTATAAAGGTCAAGACTGAAATGGGCATATGTGTTTGAGATATGGGAGTTACAGAAACTGTGTAATGCAGTTTCCTTGGCTGTTTCTGTAGCTCTCCATTTTGTGATCAGGACTTACTTCCTTGTAATTCCTATCTCAGCCATGACTGTCTGAAAATTCTAAATCTGTAATTTTAATGTTGCAATATTATGTATCTTAAAAAACAAAATCAAGACTACAAGATTAGTAAAAAGAAAAGCAATGAAACGGGAAGTACCAAATGGAAGGGTACTTGCTATATAGAAAGTCCCTTAATGACACTCACTACACTATTACAGTTTCTTGTCATTAAAGGTGCTTGAGGAGGGGTCAGGACCCCTGAATCTAATAGCTGTAAGTGGTACTAGCACATATTTTAACCCATTAAAGGAAACCTACCATCAGGAATCAAGATTGTTCTGATGGAAGGTTCTTCTTAACCTAAACTATCTTTCTCTAATGCTTTAATGCTACCCAACCTGATCTAAACTTTATTTTGCAAATTATTGTCAGAGGCTATTCAGATATAGACTGGGCTGTGGAAGCAAAGGTTCCTCCATGCCCCAGAAACATCTACTGTCCCATCTTCCTCTGTGTACTTGGCTTGCACACAAGCTGTATTGACGCCGCTGGTTTCTTCAAGTAGAGTGAGCACACACGCATATCGAGGCAGCTGCCAGCACTGAAGGGGCTACTGTGCATGCACAGAGCTTAAAGAAGCTGGTAGCCTGAATACAGCTAGAGCGCAAGCACAAGCTCTATCCCAAGTAAGCTGAGCATGCAGAAGGTGGGAAAACATATGCTACTGGGGCATGGAGTAGTCTTTGCTGCTCCAAACCCTGGTAGCCTCTGCCAAAAATTAGCATGTTAGTTAGATATATTAGGAATTATTGAAGGATTAGAAAAAGATAGTTTAGGGTTTAGAACGTTATGAGGAACCTACCATCGGATCTACATTAATAGGCAGATTCCTGATGGTAGGTTTCCTTTAAATGTGTTGGTATACCTTAAGGTATTTAAATACCTTAAAAAATATCTACCATTAAAAAAAAATTAAAACCATGTACAAATATTCACCTCTGCCCCTCTTGATATTGATCCCTGCTCTGTCCTCTGCTAATCTTGATGAGCCAAGATCAACTAGAAAGGAAACTTATAATTAGCAGCAAGGAGTGTGGATACAATTATGCACACACCCCACACATCCCTCCTTAATGCTGGGAGATGGAGGTGATGTCATTTGAGGAACATGAATTCATGCCTCTTGAGTGACATCACCTCCCTCTCCCATGCTGGTAGCATGTGAGTGGGAGGTGCACGGGTATGCATAATTAACAGCCCCAAGCGCTGGACATCTTGTCCCCGCTCTCTGTGCTGCTAATTATAAGTTTCTTTTCTAGGTGATCCCGACATGTCAAGATAAGCAGAGAACAGCGCCAGGATCAACATCAAGAGGTGCGGAGGTGAGTATTTGTACATGGTTTATATTTTTCTAAACGGTAGTTTATCTTTAAGGGCTTACAGCTGCCCCTCTGAATGTCATAGATAATTGACAATCAGGGACCATCATAGTTGAAAGCTTCTTAAAGGTCATATTGCCACCAATAAATATTTGAAGAAAAATTTATCAAAAAGTTGTACATATGGTGCAACAGCTTTTTTATCAATTCCAATTTATAGGTTCAATAAGAAAGCCAGATAGATAGATAGATAGATAGATAAAATAGTAAAGCTAAACAACTCACTGCTTTGCCTCTTATTCCTAGGATGATGAGTATAAATGCTAAGGCAAACACCAAATACACAATGATGACGATAATAATCTCCACACTAAAGACCCATGTCCTGCGTTCATGTGAGTAAAATGGAAAAACGCCATCATAGAAGGTCATTGTTTTCGTAAGGGAAATATGTACCTAAAAAAAATGAGCAACATATTTAATAGATGGGACATATATTATCCTTATTTTCTGCATTGCTATACATTCAATAACTTAAAATCATGACTTCTACAATTCTAACATCCACAGAAAGTTCTGATTGAGATCAAAGATCTCATTATAACTGTCATTGATATCAAAATGTCAAAAAAGGTAACTGTTGGAATCCATTTATGATATTTAATCCCCTCTGATACATAGTTTGGTCTTGCTTCAATATATTCTCTACATTGATATCCATAGTGGCATTTCAGATCACAGCTGGGCCAGTAACTTGCCACATTAATTCCACAGTTGCAATTGGTCATTGGCCATAGTGATGTCCTATAGTGTCTTCAACAAAAAAGCCATATCAGTGTTTTTGGGTAACAAAGCAGAAGAGAATGCAGAAAAAGCATGGGAAAAGTGTATAGTAAGGTGTTTTTTATTGTACTTTTTAAAACACTATTTAGACATTTTATTATGTTTAAGTAAATATTTGTACTTCGTTGGGAATTTGGATATATATCCTCTGGATTTAGGTCAAGGCCCAAGAGGTGAAACCTGCATCTATCAAACATTTCTGACAAATGTCTAAGATGTATATAACATTTTAACTATTGCATGGTTGAAGATCTTAAAGGTTACCAGTTGGATTTCGATGGCAGCTATACAATTCAATAGATATACTCTAACTCCGACCAGTGCCTGTCTCATGGCCTGAGGGACAGTGAACTGCTTTTATCATTGGTACTCTGAGAATTATTTGCCATTCCAAAGTGCCTTTGTTTTGACCAGAAATTGTTAAAACGCAAAATTATATATTACGTATTACTTTTGGATTCCGACCAGAAATGTCATTATCTTAATTAACTATCATTTTACTTGAACTTGCTGTATTATTGTAACCACTAAAATGTTATTCCAGGTTAATGAAACACAAAAATGTCACTGCATTTAATATAAAAAACATGCATTTTTTTAAATGCTACCGATCCATTTATAAAAGAAATATTTTACTGAATTGCTGCTCACGGACTACAACTTGTGGACCATTGTTCTACGAGTGTTTTATGTTTAAATAGCTGTAATAGTAGTAGTAATAGCGGTAGTAGTATTTCCATTGAAGGACACTACAGTATAAATAAATGAACACCAAAAAAGGGCATTATGCATAAAGTCCTAACGGCTGAAGCAACATTATACAACTTACTGTTAATGATTCTTTATTACAAGAGCTTAGTCACAGCAAATGCTAATACCATGAGGATGTAAAATCATATCACCTTTACCAAGGGAACTGCAGCATAGCTCCTTATAATTTGTACAGGTATATGTTCTCTACTCCTTTATAAACGGATGTTACCAGATGTTAATAATTAACTTTAAATCTGTAGATGGGACTCCAACTCAAGAGTGAATAGACACCATATAACAGCTACAGATAGATGATCACTAGTAACATCATGATAAATGTGATCTTTTGGAAATTTCTTTAATAAATCATTGAATCATTAACTGATATTCAAAAGTTGTAAAAACAGAACAACACATCAAAATTCTCTGAGCCACATTAAATTAAGATCGGAGATGTTGGGTTATAGAGGAAAAACATAAACATTATAAACAATATAAGCAATAAGTAAGAGATGTCAAAGGAAGTAAAGAAAATCACTGGGGATTGTATATCCTGATTCCTATTACATTAAAAATTGTATTAGAAAGCTTGCTATTACTAGTTGTTAGTTATTGCTAGTAATAATATAAGTACCATATTTTATTATATTTTATTGTTACATTGTATATAAATGTGAATTATCCAGAATTTAAATTTTATAATTTTAACAATATAAAATGTTAATTTCAATAAATTATGGGTAATCAAAAGCAGGAAAATGTAATACAAGACATAAAATAGCACCTAAAGAATTGAAGAGACTGACCTTAAATGTACTGGACTGGGAAGCTTTGTAAGTCTGTCAGCTCCAGTAGGCTTAGAAGAGCTGAAATGGAATTTTAAGAGGTGGGTCCTTTTATACTGTTCTCCCAACATAAAACATGGAGGAGAGGGCCTTCAGACACTGATTAATAAGCATCATGTAATGTCTGTGTGTTATCTTTTATCTCCTTACAACATTATTCAAATAAGGCAGATGCCCAACCCTAGTGCTCCTGTACTTACTAACTTCCTCCACAATGTCACATTAACAAGTATACCTGTACCATTGACTGCACGCTACAGGAGACTGTGCAGAGATCTGCAAACACAGGTGAGCTATACATCTTCTACAGCATTTTATATTTACAATGCACATATGCACATATATTGTGCATATTATGTCTACTTTGATAACTAAGAGTTTTATACATAGTTTCTTTTTATTTTAATATGTGTTCGGGATTCAATAAATAATACTTTTCCTATCAATGATCACTTTCTGAACACACGAGGGCAACCTAACACTGAGATGATTTACTTTTAGTTTAGCAGATCACTGTACTGTATGGAATAAGAATTTTAAATTACATGCACATTTATCTTTTTGTAATTTGTTATTATTTGTTATTTTTAATTTATTTGTAATGCATTTATATGTAAGCATTTAATAATATGCATTATAATAAAACTGAGTATATCTAAGTATATCCGGCGATGAATTCTCCTGCCTGGTGTAAAATTCATTCTTAAGCTGAACTGGTAAACTCAATGGTCCTGCTCTCCGTACCTCTTTGGCCACTTCTCGAAAAAATGGTGTGCAGGTGGCACGAGAGGGGACAAAGCCACGGCCGGGACTAGTAACCTTTTCATACCTTGTACACCAGTTAATACATGCCCCCCTATGTATCAATGGAAAACTAAAAAAAAAGTACATTTTTCGTGCCACAAATCTTGCTGTTTGTGTAATTAACAGACTTGAGGTAAGGTTTTCATTAATTACATGGGAAATCAGAGGGACAAATTGGTCTTCTAGGGAACATTTTTAAAGTTATGGAAAATGTTTACTCAATGAAAATCTTTATAGTGATAATACTATTAAGTAGACTTCTAAAGGGGACACAGACTGAAGAAATCCAAGAAGGCCGAGGGATATGAAAAATTACAATATCTTTATAGAAAATTAACTTCACACAGGTACATTTTTAATCTAATTAAAGAAATACAATGGAGATCAAAATTAGAGAGCACAAGTTCCTTAATGTCCAGGTCAATTTTTTAGTACTGTGTGAATATATCCTAACATGAGTAAAATAACAATATTTTTTAAGTATTTTTAAGTATTTTTCATAAATATATTTCATATATTGTAAGCACAGAAATGAGATAATTGTAAAAGAACACTGATCACAATTGGAGAGCACTTTCAGATACCTACAAGTTATTGGTGTTAGTCTGGCACCTGCTGTAAATGTCCAAAAATGCTGTGCTGTTCCAGTCCCTTAGGCATCTGATTGTCCAAAGGGGTGACCCTATCAGCCACAGCATGAGAGGTTGGTCATTCCAAATCTTTGTCTGAGAATACTGCATCTTTACAACATCACAAACTCATTCAGATCCCCCAAGAAGACAGGTCACCCTCGAAAGACAAATAGGAAACGACAGGATAATGCAGAGAATCTCCATGGGTAATCATTTCAACACTGCAGTTGGAATTGCCCTCATCAAAAGGCTAGACTCCCCTTTGCCGAGGAGCATGTTGTGTAGACAGAGTAAAAGTAGTCTTCATTTTAGTGATGAAACTATTATTTATTTGCATCTGATGGAATACATTGAGGAAAATTTATCTTTTTTTTCCTTTGGTGTATAATTGAGACTTTTGGCATATGTTTTTTTGCGCCTTGGCCATGTCCTGCACGTTTCAGCACTCTAGTCACACCCCAGGGAGATGACGACATATGAGACTGTGGTCAAACGTGGTGAAACGCATCACAACAGCTGAGAAAAGGTTTGCCTAGTTACATTGCTGTCAACATTGCATTTACAAAATGCATGTTTTAACAATATGTTTACACTCACCCAAACATAGTGTTAACTTCAGGTTAAAACTGGGTCCATGAAAAAAATCTTTTCTCTGCACCTGCCCTGGACAAGGTGCCAATTTGGGTCTAAAAAGTTGCATTGAACAAATGGAAATTAAAGTTACATAAATCACACTGCACAAGGTACAGACCAAGGTGTACTTGAAAAACGACAGCAAAAGTAACAGTAAAAAGTCGCAAAAATGCCAAAAGTCGCAAAAATAAAGGAAAAAACTAGCAGAAACAAAGAAACATGTTCCCCATTATGTTCGGCAACAAACTGGGAAAAGACTGAACCCAAAGTGTGTAAAGAAGTCAGTGAAAGGTGGTTTGGGGAATATTTTCTGCAGCAGGAGTTGGACCTTGCATAAAGCTACAGGGCAAAGTCAATGCAAGCGTGTATCAGAAATTTCTTCAACAAAATGTGGTTACTTCCTCTCACTCTTCAGTTAAGGAACCAGCAAGTTTCGTGCATAACAATACCCCACGTCACCCAGAAAAATGGGTTAAGCAGTTTCTTGAAACAGAAAACATTGAAAAATTTAAATGTCCACCCCAGAGCCTGATCTAAACCAGTAGAAAACCTCTGTCAAATCCTTGGTGACAATGTTATGGCAAATAAACCCACAAACCCAGAACTGTAGAAGAGACTGGAAGAGTGGAGGAAATTCCTAGCAGAGCAGTGTGAGAGACTAGTGATGTCCTGTGGCCGCAGATCTGCTGAAGTCATTTACAGCAAAAGCCTGTACACTTCCTACTGATTGGCGCCTGTAAAATAAAGGTTTATGTTGATAAACTTTAGTCAATCTGTAAAATACTGTTGCAGTAGTAAGCTGTACCCCTTACAAAAAATCCATCAATGAAGATTACACTATTTCTAAAAAAAATCACGTAATCATATATCATTCTCTAATTTAGTTCTCCAGTGTGTATGTATATGGTATATGATTTAAATTAAATGTGAAAATGTATAAATGTCTAGTTGGAAACAGAAAAAGAAAAAGCAGCTTCTCTGTGCCTTGTTTTTTCTCTTTCTCCGCAATGAGCAGTGTATCTGAAAGCATTTAGAGGACTATCCAGATAAAGGAACAAAAATTATTAACTCATTGGGAGCATTATAAGGTTCCTTATCTGATCAGCCAATATGGTGTAGGGGTACAAGAAGCTCATATGATGCAAAGAAAAAGGAAGTGTGTCACAAGCCAAATATAATACAAAGTAGAAAATCTTTACATAAACAAAAATTACCTCCAACTTGGAAATGGTAGAAACAATGAAAACCATTAAAAATGTACTAAGTACATATATCATACAAGTAATTGGCCCAATCATGTAGACCAACAAAACACCTCCTCTATAACTGAGTAGTATTCAAACCGACTTAAATAAATGTGATAGATAACAAACAGTGCACCAAACACTACACAGTCACTATGTGGGTTGCATCAATCTATGCATTAGAGATATTCAGCAAGAGTTGTTAAACATAAATAATGCAAGACACTAAGACTACAGAGCTCTCATACATTACAGGTCAGTATGGTAGTGAAGGGTACACCAGTAAGCATCAAAATGGTAAATCTACAGGATGGTTTAGTGGTTATAGAGGAGGTGGAGGGCTCCCCACACGTTCCGTCTCTTGCTGGAGAATTCCTCAGGGGGAGAAGGGCTGACTTACAGAAACTAAAGTTTATTACAAAGTTTACTATTGCCATCTGCACTATTGACATTTTGTTGAAAGTTTACTTAAGCAGAACATACTTCTTTGAACAATGGGGATTATTGATTGAGAAGTTGAATAATAACAATAGCAACACTGAAAGAAAATAGAATGACAAGGTAATTTTTAGAACATGGACTTAGAAAACAGTAAGTAGTTTATGGAAGCGTAATGATGAAGGAAGGATTTATGTTAGGCAGGCTTTCCCTCCTAAAATTAAAATGATTGAAATATTGAAACAATGGATACATGTCATTAAACATCATTTGTGTGCATGGCAACTCTCATTATGGCTAGATTATTCTGTCTTTGATAAAATTCTGTGGGAGGGAGATACATTAAAGCTTATACCAACAGAAATAGCGTACAAGCCTTGAAATAGAATAATGGGGGTGGGGAGGCATGTAGAGGACCTTCTCCAGTGGTGGAGTATGGAATAAGCTGTAGCTTCCACCAAGGTCTCTAGATATTTCTGGCACCAGGAGGGATGGGGTTACCATCTGCTGTTTACAACAACAAAACAGTCCATCTGATGATTTTCCCCAATATCTTTATGTTGTGTATATAAATACAATACAAGTACTAGCCTTTATGATGTTAGAATGTATTTTCCAGCATAGTTTAGTGAGATTAAGGTCAAAAACACAATTGATATCACTATACAAAATCCATAGAAAAAAATTTAACCATCCCACACCCACAAACTTATAAAAAAGATAGGCAATAAAATAAAAGGGGCTAAGTTTATCACTCTACAGACAAGGAAGTCAAATATCAAAAAAGACGTCAGCATCATTGTGTCTCTGTAGGGAAAAGCTCTCCTTACACAATCATTTCATCATCTCTGTTTATTTCCATGACTTCCTCTTCTTATGGAATTACCCTGAGTGCTATCTTTATCATTGTGCATGTAGACTACCATGTAAGGCTGGTTATCTTGTATTTGGGAGCTTTAAGTTATCACTCTTTTGAAGCTATAAGGAACTCAGTTTTTCCCCTTTGTAGACACAGTTAGTCATTCTCGCTTGTAAAGGAAATAAGGAGATTCAAATGTACATATTAGAAAGTTCTATGATACATGAGTGTGACATAAGTAAACATATACCTTCACCTCCTCTTTATGTACTAATGGAACGCAGGAGTTATAGGAAATAGAATTATAGTCAATGTAGGGGCATCTCACAAAGAAACTGGAGTCACAAGATGAATAATTAACAAGCTCTTCCTATAAAATATTTTATCTTTGTGTAAATCTGTTTTTTATGTGTTATATAGTTCTGTTTTCACACTTTATTGCTTATTGTTTTCCAAAGCACCAACAACAATCATGACCCGGAAACACATTTGGCTGCTCTTTTTCAATGCGTGGATGTGTTTGGGTAGGTACATTTATCACAATTTAGTACAATTTTTACAATTCTTTTCTTGCTTTAAAATGAATGTTCAAAGTTTTTTCCTACTTTCTTTTATTTTTATCCATTATTCTGTGCTGATTCTTTCTTATATTTCTGTGTAGGAATTAGTGCTCCATTCTTCAGATCATTTTTGTTACTTGTATAATAAAATATTTTTTATCATATATCCGCAATGACAGGCACGGTAAAGTATAAACAAAATGTTTGATTGCAATGTTTTTTTCCTAAGTCCAAGCTAAAAGACTTTGGGGCACATTTACTTACGCGATCGCCGATCCGGACTGTCTGACGATGATGCACTGTACCGCGTTTCACTTGATTGTGCGCCTGGTATCCTGCATGTGTCGCTCCCCGCTCAGGTCTTGTGGCACAATTTAAAAGTTAAATCCCACGCTTAATCCGAATCAGTCGGAATCATCTGACGGCCCGCCCCCTGATTTGTGTGGCATGATGCGCCAAAATCCACACAAACCCCTTTTAAATGCGGCGCAAATCGGAAATCATCGGAATACCCAACGAAAGTGCGGTCCGCAGACCCTTAGTAAATTAGCCCCTTTGTGTCAGGTCATTATTTTCTAGACATAAAAGTTTATACTGTAAACCGTTTTTCAGAAAATCTAACTTTAAACGTAATGATCAATTTAGTTATTCATTTTTTTTTTTACTTGTCCTAAACCTAATTTTACCATGTAGGTGAGCTATATTCTAATAAATAGAAATTTAGAAATAAATCAGATTTACAATAAATGTATTTATTGTTTCTGATGTGTATATAAAATATCAATATGACTCTTGATTTAACAGGTGCACAGATGACATTGGATTGGGAAATACAACGTTATGATGGCTGGTATAATAATCTTGCATATCATAGCATGGGTTCCAAAGGTAGGTGTGAACAGTCTTGAATGAATTAAGTCTACAACTGTAATCAAACAACCTTATCACCTATGTAGCAACCAGTTAACAAAGTCAGACCTGAATACAACTCAGATCTGTTGAATAACTAAATGTACAAAGTTAGCAAAAGAACTTGCTACAATATGCAGGATACAATATGACGTAATTGAATTCCAGAAGAGATGAGATAAGAACTATTGAAATATAACTTAGGGTAGAAATAGTTTCCAAACCATTTCTATGATTGTTAAACTCCAATATTCTATAGTAAAGGTAGAAAGATGGAGTCACAATGAAAATTTTCAAAAAATTATGCTGTAATCTCCCTGCTGTACATAAATTGTGGTATCAATCGTTATGGTTTGAAGGGATATACTATATATTGTCTGGCCCTTTGTAATAAATCAGCTCATATTTTCTCAGGTCCTAATGTTTAGCTTGAACTTCTAATTTGCACATATAAAAGGGGTATTTTGGGAATATAAATGTCCAATACAAAAAATAGTAATGCTATAAATAAATTGATTAAACAAAACTCAATATTATAAATCATAAAATGCTAACTTTGATTTTATGATTTACAAAATTGTATGGGCTTTCTAAAGTGTGCAGAGTTATGTCCAAGATGGTTGACACAGGATACTACAACTCCCATGAGCTCACACTTCTCAGTAACAGCTCCGGTTCGGTATTCTTACCACAGTAATGACAACTAATAAACTACCACTAAATCTCACCCACTATATCTGTGTGTATAACTGCCATTGCAGCACATTACCTCAGCCCTACTGGGATGATGTTTCACCACAACGCTTTCAATGCTGGATGTATCACATACTTTACACCTGTACCATGTGTCAGCATGCGATAATCCCTTGGTGCTACATATAATGCATTCCATGAATCCTTCCAACATACTCCTCCTTTCCCTCCAGATTTCTAACTACAGTGCCATGTAACTACATCTCTCCAGCCCCTAACATGAAGCCCCATGTAAATAATCCCCTCTTGCCCCTCCTGTTCAAATAAATAATATCATTATTGTGCATTCAACCTGCATATGAAGTCCTGTTGTGCCTCACACACCTTCCCTTCTGACTCACACAACTTCTGTCCTGTCCTGCCTCGCACCATTACATCTCTCCTCTATTAACTGATATGTCTGCATAGATATCTGAGGCTTCTCTGCTCCTTGATGATGGCTCTGTCCCTAAAAGTTATAGGCCCCACCCCCTTTGTGACATCAAAACCACTGCAACCAGTGTGAATATCATATCACCTGCCTAGGCAGTTGCAGGACATGTAATATGGACAAGTGACCAGCTCAGAGAGCACTCTTATTCAGTCCTGTGCCTCCGATACTGTGAGAAAGTCGAAGGCCAGTAGCATTTTAATTCTAGTCCTGTGTTTCCTACACTCGGTCAAAATGAAACCACACATAGTACCATTTAGATGTCTTTATACATGTTCCACTGATGTCTCTTTCCGTGGGATTAGAGCCTTTTTTCTAAAATAGACTTTTATTGATGTCCTCTGTTCCAGTGATGGAGGTGGGCAGCTGCAGTATACAGTCAAGCTACCCACTAGCTATCTACTGCTGAAGAGAATTCCTAAAGGAGGGGTGAAGAGCAATGTTGACTTCTCTTCATATAGCCAGCATCAATTTCACCCCCTCACCTGATAAGGGCAATGTTTTTAAATGATAGTTTTTATTTGAAGGGGTATTCTCATTTCAGCAAATTATAGTTTGTCAAATGAAAAGTTATACTATTTTCAAATATACTTTCCGTATCAATTCCTCATAGTTTTCTAGATCTCTGCTTGCTATCATTCTATATAAATATTCTAAGTTTACTTACAGTGGACAGAAATCTGACCACGCAAACACAGGTGCGCAGCTCATTAGTATCATAGAGAATAATCAAAGCTGTGTGATATATCACATGCCACACCCCTGTGTGACCATGGTCAGGTTTCTATCCACTGGAAGCAAATTTAGAAGCTTTATATAGAACGACAGCAAGCAGAGATCTAGAAAACTGTGAGGAATTGATACGGAAAGTATAACTTTTCATTTTAGAAACAATAACATTTATTTGCTGAAATGGGAATATCCCTTTAAATATATACTTTAGGTAGGGTAATTTGAATGGCAGGTTTTGTATTAGGTTATGATAGAACATAATTTGATCATTTTGTACATTTTGAGATCTACAGTAATTGCCACTATTTAAAAAATGCAAATCAACTGACCTTATTCCAAATGCATGGGCTAACACACCATAAATTTTAGAGCAACCAGTTTATTCAACTCATATTTATTTTGGTTTTAAATAGGCTCAAAGTTAATGCGCCACATTCCAGCAAGCTATGCAGATGGAGTTTATCAAGTTGCAGCAGAACCAGAGCTGCCAAATCCAAGAGAAATCAGTAAAGAAATCATGATGGGAGAGTCTGGGTTTCCATCGTCTAAAAATCTGACAGTGATGGCAGTATTTTTCGGTATGACCAAATTGTTTGTGGATATGCTATAAAGTGTCTTTTAGTTTAGATCTGTATTTAGTCTGATATATAATGTTAAGAAGCAGTTGCAGATTTGCTTATAAGGTTTACATTAATGGTCAATCCACCTGGTCACCCACCTGGATGGCACTGGTTTGCTTTCTTGCAAGCACACAAAAATTCAGTGAATTCCTCTTAAATTCATGTGCTTGCCCCAGGAGGAATATTATTCAGGATATGCTTGTGTAGGATCTAGATAGGAAAGAATCTTATATGTACACATATATACACATATATTCTGAATATACTTAACTACTACTACTTAACTACTAAGATATTTACAGCATGTAACATTTGGACAAGTATCCTTAGTGTGATAGAATATTTGTCAAGATTATCAACTAGCCTTGTAGCCTCTCAATAGCCATTAATCTCGGTATAGTTGTAGAATACATAGTGAGTTGATCATTATCACCTTCACAATCTACACACAAATAAAAATGGCACAATGTTTCATATTCTAATATACTTACTTATAATAAAACATGTTTGATGACTAGAAATGTGTTCATTTTCATAAAGCTTTTCATATTCTTTCAGGTTATCATGTTCTTGCAGAAATAGTGTCTGCAGAAATGCCAGCATGTCCACCTGAATTTCTCAATATTTATATTCCCGATGGAGACCCAGTGTTTGATCCTACAAAGAAAGGCAATGTGGTTTTGCCATTCCAGAGAATTCAGTGGTCTCAAAATACTGGAAAAAGCCCCAACAGCCCAAGAGAGCAGGTAATTCATAATCACAAATCAGATGGTGATGAATTACGCAATGTAGATACAGCTCACCAATAAAGTTATTTTTAATCTTTTATATCTACAATGGTATGAAGTTTATTTACATCCTAACAAGGAAATATTTTCGTTGTAAAACAATAACAAACTAACTATGATAAACACATAGCACGGCTGTTTTTTGGAATCTTTTAGCAGACTATTTCCACACCCATGAACACTTTTTTCCTTATTTTGCACTTGGATGTGGCACCACATATTGGCATAGAGATCTAGAACCCTATTTCAATATTCTAACGCTAACCCAAAGTGATTTTGTTACCTGTGTATATTACAAATAATTCACTTGAGCTCCAGGCAAGAAGGATAGTAATGGTTATCCAGGGTTACAGCCTTCTAGCTTTACTCCATTTTTACAACATTTAGAAAAAACAGCACTGGATACAACTGGAGGGTATCACTGGTATACGTACAATATTATAGGGGTTTCTACCATACATAGAACTGAGGCACTATATCTGAGCTACCATTATATAGGAATCCAACTTACATAGATCCTAGCTGTTGTATCTAAGCTGGCTTTTTAGAAAAGATAGAAGAAAAAGTAGATTTATTTGGTGTTATATATTTTGGTCCTGTGCCCCAAATTCTATGGGCCATGTGAGTAGGCAGTTGGTCATGTGAGCTGCTGAAAGGAAGGGATGGATGCTTGTCAGGCTGTCAGTTGTAAGGCAGTTGTAACTATTGACCACGTATGCGTGTTACAGTCATGTATATTTTTAAAGTTATTTTAAATGTTTGTACCTTATTCGCACTTTATCCCTATAGATATGTGATTTTTTTTCTCTGTACAACTGCCACAGTTTGGCAAAAGTTACTCACACTTGCCCTGGGGACTGGGAGTCTTAAGTTACACTCCTGGTGTATAGTTCAGTGTGCAAACACTTAAATATATATTTACTTTCCTTTTTGTTTTAAAAGAAGCAATATTTACAAAATGTGAGTGCTACCAAAGATATAAGTTATACTTATATGACAAAGTGTTCAATCATTTTGTAGATCAATACTGTAACTGCATGGATCGATGGCAGCTCAATCTATGGCACATCCCATTCTTGGTGTGATGCTCTAAGAAGTTTTTCTGGAGGAAAGCTGGCTTCTGGACTAGATGGGCTCTTTCCACCATATACTACACCAAGTCTTCCTATGTGGAGAGTTCGAGATCCTTCAACAGGGAAAACTGGAGATAAAGGCATATATGGTAAATAAATATAAAGAATGTGTTGCATAAAGACATAATTACATACAAGTTACTTCATAGTAACTGGTTATGATCGAAGATGTGTTTTGGCTGATTCACAGGAGTGTGAGGAGCCTGGAAACCTGCCACGTTGATTTGGAACACTAAACCACCCACAGGTCCTTATGGACCGGCGATTTAATGTCCCAAATTTCCCTTATATAGACTTTATACTCACCTCGTCCATTATTAGAAATTGTTACATTTTGAATACTAGTTGTAATGTTTATAAATATGCACCGATGCTCTTCAATTACCAAATTTCCAAACCCAATCTCGGACTTTGTGGTTGATTTTAAAATTTATATGATTTTATTTTTATCTGAACAGGTCTCGGTAATGCAATGGCAAATGAAAGTCCATTTATCCAAGCAGTAAATCTTGTTTGGTTCCGATTCCACAATTACATTGCAGAAAAACTGTCAGAAAAACACAGTGACTGGTCTGACGAGCAATTGTTTCAAACTGCACGGAAATGGGTGATTGCTATCTACCAGGTAATTTTTTATTGACCCTTTCTCATATCCTTTATTCTTCAGCACTGTACAGACAATGCAAACAATCCATATTTAATAAAATTTGATAGTATTGATAATCTATCAATGAATTTCACTATTTTCTTAGAACATTGTGGTTTATGAATGGCTTCCTGCATTGTTGTTAAAAGATCTTCCAAGATATAATGGTAAGTGATAGTAATTAATACAGAAAATGCTAATGAAAATGTATATGTAAATAATTGTATAATGCAGTATCCCTAACCCAGTTTAATTAAATCTTAAAAAGATCAATAGCCATCGCAACTATTTATTATAAGTAGATTTTGAGCTAATATGCATTCTTCTTGAAAATAGGAAACTTTGTAATTAAGTTAATTAAAGGAAAATGCCCTTTTTTTTAACTTACTGTAATTACCCTGACTACACTCATCCAAAAGATTTGCATAGTGTTCATCTCTTTTGAGAAGACATGGTCTCCAATGTTGCACATTAGATCACTTCATATTTTGGGCATGAAGTGAACAGATACATAATCTGAAGCTTTTAGACTCTATAGCCAGGTGATATCCATAGTCTTGTGTGGGAACAAGGGCACAAGTAGCATCATGGATTATGTTGTCATCTATGAATAGTTTGATGATTACCGGTAAACAGTTACTTACTTTTCAACAAACTTTGCATGAATCAGTAGTACAAGTTAATATACATAAGGATAAATATTTAAATTTGTAAACATTTTTTTTTTCATTTTAGGATACAATCAACATGTGGACCCAAGTATATCACCAGAATTTTCGTTACTTACAGCACAGTTAATATACACCATGATGCCATCAGGAGTCTATATGAGGTATTGTTTTACATAGTAGTTTTACGTAAAAGTAATTACCAACTTTTGAACCAACTGAAAAATATATACTATGGTAAAAATACTAGCTTAATATTTATGTTATAGCAATTAATTTTCAACACTAAACTACAGAATTGACAGAATGACCCGATATGTACTTAGAAGTAAACCCACTTCCAACTCTATATGACCAGCATTTTATTTACAGCCGGTCCCCTACTTAAGGACACCCGACTAACAGACGACCCCTAGTTACAGACGGACCCCTCTGCCCACTGTGACCTCTGGTAAAGATCTCTGGATGTTACTATAGTCCCAGACTGCAATGATCAGCTGTGAGGTGTCTGTAATGACGCTTTATTGATATTCTTTAGTCCAATTACAGCAAAAAATGTAGAAACTCCAATCGTCACTGGGCAAAAAAAATGTTTTCTGGATCTACAATTATAAAATAAACAGTTTACATACAAATTCAACTCAAGAACAAACCTATGGAACCTATCTTGTACGTAACCCAACGATGACCTGTAATTGGTCATCACACCATTTTACTTCTCCTTTGCATCTTCATGGCAAGTTGCTCGACCTTCAATAATTGACTGTCAAACACTAACTGAAGAACATGTCTTTGCATTTTTATTTGGATTTACTTGTGTACAATTTTAACCTTCACAACTGAATTACTTTTGCTTTTATATTAAACATTCAGTAATGTTCTTTAATCTGGCAAAAATCAAGTCCCATTAATGGCATCTTATAGGAATGCAACTGTTTAATGTCCATACGATAGAACTATACAGTAAATCTTATTGCTGTTCACAGTTGATACTTAGCGGACTGATTTACCAGCAAATGGTATATTATTAAGCAGAAATAAAAACGATCCATTAAAGAATATTGTGAATTTCTGGACTGAAGGTCAAACTTTAGTCTATTTGTTTAATACACTGCAAAACAAATATGTAATGTTATATCCTCCATGTTAACCTATACTAAAATTCTTATAATTCTAGAGATAAAAATTGTACATTTCTAAATGTAACAAATGCCAATGGTGGGATGTCGCCTGCTCTCCGCTTGTGCAATAATTTCTGGAGCAGAGAGGTCAGTATAGTAAAAAATATTTAAAGTTTGTTTTTGATTTATCAAAAAAATTTAAATATTAAAAGAAATTGGAGAAGAAGTTGGCAGATAAAACTTCACAATATCAGATTGTTGTTCTTCTTTTAATATTTAACTTTTAGTTTATTGATCTATGTTGGTGTATTTGATTGGATTTTAACAGTGTAAATTTTGAGTAGTTCAGCATAGATAACAAGATAACTATTTTACAGATTGAAATGATGAAAGTGATATTTAATATTTCTTATTTTTTATAAAAAAAAAATAAGCTTTGCATAATAAATTTCTTTTTTTTAGTTCAGTTTACATTGTGAGAAAAGGAGAAAATGACACAAATGATCACAATTACAGCATTGTTGGCCAACACACGGCCCATTAACATTCAGAGTCATTAAAGGCAGGCTCAACAATTTAACAAGAGTAACAGTAAGATATAAACAAACCAAGTTCCAGCAGGCAGTAATATAATTACTTAATAAAATGTATGTTCTTGTATATTATACAGTAGTTATACCAAAGATGCTGGGATCTTAGGGAATAGTCCTTTTGTTCAGTAGGGGAGGACAGTGTTAAATTTGCCAGAGAGCCATGAGCCATTTATTTACAAAGTTATGATAACTACGGTATTAGTCAAGGGAGCCAACCTGGATTCATACCAACAGTTGTTATTGATTTTGTGTAAAAAGGCATATTGGTCTAGAATTTGTTGTGATGCCATCATGGGCCCACACTAATGTTAGGAATAATAGCTTCCATAACTGAAATTTTTTGCTACAGGTCTGTTACAGCTTGTATAGTAGGTAGTTTGCAATAGGGCTTAGCTTTGTTCAAGAAGGCTGCCACAATGTTTATGCAGGGTTTGTCATGGCTATAATTACACCATCTACACTTCCTGACCTATAGTTATACCTATATACCTATAATTTTTTTGGCTTTTATATTACAGTGTATTTTTTTGATTTAATGAAAAATAAATCTATAAATGTTTAGTACAGTTGACAAATCAATTTTAATTTCTGTAATTTGACCCTTTTAAAACTGGCTTTATTGTTTTACATGATTTTTATATTTTTTTGTATTTGTTAGAATCCCAACTTGAAGACTCCAGTTGATGTTAATAATTTGTTACTGGGAATGTGTTCTCAAATAGCTGAAAAAGAAGATAATATTGTAGTATCAGATTTGAGAGGTAAATGGAAAGGTCTTATCTTTATCATAATGTGTGATTTCTTTCTGGAGCATATCTTTAAGGAATCAATGTATTAAAAATATTTTATGATGCATTGGTGCAAGGAATATGTTACTGTTAATATTGATATGTTATGGTTATTATTATTGAATACCCCTCTTATATATATACTTACCTCCTCTCCCTTCCACAAGTCCCCCTCTTCCTTCCCCCCCCCCAACCTCCTCTAACCTCCTCCTTTCCTGTACCTATGCATATACATTACTGCATATATGTAAGTGTCAGTGAACTCCAGATATACCGGTAGCTTCCCATAATTATTTTGTTCCTTGTATTTTTTGAAAATTGTCAAAATCCAATAAAAAATTCGTTATTAAAGAAATTGACAAGTGGGGAGGTATTGGAATATTTATTATAAAGATATTTGGCTGTAAAACAGATTAACTGTGAAAATGTATACCTTTCAGATTACTGGTATGGACAGATTCAATTTTCCCGAACAGATTTAATGGCTGCAAGTATTCTACGTGGCAGAGACATGGGGCTTCCTAGTTATAATACATTTAGAAACTACTATGGACTTAAAGCTGCAGAGTGGGAAAATATTAGCAACCCCACCATTAGAAAACAGGTAACACATATTCCCACTGCAATGTACATAAAAGAGTAATACCATCTTGCAATAATGTTATATAAAGAGAAAAATGAACCAGATTTCCTGTTTAAAGAAATGAGAATACATATACCGGTGTATCTTCTTATCTTTGTTGGTTTTAGAATTGTTATCTAAACAATTGTATAAAGAATATTTACAAATGGCTGAGTGCAACATTATCCTATGGCAGTATCCTAGTGCTGTTTTGTATTGTTACATCTAATATACGTATTATATCTCTGAAATGGCTTCTTGGAACAGTAGTTATTCGAAGTCTACAATTCACATGGTACATGTGAAAAGGTGTTTCAATATTATACATCAATGAATTTATTTACCACTGAAAAAGGAAACTGTACTCTATTGATAAAGTCAAATAGTATAGTACTATTTCCTTTAAAGTATTGCAAATACGTGTAACACTTATTACATGTATTGCCGTATTAAAATGGTAAGCCACAAACTATTATTGATAACCCAGCTGTTTGGTGCATCATCAAAAACAACTTCTTGCTCAGAGCTCAGTATTTGTCTCCGGAAATTGTATCTGCAGCTATGGCTCCTATTCAATGAGATATTCAATATCACTTTTCCTGCAAATAGTCCCTGAATATATTCACACCGGTTGTCCAGGATTTACTTGACACAAAATTAATATACAATACATATTTAACTGAACCAATAAAAAACAAAAAGCTACAGCTACAGTATAAATCTTTTGATTATTTTATGATTTTGTAAACCTGGCAGGTCATTATAATGCCTATTTTTATTTATTATCTAGCTTGCAGCATTGTATGGTAATGACACTGAGAAGATAGAGCTTATTCCTGGGGTGTTGTCAGAGATGGATGGAAGCCCTGGTGACCTGCTAAAAGAAATCATTTTAAGTCAATTCAATCGATTAAGAGAAGGGGACAGATTTTGGTTTCAAAATGAAAAAAATGGGTATGTATTTGTATAAGTAACTTTAAATAATCATAGTATCTTTAAAGGGGTTTTCCAGGAATAAGCTTAGTTAATTTACAAATTAGTTCTTAAAATCTAAGCTACTATGTAATTTTTGTTCTAAATTTTGCTCCCATTACCCGAAAATGCTGTGGACATACACTTTAATGAAGAATTAAAATACTACTGGCCCTTTAATTAGTCCATTGATTTTCTCCACGTGGAGCAGACAGAAGATGGCCACTGGTCACATGTCCACATCACATGTTCTGTATCTGCCTGGGCAGGTCATGTGATCATGACTATGTTTGGCTGTAGTCGGTTGGTTGCAGTGAATTCAGTATGGCCAGTGTTGTGGTGATTTGCAGGGATGGCAGTTACACACATCATTCCTATGGTAACAGATGGTCTGGTGGACCATCTCTGGGAGCAGAGCGTGAGAGGAAGGAGGAGTTACTGAGAACTAAAGGATCATGGGGCTCTTAGTTTCCAGTGGTGGTCATCTTGGTGATAACTCTGCATACTTTAGATTGCAGACTGCTTTGTTTTATTCAGTTATTTGTAGCTTTATGGGTTTTTGTGTCAGAGGTTCATATTCCCGGAATACCCCTTTAAGCAGAATGGCCATCAAGGTTTCAATAATACACTCATATGGTGCAATATCACAGGATGTTCAATGTAGCTGCAATATGTAAGTCAGCAGAAGATGATCATCCCCCTAATATTACCAAGAACATTAACCACTGTGAGGAAAGGCAAGTTTTGTGCTGACAATACAGTTATTGATGGACCAATAAACCAGTCCAAATTGAACTTTCAATGATTGAGCAATTACATGACTAAAAGTTCAAGTTGCATGGAATGTGACAAAGAATGCAAATAAAGATTGGTGTGGTTTGAATGTTATTTCAACATTACATAATTTTCACTAAAAGATAAAAATTATATCGAATCCAACTTTTATGAATATATATTAAATATGTTGTAGTGGTCTTATCCAGCACTTTTTCACAAGAATTGCTAGTTGCCAGTGTTAAAAAACCTTAATTGTATTTGCTTATTTGCATTTATGTCTTTTCATCTGTACATAAGACATAAGAGTTCAGAAGAAATTAGTCAGAAGAAAACACTTTTGTTAAGAGTGTATGTTAGTAATTATTTTGTCCTACTTCAAGAGAAAATACAAGTTTCTTAAGAAATATCTAGTGGGGGGAAGCTCAAGAGGCTTAAGGAATCAGGTGAGGATAGTGGTAGATAATGGAAAGAGGTTCATGACTTTTACACAGGCCAATTAAAACTTATATATTTCTGACTATAGAGAATGTACCAAAAAGGTGACATAAAAAAAAAGAAAATCCTAGATTATTACCAAATAAAAAAAACGAAAACCTAAGGACAGGAAAAAATACCTAAAGAGGTTTTCCTGGAATTTTTTTCTGCCTTTTTTACTGTTTGCTAGTATATTCTTTATCAGGTTTTATAAAGTCCAAAGTAATGTAACTATTGTCAATGAGAAGTAATGTACATATACAATTGTTTCCAAATTTGGTTTGTAGTTTATTTACTAAGGATGACATATCCGTGATAATGAACACCACCTTCCATGATGTCCTTGCAGCTGTCATTGATGCATTAGATAATTCAACTCGAAACAATGTCTTTGTCTGGAAAAATGGTGAGATGCTTGATGTTATTACATTTGGGTTCAATTCAACTGGTCAACTGTTTAGCCAGGGCTATAGATTTCTGACTGTATACACCTTTCCCTCTTATCCTCTTTTCTTCAACAACAATTTGACCCCTTGGGCTTGTCTCTGTGTAAAAAGTTACATTCCACCTTTTAGTTGTAGGACCAAGTCACACAGTTTACACAAACTATTTCAATATTTTGCTCTCATAAGATTACATGATTATCTTTATTAGTTTTGCCATATATCATATTCAACAAGACTAACTTCTGTTGCTTCTTTTTCTTTTATTATAATGATAATCTTTATTTATATAGTGTCATCAAATTCCATGGTGCTTTCCAATTCTGGGGAACATATACAAATAAAATAAGACATTGCAGAGTAACAACATTCATATGAAACAATAGGAGTGAGGGCCCTGCTCGCAAGAGCTAACAGTTTATGGAAATATGTGTATATTCTGTCATCCAAAAAATAGAATAAATAGTATCATATTGATAGGAAAAAAACCACAAAAAATTTTACGTAGCATGCAAAATAAAAGTTATGGCCCTTAAACCGCTGCGTACGAAAATCGCTAGAGCCGGTCACTAGAGCCTTTTCAGGCCGTATCACTAAGGTGTTAAAAGTCATGGCTATAAACCCCTTTTATAAATGTCAGGGAACATCACATGTCTATTTTGCCCTATGGTCCATGATGCTGATGATCAAACAAGGTTTCATAAAAATGGAGTTAAGAAGCTGAAAGTAGACTAAATATATGATATTGTTAGACAATTATGCAAACTTTTACTTCGTAGAGTTCTTAGAATTGTTAACTGATTGATGAAAATATTAGTTTACCACTTTAACTAAATATTACATGTCACTTAAATCATTCATTGATTTATCTGTTCCAATATTTGTACAGACATTACATTCTGATGTCCAAGCCTGATTATGCAGAGTAGACACTTCCTGCAGAACAGGTTTTCTTACATTAGATCTCCTTTGTAAGAAGTTCCATCTTTTCCTAATTTGCATGTACAGATTTGTGATTGTTAGTACAGCTGGCAGGGACTCTATGTACTTAATGTTACACTCCTATTAAACGATTATAACTGTCCCCTACCTTAAAGGGAACTAGCCAGTAGAAATTCACAAGTAACCCACTACTGGTATGTTGTCAAGCTCCTCAAAACCTTCAAGATCATGGTTATGTCATGGCCCGGCTTAGTGGCATGATCCAGGAAGTAAACCTGTAAATGCCTGTATAAAGTCACAAAGGCAGAGGCTCTCCCTACATCTGAATGTCCCCTCTCCTGTGATTGATATTATTCACCTGTATTCTTGAGAGCAGTTAAAGAGCAGTCAATTACAGTGAAAGGGACATACTGAGGCAGGGAGAGCTTGACTTCAGTGCTAAACTCTCTGCATCTGTAACTTTATACTCCCATTTTAGATTGCTCTTCAAAGTTGATTTTTTTAGATGATGCCACTACCCCAGACTATAAAAGAAACATGATCTACAAGGTGATTAACTTCTTTAACAATATATTGTTCTTGGTGTTCTGAGTGTCTGGCACAGTTCTGTTTCCTAGCTATAGCAAAACAAAGTTATACACACTAGACAATAAAATAATCAACATTTTTTCCTCAGATCATCCATGTCCTCAACCAAAACAGCTTAAATCCGAAGATATGGAGGAATGTGTTCCTCTTGTAGTCACTGACTACTTTGAAGGATCTGCTGCTGGATTTGGAATCACAATTGCAGTTCTTTGCCTTTTCCCGATAGGTAAATGTCATATTAAGTAACACATGCTAACAATACATGATGTAGACACGTAAACGGTCTGTCATGAAAAGTTTTATAAACCATGGTTTTCTCTTATTTGTTTCTTTCAGTCAGTTTAATTATTGCATTCTTGGTTTCAAAGTATCGGAAACACACATTCCGCAAAATGCAACCAAAGTCTGAAGGCAGTAATGTGAATAACAGGGAAGGATTTCCAGGTAAAGTGTTACAGTATTACAGAAATATACATACACAAACCATATGCATTAGGTTCTTGGTAAGATCTATCCATCTCTAAAAGTATGAGTTTGGAAAATTTGGATCAGTGTCTTCTTGTAAAACAAAAAAAAAATGGAGAAAAATGGATTTCATGGGACTTCTGGATAACAACCAATAGACAGCTGGAGATAAACATAAAATAGCTAATTGCTGGTGCCCAGGAGTTTAAAGGAGTTTCTATGTTATTGTTTACTTTTTATTCTTGTTTTGTCTCAATATGTGTTTCCCTAGCCTCAGAATGGTGTGGAGGGGATGAGCCTTTCCAACATGTTTTCATTCAAATGCATCCAAACAAGATCATTAAGGTTGTGGATGGGAAGAAATCTAAGACCAGAACCATCAGTTTACAGAATCAACAGAATGTAGAGGTTACTCTCTCAAATAACGATGGAAGCAAAGTTGCCCGTATTAAGATCCTCAAAGAGTATGATCTGGTAGGACTATGAATTTCTTGAATACAGTTAAATAAATAAAATGAATTTCTTGAATGAATGAGTTTCATGAATAAAATGCATTGGGATAAAAGGGGTGAACAAAGTTAATAAAACAAATGATACATTCCTACGAGCCGCTGATATTTAGTAATATTATTCTCCATTCTCCCAATTTTACAACAGGTGCTTTTTTTCAATGACTATGAAGATCGAACAGCCTTCATTCAAAAGCTTAAGGATTTTTTTAATAAAAATGGAGTTTCCTATAATGTTAATGCCTTAAGAGAAAGAGATCTCCTCAAGGATTCTGTATCCAAGATAAAGAGACAAGAGATGCTGGAAACATTTTTCAGAAAATCCCTTTCACATGTAAGAAATCTTATTTGTTTAGATTTTAAAAATTAGGTAAAATAATAGTACAATTTTACAAGCTCTGCCACTGATCTAACAGATTGTTGCAGATATTTATGAATCCACATATGTTGGTGATATTTATATTTATAACAAAATTGCACTTAATAGATATAATAAGACATGTTGTATTGTGACCTCTCAGTCTTTAGTTTACATCTTCAAGTATCATATCTCAGAATAAAATAAAATCATATTTTGTTGCATACTGTAATAGGGTCTATCAGATGTGTATTATTGTAATACTTTAAAGAGAAACCATAATATCTAAGGATTTCTGATATCGTGTGTGTGTGTGGGGAAGTGTTGTAAACATTTTTCTAATAAACGTCATTAAGAAATTCTCCTTAGTTTGTAAAGAAACAGACTACAATGTGCCCCTTAGTTACAATGTCACATCTATGTTGCTACGGCAAATCTGTCTACCAGATTGAAGACAGGCCTCACTCTCCTCTTTTGTTTGTTACACAGCTGTGAGTGTTAACCCTTCCTGCTCTGTCTGCTCTCTACCGTCTGCAGTATATTATGAACATTGACCAACATTAACTTAAGGACATGCGTCAGTTTTCTGTCTGACTTTGCACGTTCTTTTAGGTTATACTGCTTGCACAGGTATTTAAGAAGTGTCCGCGCCCAGTGTCCGCACATGTCAGCAAAGTATAGCTACTGTCTGGAAAGTATCTGTGTACAAATTAGATCTATATGGACAAATGATGATGTTGAGTAATATTTTTTTCTTGCTAGGGAAAAATATCCCTCTGTGGATGTTACTGTATAGCATCTTTGGTAAATTAATGTGCTGCAGCTTCACAGGCTGTCATACCCTCCCATTTTCTCCCTCAGCACTTACCCTCTCCCTCTGCCTGATGTAATCTCATTGCAGCAGAGAAAGTTTCAGCACACATAGAGAGGGGAAGATCCTCCAGCACTGTACTGCCCCCCAGAGCCCTTCATGCTCATTAACATAATTGTATAAGTTGATTTTAGAAGGAGGCCATGGATAACATATATAAAACCATTACCACAGTCATGGTGCCTGGATTTATCAGTAAGTGTCCCTGGTTTATCATGATGGATTCTTGTGGTAGATTTCCTTTAACGGGGAAAGAATTTTGTTTGGCTGGATTAATACATTAAAATTTTCAACTGTATATAAATCTACTATAACTCTTGTAAAAAATTGTCATTTTGCTGGCTTAAGAATAAATTATAACTCATATAGCCCAGTTACAGTACTTGGTATACCATTTCAGTATGGTTACAGATATAACAAAGAATTATAATGTTGTATTCAGGTGTTCGACATAGAGAAGAGGGATGCAGGAATAATTCAAAGAGAGGAAATTTCAGAAGCTCTAAATTGTGAGTTGTCCAGAGAGGAGTTTGCAGAATCCTTGGGGCTTGATCCTAAAGCCCATTTTGTTGATGCCATGTTTTCCGTTGCTGACAAGGATGGTAACGGCTACCTGTCTTTTCACGAGTTCTGTTACATACTATGTATATTACTGAAAGGTAAGCATAAGCATATAGTAAAATAATATAGATGCAATAAAATGAAATTATTACAACTGAGTAATTACATATGTCTAAGTAAGAATTACAAATGGCATATCGTATATAAACTCATGAAATCAAAAATTAAAGTTTATCTATTGTATGTAAACCATAGTGGCCACTTGAAAGGGAGAGTGGGTTATGAAATGTGATACAGATGACCCCTAGTTACAAATGGACCTCTCTGCTCACTGTGACCTCTGATCTTTGGATGCCTGTAATTTACTGAACTGTAGCACCAGGCCGCAGGGATCAACTATAAGAGTTATCAAAAGGTGTCTTCAATGAAGCTTTATAGTTGATCATTCTCCCATGACAAGCCAAAAATTTGAAAACCCAATAATCACGGAGAAAAACAAACATTTTTCTGGTGTAACTGTCTGTACTTTACTTTTGATATTTCTCTGTGTTTTAACCAATATGATTTTTCAGGTTCAGTAGAGAGCAAGCTAAAATTTATTTTTGCAATGCATGACATTAATGGAAATGGAGTCCTCACAAGAGAAGAATTAACTCATATGCTTAGGTTTGTAATACATTCGAAAAATAGTAGAATTTACGATCAATGGGGCTTTCACATTGTTAAAATAATGGAACAAAGTGAAAAAAATTTTCTTTTAGGTCCTTCAATGAAATATCCAACTTTCTTTCAAAAGATCAAACTGAGCAAGTCATTGAGAGCATGTTTATTGAGGCTGGGCTTCAAGCCACCCAAAAGATCACCTGGGAGCAGTTTTTCTCTATGTTTAAGCAGCATTCCCATGTTTTTAACCAAATGACATTTAAAGGTAAGGAGTATCTGATGTTTACACAGTGTATTCAGTATATTTCAATAAGTTTGGAAAAATTATATTTATGCCAAGGTCGTTATGAAGAAAACATTCCTCATAACATTAGGACAGTACCAGATTGCTGTATTTATTTGCATCCATTACAGGCTGCAACAGTAACATAATAGCTGTTGTGGGTGTGTGTAGACTTATTTCCATTGATGCTCCACACTCTTACAAGGCGGACTTAATTGACCAAAACAGTTCTGTGTACAGTTGGGAATCTATTCCTTCTGCAATAGATATACTGGTTTGACTTTAATCCCACATCATGTCATAAGGCTTTTTGAAAGTCATTCTTGATGTGAAGGGGGTTGCATTTTGAGATAGCAAAAGATGCATCATTTTCTTGTCCCTTGTTCCCGGGAGATCTGAGTAAACTATGCCAGTCCTTACCTGTCATCGCATTTTACCATAAGGATTATCAGCTTATTATGTAAAACCTACTATATAAGTATATAAATATTGGAGTAACTATAAAATATACTTGATATAAAGATTTGTTGTTTTCTTTTCTTTTAAAGGATCAACTGTAAAAGCCAACAACCATCTTACCAGCAAGATATCATTTATAGACAAAGGAACAAAGGACAGGTAACCCAGGACCAGTTCTTCTATTCATGAACCTGCTGCACCTTTTCTATACAAAGTATCTCTTCACTTCAAGAGAAAATTTTAAAGTATTGTTTATTTAAGAAATAAATAGATCAGATAATAATTGTAAGCTTTGTAATTAAATAAAGCAGCTTCTATGTGCTATGTTTCTGCTGGGTCTCCTGCAGTGAGCACTATATCTTAAAGCATTCAGAGATCTGGTCCTCTCAGATACAGTAGATAAGCTATTTATTTTTGCTGTCAGTGATGTACAGGGAGAGGGAGTTGATTTAAACAAACTGCTTAAGGAACCTACTCCAATGCACACTGCACTGTGACTGATGCTAGCCTGTGAGTGTAAAGGGACCATAATCATGTCTGTGGAAGAGAGGGGCAATGATGAAGACGTCAGAGACATGGGCTGAGCCACAAAGCGACTCGGCTTAATAAGCTACGCCCTTTGTGACTCACTCCACCTTCTTGCAGGGTGCCAGGTAGGATTAAAATATGATTTTCTGGGGATAGAAAGTATGTATTTTTTACCTACAGACAATGGGGGTCATTTACTACGGGCCCGATTCGCGTTTTCCCTACGCGTTACCCAAATACTTCCGATTTGCGCCGATTTCCCCTGAATTGCCCCGGGATTTTGGCGCACGCGATTGGATTGTGGCGCATCGGCGCTGGCATGCACGCGACGGAAATCGGGGGGCGTGGCCGAACGAAAACCTGACGGATTCGGAAAAACCGCCGCATTTTTAAAAAAAATCTGTCGTGGAGCTTGCACTTACCTTCACTCAGCCCGGCTCGGTGAACTACTACATTAAGGAACTACCTTAATGAATCCCGGCCGGACCCGAATCCAACCTGTAATTTACTAGTGAAAATCTGGTGACCAGTTCCCTTTAAATAAGAAAAGCATATGATATGATTCTTCCTGCAAGAAGAATGTAAACTCTGGGGAAGATTTTTTTATAGATATAAGTCTGATAATAGGCCAGGGCTTTAGAGTTGCATTCACTCTTACTAAGCAAATGTTAAAAAAAAATTTTTCCTTGGAAAAATGAACAAATAGCAAAGAACTTCCTCTATACGGAGGAATACTGTCACACAGCTCAAAACAAAGGAATTGCTTAGTTGTAATGGCCTTAATGTAGGTTTTTTTTACTATTTTTTTTTTTTGCTAGATTTACGAATAAAAGTAATGACTGTTTATTTTCACAGTATTAATGAAAACCATATTGAATTGGAAGGTCAAGAGCTTCGAAACAGACATGGTAAAATGTACGTGTAATGAACATATTATGTTTTTACATAGATACTGTAATAGCATGTAACATCCATCTGACTTTCTGATTCATTAATTAGGAACAGGATCAAGCCTAATCAACCCGGTGTATTTACTACTGCAAAAAGAGAAAAATATGAATCAAGTAAAGTCCGTCAAAAGATCCAGCAGTTGAAGCGATTAATTGAGAACTACCGGCGTCATATTGTATGCCTAGTAATATTCTATGGAATATCGGCTGGACTGTTTGCTGAAAGAGGATACTGTACGTAAGACACTATCACATTAAATAAGGCAGTTTTTCATAGAAACAATCTTATGTATTCCATTTGATTTTTACTCATTACATTTAAAGTCATAATCTCCTTACATGTAATCTACTGGTTTGAAACTGTAGAAAGATAAATAATTCCACTGCATTGGCCACTACCATATGTAATTATACAAACTATATGCTACTATATTGTTACATTGCAGAAAAGTCAGAATCGTAGGGTAATTTTATGGATGGCTGGGGTCCACTAGTATAGAAGACACACACAATTCCCTCTTACACAGGGTTGGCAGGGAGAGGGAGTGCAGTGCAGAGGCTCCGCTCTCCAGAGACCAGGTAAATCGCTTTATTAGTGCTTCACCTTATCTCCAGAACAGCGGTCAGGAAGGTCTGCCAGTGCTGGATCCTCCTAACCTTAAGACAGAGGCACTTTTAGCAAGACTTATTGTTGCGTATTAGTCTGAAAAATATAGTAGTTTTTTACACTGTTTTGATAAATAGATTCCTTAGATTATTGAATCTTGAATCAACATCTGACATTCTACATCCACAGATTATGGTTTTGCATCCCCAAGAACTGGAATCGTTGACACTACATATGTGGGCCTTATAGTCTCTAGAGGCTCGGCTGCCAGTATTTCCTTTATGTTCTCTTATATTCTTCTAACAATGTGCCGCAATCTAATAACTTTCCTACGAGAGACCTTCTTGAATCGATACATCCCATTTGATGCTGCAGTAGACTTTCACCGACTAATCGCCATGACTGCAGTTATTCTTGCCAGTGAGTTGGTCACATTATAACGAATTTGCTGATTTAACCAATGTTATGAGTAATAGAAATTTATTTAATTTTTTTTGTTTCCTTTAGTTCTTCATACACTTGGACATGTTGTAAATGTCTACATCTTCTCAATAACTCCCATTAGTATCCTCAGCTGCCTCTTTCCAACAGTGTTCACAGAAAATGGGTAGGTAAAAACTAAAATTTGGGTAAATAAATATTATCTTAACTGCAAAGAGTTTTACAAACAAGTTAAACTGAAATTTAAAAAGTAGAATACCAAAATGATCATTGTATTCCAAACAACATTTGGTCACAAGAACAAAAAGTTTTATATTGTGCTAGCCAGTTGAAGAAATTCCTGTTGCTTTTGATAGGTCAAGTAAAGTAACCTTTTTGAGATTGTGATGCCTTATAATAGCTAACTGAAATATAAGATGTTACAAGTAAGCTTTCAGGACAGCTAAGTTCATTAGGCATGGTATAACTGGCTTTCTCGAGTGAGACAGCTTTTATATACAATGAACAGACAAGTGATGCAAAAAAAACTAATTTGTTTGCAGTTTTTTGTATAGTTTTTTAGCTGGTGACATGTTCCCCTTAATGGAATGCATCAACAAATGTAAAGGTGGAACAGATTTCTTACACATCCCAAATATATTCTGTAGATCCACAATACACACGACTGTTCTCATGCTTTTCTCCCGCAGCAGATTATTTCAACAGAACCTGGTGTACAGTTTACATGCCCCAGAAGTGTAATGACCAGAACAGGTTTTTCACTACTGTGTGCATAGTTATTTATAAGAAATATGAATAAAAATATGAAAGGAATATGAATTACACAAAAGGCTGATGCTAGATATCAGTTTAGGGGTTGTTCTTAATGCTAGGGCTATGATTTATGAATCCACTAGATTCAAAGTAAATACCTTTGTCATTTTTTGCATGTGTGGTGGTGCCAAATAACATGTAACCTTGCAAACTGTCTGGCAAATTGTATTCCCTATAGGACAGTACATGACTATAGGGGAAACAAGAAACTGCTGTGAGCAAAATACATGACTTATAAAATGTTATAGTTATTCTTAACTAAGATGATTTCTTTTCCATAGATCTGAGTTTCCACAGAGATATTATTGGTGGTTTTATGAGTCTGTACCAGGTGAGTCATTCTGTAACTTATTGCCAACACGTAGAAAGACTTAGATGAAAGTAACGTCACACCATAGAGAATTTTTCTTCAGGTTTTATATTTTGGCAGCTATACATAGTACACAAATCAATACAATATTAATGAACTTTTCCCCATAATGCATTAGCTCGGTCTGTAACTACGTCTTTATAGTAATATGAAGATAATATTAATAATCACCTTACTGACATGAATGCCCAGCCTAGGTTAACCAGGAATCCTTCTTACCATGGAGTATTTGCATGCTTGAAGTAGTGGTATACTATTTTTTCTTTCACTTTTAAAATGCTGGGGCAGTCTGTACAAGCATCAGTGTATTCAATATTGTAATCATATATAGCTATTGATACAGTACAAATCTTCATCGTGTCTTCTCCTACTTGAAGATAAGCATTGCAACCCACTGAGAACACAATTTACGCAGGTTCAGAAATAGGATAGTATTTTTGTTGTACTGTATGACTTCAGACAAACTAGACAAGTAAGGATGCTCCAACTTTACCTTCAAATTGTTACTTTTAATTTTTTTGTGAAATTTTATAAAGGTTTTTACCATATTAGCAGGCTGTGAAATAAATGATTTATAGTTGTAGATCACATCTCTGGGACTTGATGAAGGTCAAGGATGTTTATTCGCCTGTTTATGCACAGTAATCTTTATATTCAGGGTGGCGGCATCAGTTGCAGAAGTGAGACCTATATATGTATAAACTAAACATGATATATCTTATGGATCTTAAGAGATTTAAAGAGGACATGAAAATTAATGCTCAGGGAAAGTAATGCTCAGGGAAGGGGAGACTATAATTGGCCCCCATCAAGGTTGGACCTGGGCTCCTGAACTGGGTTGTTTTGGAATGCAGCCTAACATGAGTCATAAACCCCTTCCAAGACTAAATACTAATGCCAGACTCATATCAGAAAAGAACCATAAAGGAAAGAAAAAAAACCACATCATTGTGTACCTATGAGAGAGATCCATTGTAGCACAGAGAATTTGTAGAAATGCTCCATTGTAGTACAAAGAACTTATGGAAGTGTTCCACTGTAGTACAGAGAACTTGTGGAAGCAGCTAATTGTCACCACTAGGATGTCTAATGTGTTAAAAATGGAATAAATGCCACATTTAACCATGCTGATAACAAATCTACAATAGCAGTTCCTTTGCCAAATAGTCCATTAACAATACATAAAAAAAATTATCATTCTCTTTCCAAAGGTATGACTGGAGTTCTTCTTCTGGCAGTCATGGCTCTCATGTATGTGTTTTCAACTTATTATTTTCGACGTGTCAGTTTTCGTGGCTTTTGGATCATTCATCATCTGTATGTGGTCTTCTATATTTTGGTAAGATTTAAAATAAAACAATCCACATAAAATAAAGTCAATATCTCATCTGTCAATCCATGCCTTTGAAATTGCAAAAAGAAGGAATTTTACATATATTGTCTAAGAAGATCCTGGTTAAAGTATATATCTCTATAAAAGGGATTGTCTTGTCTAGATTACCCCTTAGTATGCAGCTGGCCTTTAATTGATGGTCACCACAGATCAAATCCAAACAATCAACGGATACATCAAAGAAAATAACAGAAAACCTCCTTGATGTCCCACTGAATTTCAAATCTTATGATTTTTAGTCAAAGACTATGACTAAGAGTCGTAAGATATGCAACGTGTCAGTTGGTTTTTCCTTATATGTCACGACTAATTGAAACTATGATTTAACAAGATGGAAATAAAAGCAATGTTTTTGATCTAAAGAAGAACGTTTTTTGGATGGACATGAATCATGTGCTGGATCATTTTATCGATACCTAATTAACGGCGACAGCCTGTAGGGCCCTGTGACACACATACAAATCAATCAATGAATAAATACATAAATGTGGGTGATGTTGTATTCAACTGCAGAGTAAACTGGTAGATTACATGGGGATGGTTTTATGTCCTTATGTGTACTATGCTTTGATAATTGAAAATGAAACCCTGCCAACATTTCAGCTTTGTTATATCAAGGGTAAATATGATTAGCACAATGTAACCTACCAAGTGAATCATAATGTTATATTGTACAGTAACATATTAGAAGATAACAGCTATGATGCTTATTGATGTTGGCTTACTCGATTTCTCTGGAAGAATGTGTCTCAGCTATGCTTATTGGTTTTTTGTTTGTTTTGCAGACTATTATTCATGGCAGTTTTGCACTTATCCAGCAACCCAGGTTTCACATTTTTTTTATTCCCCCGGTAATAATCTTTGTGGGAGACAAACTGATTAGCTTAAGGCGGAAAAAGATAGAAATAGAAGTTCTGGAAGCTAAGCAACTGCCCTCAGGTATGTAGTAGATTATATTGATTGTACCAAATAAAATACACATTGTAAAAAGTTTGTGTTTTTTACCCAATAATTCATGGCACTGGTATTTTGCAAATGGCGCTGAACCAGAGACCATGATCAGTTTTTTTCATTACACTTAAGCTTTATAGACTTTCAATGATTTTGATACTTCATGGATTTCATGCAGACAGAGGCTTTTAAAGGGAATAATAAGAAAGCCATTTCTATCATGTCCGAAAAAAACGTATATTAAGGTTTTTAAATATTTAAAATATTAGGGAGCAGACTAATTAGCTACATATCGATATAGTTGTATGTTCTCTTGTAGGATAAATAGGTTTGCTTTTTGGCAGAACAAATTATCTAATATATCAATTTAGATGAGTGTGTGTATGTATGTATGTCTGCTAAAGGAATCTGTACCGTAGCATTTATAATCACCAAATTTTGCGCAGTTGTTGCCTGTGACTCAGGGAACATCATAGACTTGGTTTTGAGCTGAAATTCTAACCCGACACTTTCCGAAATCCGCGTATTACCCACCTTATACAGGAGCGATTGTCTGCTGCTGCTGTGGCAGTTGAAAGCTGTGTCGTGATTGGTTGCTATTCTGCAACAGGTGATTAATAGGAGCTCTAAATCTGATTGGTTGCTATAGGACTGTGACCTTAGAATTGAAACTTGTTAAATTGCAACTTTTTTATATAGCCAGATCTGGATTTTAACCCCTTAATGACTTGGCCTTTTTTAGTTTTTTCACTTCCATTTTTCACTCACCAACTTCAAAAATATATAACTTTTTTATTTTTCCACATAAAGAGCTGTGTTATGGCTTATTTTCTGCGTAACAAATTGCACTTCATGGTGACAGTATTCAATATTCCATGGCGTGTACTGGGAAGCGGGAAAAAAATTCCAAATGCAGTGAAAATGGTGAAAAACCACATTTGCGACGTTTTCTTGTGGGCTTGGATTTTACAGCTTTCTGCGTCTCAAATGACATGTCTACTTTATTCTTTGGGTCGGTACGATCAAGTGGATACCAAATTTGTATAGGTTTTATAATGTTTTCATACATTTAAAAAAATTAAAACCTCCTGTACAAAGAGCATACTGCGATTTTGACGCGCGTGCAAACGAACGCAAGCACGCGGGTGAAAACCAACGCTAATGAAGAAAGACCCATTGAATACAATGGGACAGAGTGCAATGCAAGTTCTGCGCGTCAAATGCACGCGCAGAACTCGCGCGTGAAAAACGCCAGTGTAGAAGGGGCTTAAGAGAAAGAAAATTCTAAGATAAATGACCCCTATATGTTACAGAAAAAAAGTATCATTTGTTTGTGAAGTCTAAAGAAAATTATATGTAGTTTTCCAATTTTTTTGCAAATAAAAAAAAAATGTATATTCAAATAAAAAAAACTGAAAATCGTGTTGTGCATATGTATTCAGCCTCCATGCATTCCATATCCCTAAATAAAATCCAGTGTGACCAATTGCCTTTAGAAATCATCTGCATGTAATTTTTTCTAAGCTGTTTTGTGAAAGTATCAGAGATTTGTCAGAAAACATAAGTGAACAAACAGAATCCTGAAAACCAAGGAACACACAAGACAACAGAGGGATAACTTTATGGCACAGTGCATTGCAGGGTTGGGTTTTAAAGAAAGTAGTCAAAGCTACTATGAATATATGGTATAAGGAACACAAAATGAAATAAAAACTTTATAGCTACACAATAGCTACCAGAAACATCCATGATTAATGATATGCTAAAGTATATTAATGATCTTTATTGTACTTTTTGTATTTATATGTATTTTTATGTATTTGAAGGTGTAACTTACCTGAAATTTCAGCGACCATCAGACTTTGACTACAAATCAGGACAATGGGTTAGGATTGCCTGCTTGTCTCTTGGTACTGATGAATACCATCCATTCACATTGACATCCGCTCCACATGAGGATTCTCTAAGTTTACATATTAGAGCAGTGGGACCATGGACTACAAGCTTAAGGCAGCTTTCTGCATCTCCCAACTCAACAGATGAGAAATTCCCAAAGGTATAAATAACATTTGATATTTCTTCCATTTTACCTATTTATAGACTCATTTGGGGTAATTTATCTTTAGTCAGGACATTTATTTGTCTTTTTTTGATTTTCCTGGGTATTGGACTTGTTTCATTTATCTTAGAGGTTGATGTATCAGATATGTGTGTCTGTTATATTTTACATCTTTTAAAAAAATTCTTCTGCAACCCCCTTCTAAACTTTTTCCTTTCACCATAACTGCGACTGTTTTACATACGTCCACATCCCCTTTTTTGAGAAAACCATATCAGGCGCAACACTTGCTCGCCAATTTGAAAAGTTTGAAATTGTGGAGCAAATATGCAAATGTAAAAAAAAATGTTAAACATTATATAGGAAAAATCTGAATTTTATGCAACATTACAGATTTGCATATAAGACCCTAAGTCAGTTATGGTGAACCTTTTGCACGGGTGCCAGAGGTGGCACTCTGAACCCCTTCTGTTGGCACCCAGGCTGTCACCCCAGGATAGATTCATCAGACAGGACCAGAATATTCCTGCAGTTCGCAATGCTATTTTAAGGTGACACTTACTTGACTGATTGGAAATGCAGGAAGAGTGAGAAGGTCAAGATTATCTTTTGAGGTCCCCTTGCTGGCCCCATGATTCTGAAGCTACAATGATGTCCGAATTTGTCCTCCTGCTTTCAACTATATTGGTGGCCTCAGGGGGCCAATACGATTGAATGCTGTGGAAGAACAAGGAGCAATAAGTTACTGTTTAAGTTGTCATGTTGGCACTTCATGGTAAATAAGTAGGATTCGGTTGTAATTTGGGCACCCGGTCTCTAAAAGGTTCGCCATCACTGCCCTAAGTGGTAGATGCCTATAAACTATACATTTCCTTTTTACAGAAAATATTTTTGTATAAAAGTACAGTAAATGCATCATCTTTTTTACTTTCTTATATTGTCTTAACTATTATGTAGCTATTTCTGGATGGACCATTTGGAGAAGGGCACCAGGAGTGGAACATGTTTGAAGTTTCGGTCTTAGTTGGTGGAGGAATTGGAGTTACACCATTTGCTTCAATCCTTAAAGACTTGGTCTTCAAATCATCAGTCAATGCAAGGATACAGTGCAAGAAAGTATGAATACTTAATAATTCTTTATTAATTCAAAGAGAATGTGTGCAGTTTAATATGATTCTTCGGCTAGATTTACTGATACACATAAACATAACAAGTTCACCTAGAGTTAGACAAAACACTAAATTGCCTTCTAGCGGCGAATGTGAAACTGTAAACATCTGGTATCCATGGGAGTTATATAAAAATTCATAAAACATAACTAAATAGAAATGTAAAATCATTTTATGGAGGAAAACATATAAAAATCACGATGTTTCATTGATATTCTGACTCCTCTAGTGGTTAATCATTTGTAAAAACTACATGAATGAAAACTTTTTCTCTAACAATAAGTTTACACATAACACTTTCACAACCACTGAACAGAGCTGAAATCTCCTGCCTGTGAGTCAATCTCAATGCAGTAGCTGCTATCAGCTCTTGCTAGATGAAGGTTTTAACCACCAAGTCAGAATCACTTCCTGATAACTTCTTTAGATCATCTATAATATGTGAAAAAGTAAGTTCTGGACTGTTGCTCCATACAAAAAGTTAAATTTGATAAAACATTCATTATTAGAGCAAATACATGATATTGTTTGTGTAATGAAAAGTAATAAAATGTTTACGATATACTTTCTGTACATGTTCCTCAATGTTTACTTCATTACACAAACAATATAAATTATTTGCTGAAAGTGGACAATCCTTTTAAATTTCTGCACCATAGATGCTCCAATGAGTCCAGCTCTCTGGACAGTGTTCAGTCTGGTAAATACAGCTCATGGCCTGTTTGTTAAGCATTTATTTTATAATAAACATATTAGGAATGTTTAGTAATCTTTTACTCTCCATAGACCTTAATGAGCCAGATGCAGACCATATACCCTATATCACTAAAAGCTGTTACTGGAGCTCAGCCAACATGACAGACCCATAATCGTGGAAAGAAAATAGAATAAAAACAGATTTGAAAATATATATCTGATGTCAAAATTAAAATTTGGCGACACATTTGGTGTAACAGCAGTTATGCAATGTGTCCCCCACAGAAATGCAAATTTAACTGATGTAGTAATACAATAAATCTGATAGCCGTACTCTAAAAAGTAATGACCGTCTTATTGACTTCTAGATTTATTTTATTTGGGTAACACGCACTCAGAAGCAGTTTGAATGGCTGACAGACATCATTCGAGAGGTGGAAGAGAATGATCACCACAATCTTCTATCAGTCCACATATACATCACACAACTTAGTGAGAAGTTTGACTTCCGCACAGCCATGCTGGTAACTGCTATCTCTTTATTCTGATTCTATCGTTACCTTTATTTATAAATTTAAAAACTTTTTAAATTATGAATTTTTTTGTTCTCCTCTAAGTATCATACATATAACCCTTTATTTTTGTAGTATATCTGTGAACGACACTTCCAGAAAGTTCAGAACAAGAGCTTAATGACCGGGCTGAGGTCTGTTACACATTTCGGTAGACCACCTTTTCAAAAATTTCTGGATTCCTTACAAGAGGTTCACCCTGAGGTATTCTCCAACACTTCTTAAATATATATCACCTATATTAGGCGTTGCAGTTAACTTATATAAGTCCCCTATTTATGTTCAACTAAAGACCTTTATCGTTACAGCTTATTCCAATACGGCAGTATTTATGTCCCACAATTATGGTGGGCAAGACATATAAGAAAAGTGTGACTCTATTAGGCAAGGTTATTTAAAAAAAAATATTCAACGTAGACTACAATATTACGATAACATTTGCTTTACCTTTTTTTGAAAGGTGAAAAAAATTGGTGTGTTCAGCTGTGGCCCACCGGGAATGACTAAGAATGTTGAAGATGCTTGCCAAAAACTCAACAAAAAAGATCAAGCTCATTTCATGCATCATTATGAAAATTTTTAACCCATACTATTCAGCAGTGATTGGCACCATAATGGTAGAGGCAGGAAGATTCATAGTACACCAGCCAGTCACCTGAATGTTTTTCTTTGATGAGTTCTACAGTTTCTGAATTACTAGACACAACTCATTGCACAGTAGCTCTGTGTCAAGTACATGAATAGGAGTGGGCTGCATAAAGATGCAGTGAAGACAGTGGGAAATGCTGTGCTTCATAGAGGATGAATGGGCCACAGTGTCTGCCCAGGACATCTCCTTGAAACGCCTGAGCGCTTGGTGCTGGGAGTCAGACTATCACTGATTTAACACTCATTATATTTCTAGAACTCGCTGTATTCACTTTGTTTACTATGCTGGTTTCTGCTAAATTCTTGAAATAAAAAAAAAAAACGCTTTTAAAAACATGAGTGATTTACTTTTCTACTATTGCCAAAGTTAAATGGGTTATCTCAGCTTTTATCAGCAAACTTGATGATATGTTGTAATGTGTGGTGATATGAAGATCATTGGACTAACAGTCATGCTTTGCAGCAGCTCTCTGTTCTGGGAAATCCCTCACTGCCAATGAAGATTTTGCCACTAAAGACTGTGGAGACAGCCATTAATTCTACATTTGGGAATCTAGGAAATTAAATATGAAAATGTGGGGTCCAGAATAGGGCAAGGAAAACTGTAACCTCAGGATTGATTCTGTTAGAAAAAGACATTAAAATTTTAACAACATATTTAACACCTTAAGGACACAGCCTAAAGTGGTCTTCAGGACAGAGCACTTTTCCTTGATAAACTTCCAACCGACATAACATTTTTATTTTTTATCTGACATGGGCATATGAGGGCTTGTTATTTTGCAGTAAAGTATTTTCCAATAGGTTAATATTTGGGGTAAAAATGGAATAATGATAAAAATCTATTAACTTCTTCTCGTGAGGTTGCTGCAAAGAAACATCTATTCCGCCACTTGTTTTTTAATTACATGTTCTTTATAGAGTATAAAACCATGCTAAAGTTATTTTGTAGGTTCGTACGATTAAGAAGACACCAAACGTTTCTTAAATTTTATTACTTTAGCAAAAAAACTGCATTTACCCTTTATTAGTAGGAAGGAGGCATTACAATTGCAATTTTATGCCCTTCACAGTATGGGTATAATTAAATAATATCTTCTTAGCCAGGCTTGCTACAGACAGGGTAATAACCATTTTGTGAGGGTGTTTTTTTCTAATTTTTAAAAAAAATACATAGTTAGTTATAGGGATAGTGCAAATTTTTTGAACATTTTTTAAAATTATTTAAAAAACCACAAAACTTTATTTAAAGTTTTTATTACTTTCCCACTAAGGAACTTATGCTGGGAATACATTGATCCATTATACAATACACTGTAGTACCTCTGCACTTTAATGTATTGTATCTGTCAGTATCATACTGACAATTTGCCTATTAGGCCTCGTACATGGCAACTCCTGGCATTCCACTGTTCTCTCTGTCTGTACCCTTATCTAACAGGATCGTTCTTGACCATGGATGTTAAGAGGTTAATATTCCTTGCACAGAAAAGTCTCTGTGTTGAACATATACAGCCAGTACCAGGCTATGTATAACTATCTCCAGACACTCTCACAGTGCCAGGCCAATCATCAGGACAAGTATGCTCGTCTTAATGCAGCAACAGTCCACTAGTTAGGACGTGCATGCTCGTCATATGTCATCAATGTGTTAAATAGACTGTCTGGAGTCATTATTTAGTGCTATATATTGCTGTATAGAAACAGAATTTTATTTCAAATGTTGCAAGGATTTGAATGCAATATTTGACTACAATTGAATTTGGAGTTCCACCATTTACTGATAGTTTTACCCTTAAAGCAAATTGAGTGTACATGTGATGGAACTTTATTCTCTCACACAACTATTTTATATATGAGGGGGATTTCCACTTCAAGATATGTGGTTCCAGATATGCTCTGTGTTACGTAAAATGTATATGCTGAAAGGTAGGAGGCGTATACCATCTTCCAAAATGGTTGGTTACGGAGTACTTTTAATAATATTAATGGTTCTTTTTACATTTTTTCCCTACCTATAGTAGAGCCTTTGTGCATTTTTTAAGATTTAATATATTTTTTCATCAGTCAATACCATCCCACAATCTTCGTTCCTCACAGGACCTTCAGCTTCACTCTATTACCATCCGCTCTCCTCAGAAATGTATCCAGGACTTCTGCACCCCCAATAATCTGGAACGTTCTTCTAAAATGTGTCAGACTGCCCCCACTTTCCAAACCTTCAAACGCAATCTGAAAACTCACCAGTTCAGGATCGCCTACAACACACAATAACTGCACCTTGTGTCTACATCTACCCTCCCACATAGATTGTGAGCTCTCACAAGTAGGGTTCTTCTTCCACTTGATCACTGTAGCCTTTGTACTTGTACTTGCATTTTTTTTACCTAATGTAATGTATGGAAACCCCTTATTCATTAAACAGCACCATGGAATTAAAGAGGACCTGTTACCCTGAAAATCAGCACTAGGAGCGGCTTACTAGAGATAAAACAAACACAGCAGTGTTACAATAACGCTAACACTGCTGCGCTGTACACTACAAATGCAGCTCCTAGTGCCCAGGTCCTCTTTAATAGTGCTCTATAAATAAATAATATTTTTTAAAAATACAAATATTTTAACAAAGTCAAATACAAATAGCAATAGCTATATTCATATGTCCAGTTGCCACCTTCCGAAATAGCTAGAAAATATTCCCAGAGGTCAGTTCCAATGAGTAAGACTAAATCAGTCTAACCTCACAGATTATGTGATAGAAGCAGAGGAATTACAAAATTGCAAATGAAGGAGACATCATGAAAATGAAGCACCAAAGTACCAAGAGAAAAACTAATTCAGAGCATTAAACCAGAATAATGAAGGGGACACAACAACGTTCCATATATGATAAAACATACAGCTGACATGGGCTTTTGAAAGGTTTACTAAGTTAAAGTGATAGGGGAACTCATTCCAAAACCCTAACTTTGTTTTCAGAACGGCAAAAATTGTCACTAACTCAAAGGGGATAATAGAAGAAAGTAGTGTCCAGCTCACCCATTAAGCTCTTGGTTTCCAGGTGCAAGGAGAAATCTATCGGAAGTCTGTCCACTCAGCAGGCAATTCAAAAGCACACTCCAGCATGTCCACGGAAATCCATGTAAAACTTGTAGTTTATTTCATGAATAAAAAAAATCCATCACAAAACGTCATCCTCGTGCGTGTTGTGATGCCTGGATAGATTTTTTTATATTCATGAAATAAACTAAAAGTTTTAAAAGGATTGCCGTGGATGTGCTGGAGGAACTTAAAGGGGTTGCCCACTTTCAGAAAATGATTGATTTGATTTGTGTAATGAATATACTTTCTGTATAAATTCCTTATGGTTTTCTAGATCTCTGCTTGCTGTCCTACTAAAGGAAGCTTCTACGTTTACTTCCGGTGGATAGAATCTGTCCATAGTTTTGTGATGGACTCACAGGCAACTGCATGCCCATCACATGACCATGGACAGAAACCTTCTATAGCAGGACAGCAAGCAAAGATATAGAAAACCATGAGGAATTGATCCAGAAAGCATAATGGAAAAGTGTATAACTTTTCCTTCCACTGATCATATTAATTATTTGCTGGAAAATCCAAACAAAGACTTTATGGCAAACCAGAAAAGTTTTTTTTTCCTTGTAAAAAGTGTAGATCCTACAAAAATTGAAAACATCAAACATCAATTTACTATGTATCACATAATAGTGGAGGTGAACAATATGCTGTCAAAGGTCATTAGTACAATCATAAATAGAAAAAATCCTTGGGGACTCCAGCACTCAGATCCAGAAAAGTAAAATTCTTCACTTTATTAATTCAGTAGAAAAAACATGTTAAAAATACATAATACAATGAAGTCTCCTTGACCGTACTATGTATTTTTAACATGTTTTTTCTACTGAATTAATAAAGGTAAGAGTTTTACTTATATATTTTCTGGATCTGGCTGCTGGAGTCTGCAAGCATTTTTTCTATTTATGATTCCTAACCGCTGGTCCCCACACAGCTCTCCGTGCATTGACTGAAAAGATACCCATATCGGAAGTGTCAGGGAGGTGAGCTGAACTTTTTTTCAATTTTCGTGTTAATACAATGTCAAAAGCCAGATGAAAGTGCATATACACCTGCACCCTCACACACCCTTACCCAGCTCACAGAAATAGATGTATAATACAGTAAATTTGCCTGCTCAGAGAGGACCCACACACACCCTGGGATTTTGCACTGAGCCCCATAGAGAGTGAAACTAAAACTGCAATAAAACTGTGTACATTTGTAAAGTAAGGGATTAAAATTATCTTTATTGTGTTAACATCACTAGGGGATTGAAATGTGAGAATGTGGGAAAACCCTTTTAACAAAACAAAACACAATAGGGCATGAATTCAATGTACTCAACTATTCAAGCAAGCTGATAAACATATTGAAAGCAGATAACTGGTTACTCAATGGACTAGACCAGTGATGGCGAACCTTTAAGAGACCGAGTGCCCAAACTATAACCAAATTCCACTTATTTACCGCAAAGTGCCAACATTGCATTTTAAGCAGTAACTTAAGAGCTACCTGCTCTTCAACACTTATCAGTCGTATCGGCCCCTTGAGGCCACAAATACAGGAGGGCACATTCAGACTATCATTGTAGCTTCTCACCAGGGTCTCTCTGTACAGTAAGAATGGTGGGTACATTAGGATGACCTACAAAGATAATGCAGTTCTATCAACACATTCTCACTTTTACCGTAGTTCCAATGAAGTGTCGTTTTAAAATCGCGCTGATTGTAGCATCTCTTAAATTGCCTGGGTCTGCAGGAAGATTTGGTGAATTTGGTCCTTTTTAGTGAGCTCTGTCCTGGGGTAAATGGCCTGAGTGCCCACAGAAAGGGCTCTGAGTGCCAGCTCAGGCACCCGTGCCATAGGTTCGCCACCACTGGACTAGACACATACATTGTAGCTTCCCTGCATCATACCAGTTCCGATTGTGAGATAATGATTTGATAATGGGCTGATTTCAGAGAAATATTACTTTGTTACATTTTAGTTTCCCAACACAGGATAGGGCCTAACTTGCTGATCGGTGGGGGTCTCAGTGATGAGATCTTTACTGATCACGAGAACGAAGGATCCGATGGGAACCCAGGTAACTGTCAGACCGGCTCTGTCCCTGAGATTTATGGACAGTTCTGCTCCATTAATCCCTATGAAGCTGACGGAGATTAGTGAGCGCTGCCTGTTGTCCAAGTTCAGAGTGAAAGCATGGCATGGTTAGTCTACATGAAACCAAACAAGAGACGGTTCCACAAATCTCACACTTATACCCACACTGCACTGAAAGTGATTATTTGCATTTACATATGCAAAAACAAATATTTCTACGAATACAGAGCACAATTTTTATTTTTTTTTCAAGAAAGGCATGCTTATAATAAGAGTGCACGTCACCTAAGTGGTAACATTGTTTGTTTATATGTGACCCTAGAGTGGACATTGTGCCTTCAATATTATCACTGTTGCACTGTCTATAGACATTCTGCCTTACTATCTGCAGCTGGGTAAGATAAAACACTGTAAATACCATATCAACAAATAATACTAGGGTAAGGGTAATGAGTCACGACTCATACATTTTTCTAACACCAACAATACAGTAAATCAATGAGGTCATTCAGGTAGTTACAGTTCATTGTTTTTCCATCAAGCATCTTGTTGTGGTTAACACCCTGCTGTTCCTTGGAACATAAGCAGGGGTTTACTGACATCTAGTCAGGTAGTCAGCGCCAATCTGAAATAATAATAAACTAATACACATTTAAGTTGGGTGTTGCCTCTTTTTACGTCTTGTTACCTTGGTGCACCACATAGACCCGATGGACTGCAAAGTGCTGTTTGCAACGGTTTACTGGAAGATAAACAGGACATCCTTATAGTAAGCATGGTATTTGTGGCACCCCGAATGCTGAATATGGAAGAATACAAATCAAACAAGGCAGAACATAACTCTAATATAAACAGAATGCAGTCCTCACATAACAGTCCTAATACACACCTGGGATCATAATTTCCCTACCACTGGATACCAGGGTCAATACATTCTGATATTGTTGTGATCAAAAATTACATCAAATAAAAAATGGGGGGGGGGCACTAATGGACTAATGACCATGGACCAGGGTTTATCCACAGGATCTAAACATAGAAGTTTCCTATAATAAGACAGCAAGCAGAGATGTTCAAAACAGTAAGGAATTGATACTCCGTAATTAAAAAGTTTATTTCAAATAAAATTAAATGGACATGATGTGTTTCAGACTTGAAAACCCTTCCTCTGATAAAATATTTACTCCTCCGAAGCATCAGGTCTCTTTTATTTGGAATAAACTTTTTTATTTATAATTATGGATTGACATTAAGTTTATTAGGCTATAGGTGTAAGCACTGGTAAGTGCTCAATCTTTTATTCTTTGTTTTTTTTTTCTATAGCACTTTTCTTTCTGTCGGATTGTTAAACATCACTGCATGCCATCCCAGCTTACTAGCTAGCCACACATCAGATTGAAGGCATCTTGTCCTGGGTGGATTCTGAAACGTTCCAAGGTGACATGTATTGGTCTATACACAACATTCAAGTAGACTCATCCTTTGTTGTTCTTTTTTGTCTCTAGATATTAACTCAGGTATAATATGGAGATGTGCTGCAAGGAGTTGAAGACATCTATAAGTCACAGGTGGGAGACAACTTAAAGGAAATCTACCATTTGATTTCATGCATTATGAACCAAACATACCTTGAGAATGCTGTAGCTACACTGATGCAGAAGCATATCTTGTTTAATCCCTGAGTTGAGTGGTTTTGCTGAAAAAAAACTATTATAAATTATGATAAAGAGGCTCTGTCACTTCTCTGCTGGGGCTTGGCGCTTCTCCTCTCACATTATTTATGCACTGCTTCAGAGAGTGATGTAATCAATGTGTTGTGTCCGACAGGCAGAAATAATCAATTGCTGCACCAGTTCATGTTGATTAGTCCTGTATGGATAGTTCAGGAAGCTCTGTTTAATGTGTTTATGAACTGCAGTCTGAATCCAACCCAGCTTTCCCACGGTCCTGAATGTTATAATAGTTTTTTTCAGCAAAACCACTCAACTCAAGGTTTAAACAAGATATTTTCTGCATCAGTGTGGCTACAGCATTCTCAAGGTATGTTTGGTTCATAATGCGTGAAATCAAATGTTAGATTTCCTTAAATGACTTTCTGTACCTGATTGAGAAAAAGTCACCTGTTGCTAGATGTCGTTGCAACCTGTGTTCGTATAGTACTCTAATCACTGCCTACTCCCTTTTAGTGTGTGAGATAACTTTCAGCATGTGTAGTGTCTTTCCAAAGGCCAAGTTACCCTTCTGAAATGTGGTGGATTATAATATAGGAGGTTTTAGATGGTAGCCCATGGCTAGTCAATTCACCTGCCAATTTTTTTTTAAAGAGACCAAAAAAATTCACTCAAGAAATCTGAAGCCCTCGTACATCTGGTTTCTGCTCCCATGACACAAGAGCCATGTCAGAACCTTTGAAGGTCCCCCAGAGGTCCTGAAACCACAGATTGAAAGCAGGCAGAAGGGACAATCCCAGAGAAGCTGATTCTAGTGCTATGTGTAAGAAGTGGATTCCGGACTTGTAGGGGGTCTAGTATTCATACAGTCCAGGGCCCATGCCAGTCTTAATCTGGCCCTGCTTCTTAATGTAGGCCAGTGGGTGTCACATTGGTTATTAGTTATGTTTTCAGCATTTTTTACATTCTGTTCTCTATGATAATCTTAATGGACTTGAAATAAGAGGGTGACAAGCTAAACTCTTGCACCAGGGATCATAAGCCTCTGGTACTCTCCTGATCTCTATAAGTATACGCTAAACCAGAATCCATTTTGCTATTTCAGTCTTACATTTTTGTCATGAAAATGCATTTATGGTGTTAAATAAAAAGTCAACAATTGGTTTCAGTTTATGAAACAAAAAGAACTTTAATGTTGTAATATTTTTTGTAGGATCATTTATTACATGGTTTATTAAAACACAAGCAAGATTAAGCTTATTTTCTCACATTACTTCTACATAACATGTATTTCAGAAGAATGTTATAGTGTAGGTATTGTCAACTTCTATTTTTATGGGTTCAGATCATTCTGGTCACATTTTAGCATAACTTTCACACCTTCTCCTCTCATAGTAGTTTCAAATGCTTGTACTGCCTTTTCTAAGGGAAAGCGATGTGTGACCAAAGGAGCCACATTCACTCTTTTGGATGCCAGCATAGAAATAGCCATGGGCCACCTGCAAAAGTAAAAACTAAATTGTTCAATTCTATAGAGAAAAAAAACACAAAACCTTAAAGGGAACCTGTCACCAGGAGACCCATTTTTAGCACTCTCCCAGTCCCCACAGAGCATAGTACATGCACTGCCAAAGTGTTTTTGTATAAGAAATAGGTTTTACAGAAAAAAGATATGTTATATTGTACCTTTCATTAGCATGTGCTGTGTGACTAATTGTCTAATGGGAGGGGCTGGAAAGGAGCAGTTCCCCCCACCCTTGGGAAACATGTAACCTTTTCAAATATATGAATAACTCCCCTCCCTCGGGATTGGCTGTAGAGGAGCAGGGGGCGTTGCTAAGCCAAGTAATGGGTGCTTTCATATATTTGAAAAGGTCACATGGAGTAGCTGTTCCCCAAGGGTGGGGGGGAACTGCTCCTTTCCAGCCCCTCCTATTGGGCAACTGCCTAGTCACACAGCAGATGATAATGAAAGGTACAATATAACATATCTTTTTTTCTGTAAAACCAATGTTTAATACAAAAACACTTTGGCAGTGTATGTACTATGCTCTGTGGGGACTGGGGGAGTGCTAAAAATGAGTCTCCTGGTGACAGGTTCCCTTTAAGCATCTTAAGGCCAGTTCACATCTCTGTTATGTCTTTAGTTACTTTGAGAAAAAAACAGAAGTGGTTAAACACACAGAACAGTTGCAAGCCTCTACAGCGACTACACAGAGGAAAGGTGTAATGCAAAGACTTGTACTTGTTCAGTGTGTTCCACCACTCCTGGTTTTCGCTCAAAATAACTGAAAACCTAACAGAGATGTGAAGTGGCCCTAATATTTAAGAAAACTTTAAAAGCAAAAAACAAACTTACGTATTGCAGTATCTGAAAATACCCCTGATGTCAACCTCTCGCACAGCAGCATTTACAATGGGCACATTAACCATTGCTGGACCCAAACCAACGAGAATTAAAGTTCCACCAGAGCGTGTTGCCTGTGGTTAAGAATACAATAAAATAAGGGTAACAAATCTTTAGACCCATTGCCATTAAAAAAATAAATAAAAAGGAATAGGGCACTCTACACAAGAACCTCACCAATCTTAACTTCAGACAAATTACAGAATAAGACTTCACGCATATAAACGTATTTTACATCTAGGCCGTAACCCGGGTATAGCATATGGGCAGCTGAGGAAGGGGTGGGGTAAACACTCCTCACCCCTCTCCTCTACATAGGGGGACATGCAGCTGTGCTGTATTTCAGGTAAAATATAGAGCATGCACAATCATTTTTGTAGCTACAGTACAATTCGGTGACACATGTGTGTGCTCACCTACACTTCTATGGTGGTCGTCTGTAAGGCTAGCATATGGCCGCCATATACTTTTGTTTGCTTGGGCCTAAGAACATGAACATGAATATTATTGTCACCAGTTGCCAGTGAGTGTGAGAAGAATAGAAAACTAGAACAGAAAACAGATGTAAGAGTTGGACCTGATCCAAAATTTGCGACGTGCACAGTTGTCTTATACACAAGGCCATGGTAACCAGGTCGGTTTGTATTTTCTGATGGAGTGCCTGTGTCTTATAGTCCAAAGGTGAGGAGGATCCAGCACCGCCATATAGATCGAGTGAAGTGCTTACAAAGCATTTCACTGAAACTCAGAGATAGCAGAGCCTCTGCACTGCTCTCTCTCCAAGCCTCTCGACAGAAAGGCAAAAGGACCTTACCAGCATCATTGGGTCATGTGACAGTCTCAAGTCACATGACCCAGAACCTAGGGCTCTGATTACATGGGAGGAGTGGCTGGGGAGCTACTGGAGGAGAGGCAAGTTATTCTGAGGTGTTTTACAGAGGGGAAAAAAAAGCAGATGTGGTGAGTTGAGTTGAGAGCCGCTGCTATATATGCTATAAATATATTTATGTGTGTGTGGGGAGGTGGGCATAAACTGAGGGGATAGGGTATGTAGGGGGTTTAGTAATTATAATTGGTCAAGAACAAATAGTGTGAGTATGTGGGGGGAGAGAGGTGGAGCAGAAGTGTGTGTGACATAGCAGAGATGTCTGTGCGTAGAAGTAGCATAGCTGTCCGTGTGCATGTTGTAGAGCCCATTGTGTGGGAGCTATTGTTTGTGTGACAACCATGAAAGGTGTGTCTTATAGTCCAAAAATATGGGACATGAGGCTGTGTAATATCTGTTCAAGCAAGAGCTAGAGCCTAATTTGGGTAGAATTGCTACAATATATTGTACTTTTTTTTCATTTCCTTGGCTAAGAGACCAAAACAGAGATATTGTATATTAAAAAATTAGGACACTGGACAGAATACAATATGATATAATGTATTTTCTAATACCATGCATGAAAAAACAAGAGTTTTCATGCTTAACACAAGCTGAATCCTTGTTTCAGGCAAAGGAAGGCCAACAACTTCATTAAAAAGGAGTGTTAGCCTAAGGCACTACCCAAAGTGTAATCATGATGTTTAATATTATTGCCCAGGGAGCAAATAAGATAAGAATGTATTTGTGCACCAATAGATATCCAAGCATTAATAAATAATGGAACATATCAGAAATTTGGTCATATGCTGGGGAATTTTCTGGGGAATTGGGTTGAGAACATTGAGATCTCAGGCAAATTACTCTTTCCTCCACTAAAGCAGGAGATACAGTTCTATATTTAGTCGCATGTCTACAGATTGTTTAGCTATTATATTTTGGGTGTGATGTTTAACGTGATATTAAATAAATTTTAGGATAATATTTGTATTACAGAGTACAGTATATTTACCTTGTAATTTACATAAAGGACCTTTTATCAGATCACAGCTAATAGGGATACAGACAGTAAGATCGATTCTGTTAGACATTGATGTTTGAACACAAGACATTAGCAGGAAACAAAGCTGACAAGAAGTCCAATATCTTCACTCATATTAGTGAACTGTTATGGTTGTCAAGCAAAGAGCTGAGTTTCTCCCATAGACTTAAAAAGAGAAAATAATATTCACGGTTTGAACTATTTTACATAGTTGCTAGTGTTGAAATAATGTGCTTTAAATCAGTAAAACAGGGACCCAATTTCTTTTGTGAACGTTCACAAGTTGAAAATATAACTGCATCACAACTGTGAAGAACTGCATTCAATTTGATGTGGCTTTCGCTGCAGTTTTTAATTTTTAAAAGATCAAAAACTGCACAAATAAAGCATTAAAACAAAGTACAGGCAGCCCTCAGGTTACATACAAGATAGTTTCCATAGATTTGTTCTAAAGTTGAATTTGTATGTAAGTCGAAACTGTATATTTTATAATTGTATAAATTGTTAAAATGTTATTTTGCCCCAGTGACAACTGTATTTCCAATTTTTTTGCTGTAATTGGACCAAGGATTATCAATAAAGCTTCATTACAGACACCTTACAGCTGATCATTGCAGTCTGGGAGTAAAATGAAGCTTTCACAAAGCTTCACCAGAGGTCACAGTTGGAAGAAGGGTCCGTCTTTAACAAGGGGACTCGTCTATAAGTCGAGTGTCCTTAAGTTGAACCGCCTATAGAGAACTTTATAATGCGATGCAGTTCATCTCAGAGGCAGTTATCACACCTGCAAATATTCATGGCGTATTCTGTGCATATGTACAGTGACAACTTGGGTATTTATAGGCATTGGAGGCTGTAACATGAATGTAGCACAGCTCAACATCACCTAAGGTGGCAAGTTATTTAGTTAAAATACTACATTTTAAAAAAAAACTAAACTAAATTTGCAATATTATGTACACCTGATATGTCATAAATAGATGCTAGATGTGGGTCTTACCTATGGGATCCCCCACCTGCCTAGGAACCACTGGTTCGCAGGCGTCCTTACCACAGCTGGGCGCATGCAGGGTCACTCTCTATTCAACTCTATGGGAACGTATAGCTATTGATGCTGCTTCCATACAGTTGAAAGGAGTTGCACTGTGTCCGCTGATCCACAAAATCATGCACATAAAAGGGTGTTGCGATAGAAATGTGGAAGACGCCCTTAAACTGAGTGCATCCAAAAAAATGGTACTCTCTGTTTAAGCATGTGTGCTGGATGCTCCAGATTATTGATTATCCGCTTTATGTCAACTGATTTGTGATGCTTTTAACAAAGAAATAAAAGTTGATACGTTATAGAGGATGTGCTGCAAATTTCATTCATTCTTTGCAAGTCATTTGTGACCACACCTGCAGTTCAGACAGGTTTTCGCTTATGCACTCCCGCATGTGTTGCAACACATGGTAATTTACCCCACAACCCGAAAAGAGGTCTGGAACTTGGACAACATGAACTTTTCTATTTATAAATTTGTGACTACTTAAAGAGGACCTGTCACCCAAAATTTCGGCACTAGTGCTTAAACAAACGCTGCAGTGTTAGAATGATAGCATTACCGGAAACCTCCGGTAACGCTATCTAACACTGCGGCGGGGTACAATGTAATGCCTCTACCCAGGACCGCCCCGCTCACTCCATAGGCCAGCGTTGACTGCCGTGCGTCATACAGCAGTCACCGCCCCTAACCCCGCCCCCTTATGAATACTTCGGACCGCTTTGATGATTACATTGTACCCCGCCGCAATGATAGATAGCGTTACCGGAAACCTCTAATACTGCGGCGTTTGTTCAAGCACTAGGAGCTGCTTACTTTAGTAAGTGCCGAAATTTTAGGCGACAGGTCCTCTTTAATGCCTTATGCCAGTCAACCAGTGCCGCACCTGTATCTTGTTAAAGAAGGCTGGCAAATTAACACAGAGAATATGAATTAAAAATGGGTGCAACCAGCTTTATTCTTCTCCCAACAAAACAAATTACTACAAACCAAAAAAGCTAATCCCTATCCTTAAAGGCACTACTTGAGTTGTGCATATGCAATTGGGCCAAGGCCCACTCCCATACGCTATCGTCACATTTACTCACACCGTGCTAGCGGTACTTGTGAACACACCCTCAAAGAAGAAATACGGTTTAATTTATTCTTTGCATTTTTGTTATAATTCTCTGTTTCTGTTATTCAACAAAAAACATTTATAATTTATATTCAGAGAATAAAATCTGTCCTGATGATATAATAAGATGCACAGATATGAGGACATTCCAAATTATTGTCAGCTGAGCATAAAGCTGCCAAACCAACACAATCATTCAGTAATCACAGTGTAATAACTATGAGCAGGATTTCTCTGGAAAGCGTTATCAGCCAGGTTTCATATTTTTAGAAATAAAGGTGTGCCTTTTATAATTGGAATCAATAAAAGTTGTTGCCATTGTTTCTAACAATAAACAGAGCTGTGCATGCCACAAGGTAGGACAAAGCAGTGTTGATTTGTAAAACTTCCGTGTATGACGTGTGACTATAAATCTTTGACCACCAATATTACTATTGGACACAGCTCCTTTGGGCGCACTAGATATAGTAAAATCCTGCATAATAAAAACACAGGTCTTTTATAACCCTTTTGGGGGAAATCTATGTACCGTGTATAAAAAATATATACATGGAAAAGATTTTAAACATGTTTTACAAATAGAAGCACAAAAAATGTCAACCTCCCCACAATCACCCTGACTCTACTTGGTGTTGATATAAAAATGAGCCTCAGACCAATATGCTTTAATTATGGGACATTCTCAAACCTTATGAATGAGGGAACCTTTTTAACTCCATAGCACCGTGTGCAAAGGTTGTCCAGCAATCTACCAATTTTTGTGAAGACGAGCTGGGTATAATAGACTAAATGTCACCGGTATAAGCCTTTCCCTTTTCAGTTATGACTGTAGTCTGCATCAGGCCATGATTGCACATAAATACATGTGGAAACTGCTTCCACATGTATTTATGAAGTGCTTGCACCAGTATTATGTCACTTCTATAAAACGCATGCTGCAACACAATACTTTGCATCTAAAGGTGTAGGAAACGCAACATAATTGTGGTGCATGCACTTTTGGTACCCACAGGGTGCACCAGATTCATGGAGAAAGTCCTCCGGTCTTCAAGAACCGGGCACACTCTGTATGATTGTGAGGCAGACTGCACGTAGTTAATAAATGTGGGCCAATGTCATTACTTACATAATGGAGCTTGAGGAGTGCTTTGATGATTCACAAAATTTTATGGGCTTGGAGTTATCTCCAAGATGGCCACCATCTACAACTACAACTCCTATAATCCCTCAGATCTCAGTAACGGCTACTTCCTCTAATGCTCCGCTGCTCGTGATGATGTAACAGCCTGTCTTGCTCTGTTACCATAGCAATGATGTGTGTAACTGCCATCACTGCCCATTGCCCTACTGAGAAGGGTCTCACCACAACACTGGCCATACTGGATGCACTGCAAGCAACTGACTAGAGCCAAACACAGTGATGACCACATGACCTACCCAGGCTGGTGCAGGACATGTGATGTGGACATGTGACCAGCGGCCATCTTCTGCCCACATTTTCCTCCACAAGGACAAAATCAATAAACTGCCAGTAGCATTTTATTTTAATTGTATTGTATGTCGACAACACTTTTCTGCTAAGTGGAGCTAAATTTTAAATAAGATCTGATTACATATAAGATTATATTTTAATGACCCATTTCCACATGAATTATGCTTATTCCAGGGAAGTGGGGAGTTACTAGAACCTTAAGATAGTTACGTACTTTAGAAACCTTTTCAAGGTAGATCAAATCCATCCCGTATCCAGACACTACCTGATATTGGCATTTACCCTAGGACATTGATTTACAAATGTTCTATGGAAAGTTGTTGTTGAAGAGTGACTTATTAAACTAGAAGCATTCATTTTTCCTGATCCATTTTAGAGTCAATATAAATCACTTCTTTGGAAGTCTTATTTACTTCGTGACTGACTGGATTCATGACTCAGATGACAATAAATACACTGTAATTTATTGCACTTGCGTGTGATACGGTTCACCCAAGTAGAGTCAAAGTTAAGGTCAATCTCCACCCAAATGTTAAAAGTTTATTAAAGATTTAATAATATATCCAAATGTTTCCATTGTCTGATGACAAATTATTGTTAGGGTATGTATATGTTGCCTAGAAACAACAGATGCAAATATTGCAGGGTTATTATATTATATATATCTGTGCAGTATTCTAATCAAAAGTTGTTATGAGGTGAAGAAATCATAAAAGGCACATATAGATTTAAGGTGGTGTCACCCTTTACAGAAAGTGTAAGCAGAACCAAAATCCACATTCTGTATTACCATCAAAAACTGAAGTGACTGGTTATATGAAGGCCATGTTTAGTAGGGATTAGAAATGAGCGAATGTATTTGTCAAACCTTAGATTGGTGTGAATCTGTCATTTTTGAATCACTGACTGATATCTGAAAATTTTTTGATTAGCTTTCAATTTTGCAATTGTGATAATAATAGAAGTCTAACAAATCCACTCAAATGTCCACTGATTACAAAAGTCTTTTGATGGTTTCTGTTATTGTCCGTTTTCACCGCCGTTTATAAGGAAAATTTCAGCAGAAATGTACCTAATAAACCACAAACATCCCCCAAGTTCATGTTCCTTATATGGACCGCATGGTGGTATCATCCTAAAAATTTAGCAATTAAAGTCAAGCTCTCTCCGCTTCAGAATGGCCCCTACACTTTAATTGATCGCCCTTTGTCAGGGACATAGGTAACCAGCTCTCTATAAATCTGGGGAATTATACTAATCTCAGCAACGGGGATATTCTGCGGCTGGTAGAGCATGACTTCAGTGCTAAACTCTCCACCTACGTGACGTCATACAATCAATTCAAAGTCCATTTTTTGAATGATACCAAAACACAGGTACAAAAAAGGAACATAATGTGAAAAATGTTAAGATGCTTGACAACATGCTGGTAGGTATTTCTGCAGTGAAATCTGGAAAGCAAAAAAAGGGATTTTTTTGTAAAAAATTAACAAAAAAAACATAGGATCTTTTTATTTTTTTTAAAAAGTATGTGTTTTAGAGGACTAGCGGGGTTATTATATACTAGGTTCCAGAACAATTATACAAGATCAGTTCAGACCCACACTGAATCTTACAAAATAATTTGCTGATCTCTAGCAGGGAGGTGGTAAATTTTGCTAACAAGGATCTTGTAATTACTTACATAGATTCCGGCCTGAATACAAGCTTCAGCTCCAGTGCACTCAATGGTGATCTCTGGCATGCATCCTAGTAATCCCTCAACTTTCTGAGCAATCTGCTGAGGGGTCTCTTTAGCAACTTGCAAAATAAAATCTGCACCTACTTCTTTGGCTTTTTCTAGCCTTGATGAAGATAAATCTGGAGAAAGATTTCATATTAATGACCATTGGCAAGAGAGAAGCTTAATAATGTCAAAGTACTATAAATATAACCCACAATGAAACAAACATGAGCACATATTTGTATTCAAACAATACATTTATACATAGACTGGAGTGAACATATAGAATAAAAATCAGGCTAAGAAATTGTACCCAACATATTTTATGTAATAACTCAATATTTTGTCTTGGGATGTAACAATTTCCCAAATAAAAAGTAAAAAATTAACTTAACCACCACTTTAAAACCTTTTTTTTAATATTGCAGGTGATAATATCACACGTTTTAATTTACTAAAGAAATATGCTTCTTTGTCTTATTATTTCCCTCCATTTGTTCACTTGTGGTAAGCAGTTCTGAAGTCTGTACACATCAGATAAGTGAGGAGAGGAGGCTGAAGCTGAATTCCTTACAGACCTAGTTAATATTATGAAGTGACTGTCTATGAGAAGTTTCGTTACTAATAACTTCTCATTATTTTTCTGCCGTCTGTGTGAGTACAGAGGGAAAGTCTATTTATGATACGTGTAGGAAAATAAAGGAGAAGAAAACTCGGTCAAAGCAGAATTTTTCTTTTATAAAACACTTAGTTTATTCTTATCACCTCCATTACTCATATCTGTAATTTGGAAATTAAATTCAGTTTTAATGTTCTTACCGCTTATAATCACTTGTGAAGCTCCCATCATCTTTGCAACAATTAGAGAGACCAGTCCAATAGGTCCTGAAACATAAATTTAAGATTATATGTATATGCAAATCAAGCAATAATTGACATAGTAAGCATTCTCTATATTTTGTAGAGCTCTTCCTGCAAAAAAAGACAGTGGAAACATTTCTCATAACCAAATTATTAGGTGTCTGGTTGACAGGGTGCGAACCGGGTGAAGTTTGTGGCCCGTTGGAGATGGGAGCGGTGAGCACTCCTCACCCCTCTCATCTCCATAGGAGCCGTTCACTGCACCCTGAGTGTGCATAATGTAAGTCAATTGCCAGTGTGAGCTTGCCACAGTTTGTAATGCCAGTTCATGACCCCCATATAGGTCATCTGCAGGAGGCCTTAGTATATACATGTTAAGATAATGTAGGCATAAGAGGCATGTGAAGTATAAATGCGTGCACTTTCATTTTCAGGAGGTGTAGCGGGTCATGCTTTTAATTGTGATTAAGTCTCTGAAACATGTCTATGTATGGTTGTATTCTTCAACCAATCTGTGTGGTCTGATCCGCCAATCATGCTATGCTCCTATATTCCTCCAATTATATGTTAGAAAGAGAAAGCAGGTAGATGGATGTAGTAGATTACTGCAGGATAAGGCTATACATGGAAACAAGAGATATTGATCTCCACTGGAGCTGTGGCCATAAGGAAATTATGAAAAATATTAGGACCTTTATTACAGTTACTTGTTTTTTGAGGTACCTAAAGGGTGTATAGGATTGAAAGACATGCTTTCTATGAAACATACCACACCTATGCACTACTGCCTAGGGCTGTAATAAATGGAATAGCTGCTATGGTTCAATCCCGTAAATAGACAGAGGTGATTTTGAGGCACCAGATAAATTATGAAGCCTTAAGTTGTACCTGCACCACAGATGAAAACTCTGCTTCCAAGTGTAACTCCTGCTCTTCTACAGGCATGGATCCCAACAGAGAGAGGTTCTACCAGAGCACCTTCTTCAAAGGTCACATTGTCTGGAAGCCTGACATAAGCAATCATAACAACTTAAGATAAATACATAAAAGCGAGTTTAAAAAATTAAATAAAGCACACAAGTGTTCTATTTATTTGCCTAAATTCACTGGAAAATACAACAAATTCCATTTCAAGTTCAAACAATTACAAACTGAATGCAAGTGCACAGAAACAACAAAAAATGAAATATAAGGCTGCAGTTTCTGCATTTTCCTTTAAAAACTCAAAAACTGTATTGTATGATTGTTTACTATTTTTGTGGCATAAACACATACGGTAACTGCTTGGCATCTGTTACATGGGGTTAACAAAATTTCTGGCAACTTGACATGCAAAATTATGTTGTAGGTTTTGGATGACACTTCTAGGCATTTGAGATAATTTACCCCATTCTATGGTCCGGCTGAAAGCAATCAGTAAAAGGCCATGTAAAAAAATTTGCTATAATGCGAAGCAGGACTCATATTAGTGAAAGGGACTTGGGAAAGGGAATGATGCGTTACTATAAAAAAGGGGTGTGTAGGATGTGTAACTACAAGCTTCTTGCTGTCCCATTGACCTTGGACTTTTTTTCCATCCTTACAGTGGTGGCCAAAAGGATTGGCACCCCTGCAATTCTGTCAGATAATGCTGTGTTTCTTCCAGAAATGATTGCAATCCACAAATTCTTTGGACATTAATATCTTCGTTTATTTGCATGTCAAGACAAAACAGAAAAGAGAATTAAAAAAAATGAAATCATGATCATTTTAAACCAAAAACTCCAAAATGGGCCAGCAAAAGTATTGACACCTCAAGCCTAATAATTGGTAGCAAAACCTTTTAGACAAAAATAATGCAAACAACCGCTTCTGGTAACCATAAATGAGTTTCTTACAAATGCTCTGCTGGAATTTTAGACCATTCTTCTTGGAGCCAGGTCCCTGAAATTTGAAGGTGCATCTCCAAAACGTCATTGTGAGATCTTCCAACTGGGCCCTCTATTGTTGGTAGTTTCAGACTTAATAATGCCATGCACACACGGCCAAGCAGTCCAGTGCCAGAGCCAGCAAAGCAACCCCCAAACATCCGGGTAACCTCTGCGTGTTTGGACTGTAGGCCTTTTCCGCAAAAAGCTCTACTTATCTCATCTGACCAGAGAACATTCTCCCAAAACGTTTAGGCTTTCTCAGGTAAGTTTTTAGCAACTCCAGCCTGGCTTTTTTATGTTTCTGTGTAAGAAGTGGGGTCTTCCTACCATACAGCCCTTTTCATTCAGAATGCCGATGGATAGTGTGAGATGACACTGTTGTACCCTCGGATTGCAGGGGCTTGAATTGTTGGATGTTTGTCAAGGTTTTTCATCCACCAGTGTGCAGAATCTTGTGTTGAAATCTCTTGTCAACTTTTCTTTTCGTCCACATTTAGGGAGGTGCCACAGTGCCATGGGCTTTACACTTCTTAACCCCTTAACGCTCTGCGCCGTAGCTCTACGGCACAGCGGTATTAGGGATGTATGAAGAGGGCTCAAGGGCTGAGTCCCTTCATCAAAGGTGGGGGTTTTGCATTTTGATAAAACCCCCACCGATATAAACCGCGGTCGGTGCTTTGCACCGATCGCGGTCTATTAACACATTCTTGCCGCGGCCGTCTAAAAGACGGCGGCGCGCGGGCGCCGCCATCTTTTTTCGATCGCCACGCCCCCGAACGTCACGGGGGGCGGCGATCGGTTGCCATGGTAGCTCGTGTTTCTCTTGACACGAGGCCTACATGGACAGCGTGCAGATTCGTTACAATGAGCCAGTGGCAGTAATGAAATGTGCTGCAAAAATGCCATATATTTTTGTCACTGCCTTTGCAATACAGAAGTATTGCAGTATATGGTAGCAGCGATGACCATCTAGGGTAATGACCTAGATGGTCTAAAAGTTAGTGAAAAAAAAGTTTAAAAATAAAAAAAATTAATAAAAATTAAAAATTCAAACACCCACTTTCCCTAGAACTAATATAAAACATAATAAACAGTAAAAATCACAAACAATTAGGTTATCGCCGGTCCCAAATGTCGATCTATCAAATATATAAAACGGTTTTTAGGCGGGAGGTGGGGTGACCTCCGAGGCGGGGGGAAATGGCGCCCAATGTCCGAAAAGGCGAACTTTTACACTTTTACAGAACATAAAAATGAAATAAAAAATGATCAAAAGGCGCGCCAGACCCCAAATGGGTGTAGCAATGAAAAACGTCGCTTCATTTGCAAAAAATGACCCCTACACATCTCCGTGCGCAAAGTATGAAAAAGTTATTAGGTCAGAAGATGGTCAAAAATTTTTTTTTTTTTTTTGTTTTTTGTACACATTCGTTTATTTTTGAAAATGTATAAAACACAATAAAAACCTGTATAAATTGGTATCACCGCGATCGCACCGAACCAAGGAATAAAGTAGGCGTGTTATTTGAAGCGAAGATGTGAAAGTCGTAAAAAACTGAGCCCAAAAGAACATGACGCACGTGCGGGTTTTTTTTTTTATTTTTCCACGTTTTGGAATTTTTTTCAGCTTCGCAGTACACGGCATGTTAAAAATAAATAACATTACAGGAAAGTAAAATTTGTTACGCACAAAAAAGCCCTCCACACAGTCTGTACACGGAAAAATGAAAAAAGTTGGATTTTGGAAGTTGGAGGAGAGCGAGAAATGAGGGAAAAACCCTCCGTCCTTAAGGGTTAATGACCCTGCGCACGGTAGACACAGGAACATTCAGGTCTTAACATCAGGTCTTGGAGATGACTTGTAACCTTGAGATTGCTCATGCTTCCTCACAACTTGATTCTCAAGTCATCAGACAGTTTTTGGCTTCTTCTTGTCTTTCTCCATGCTCATGTGGTACACACAAGGACAAGGACAGAGGTTAAGTCAACTTAATCCATTGCAACTGGCTGCAAGTGTGACTTAGTTACTGCCACGCCTTGGTGCCCATAATTCACTATTACACAAATTAGAGAAGATCACATGATTTTTCACAACAGTGCCCATACTTTTGTCCACCCCCTTTTGTGGAATTATATCCAATTTGGCTGTTTTGTAGTTTCCATTGAAGACAAATAAATGAAGATAATAATTAAACATAATTTCTAATTGCTTTTTTTTTTTTTTTTAGAAAAAAAAAGAGATTTTTAGACAGAATTGCAGGGTGCAAAACTTTTGGCCACCACAGTATAAAGAATGGCTGGACCCTATACAAGCTATTATACCTCTTGTGTCCCCCCCCCCCCTCTCCTCATAGACTCTGAGCTCTTAAAGCAGGGTCCTCACTCCTATTGTTTCATATGACAATGTTATTAGTCTGTTATGTCTGTACTTGTTATGTTCCTCAATCTGTAAACACAACAGAATTTAATGGCACTTCGAAATAGATTATTATATTTGAATTCCATCTGTAACCATAGGTGGCCATGGTGGCTGTGATTAAATAATGATTGGCCAATGGACTGGGATACTATGTAGGACATTTCCTATGTCTCGTCCACCAGGTTTATTTTGTTGTTTCCTGGCCTACCTGTCACTTCTTCAAAAGTCAACCCTGCAGAGATTTATTCCACAGGCTGAGCTCACTGTTCTGACTATTTGCTACGTCCCTCGCACCCTGTGCCATGACTGGTGTCTCTGTGCCACTGGGGCAGCTGCTGACATATCAGGGCACCCAAGAGGAAGCAGCTAGCCTCTCTCACACTAAAGTCCAGATCCTCCATAAACTTAATAGGCTTAAAAATTCCAGAGAGCTCCAGAAGGAAAACATCCTTGTTAGTATCGCAAAGCCAAAATTGGTTGGATAGCACAGTGGATATACAACCCACTATTCATTTCACATAACACCAATGTATAGGATAACAATTTATGTTAAAGGTTTTGATTAATGATTGCAGTGAAGCAAAAGAAATTATGTTTTGACACATTTTAAAAAATGCAATTGTGTAACGATGTATGCCAACCAAACGGTGTTGAAATGAAGGATGAGTATCTACATCTAGGGTTTGCTAAATATTGGAAACTCCGTCAAGGGAAGTTTTCATACACAGCATTTCTGTCCATTAACAGTTGCCCCCATAGCACCTTTTAGTGGACTTTTTATTAAAGTCACAGTCAGACGTCTGAATCAATTTTAAATTTTTTTAGGTTTTTGGTGTCAAAATGGCACCAAAGCACTGAAAACGCCTAAAATGCAAACAACAACATGCTGGTGATGACAAAGGTGTTTCATTGTTGAGGACATTTAAAAAATGTTTACAAGATTTCTAAATTGCCCAAATTGTCTTACTGTAGCAGAAGCTTGCATTATGGGTGTAGTATCCTACATGGTTCCATCATCGGGTGGTGTAGCGCAGAAAAAAAATAGTAGCGGAAAGATTATAGCGCCCATTTTGCAGTACTCATCATTTTCTCTTGGAAAAACCTGGTTCAATAGAAACTCTGTCTCCTGCAATGTCCAAACAAAACAAATATTCATGTATAGTAAACATTTATATCCATAGAGAAATCTGTTGAGGAAAACAGACAAAGATTTTTTTTCAATAAACTCAACATAATTTCATTTTATGATCAAAAAACTGGAAATGTTGACAGGTGATAGTGATTTATATGGTATCACCTCTACTCCCAATTACTTTATGGTACAGTATATGACCTTGGTATTGGTATTACTGACATTTCTTTTGTAGTTGGCATTTTATTCTAATTAAAAAATGCTCATCACCCATACCACTATCTTTAAGACGCTCCCTCCACTTTATCTACTTCTTACCTGATAGCTTGTTTACCAAAATTGTAGCTCTCCAATAAATTTGATGTGTGAAAAGATTAAGATTAATGACCCACCAATCCACACCAACCTTCTTCTACTCTCCTTCTCACATTATGTGATCATTTAGAATTCAGCTATCCCTCTTCTCCCTATTGATAACAGTCGCTTTCAATAATGAGCGTGTATCTCCTCCTAGACTATGGTGAGAAAGTGACCCTAATGGGTGCAGTTATTCATGAATCACTGTACAAGCAGAAAATACTAATACTTCTATGCCACAAAAGTATTGACTACGCACAAGCAGATGTGTGCGTGAGACAAACGCCGGCCAGAAAAGGAGGGTGTCAGCGCATCTCACCCCTCCCCCTCTTAATAGCGAGCTGAGTGGCCGAGTGGCAAAGCCGGGCGGGGAAATGACCTTTCTATCTTTTGCAGAGATTGCTGCCATTTGAGGATATGTGCATGGGCCTTATGTAATTAGTAAATCAAAAGAAACATTCCGTAACCATGTAGCGCTCAGCCCCATACTAGTACTGCGAGGGTCCCATCCTGTTCGGCTCTGCAATGTAGCCGAATTGACATCGGGAGTCGGGGTGTCAGCAGTAACTACCGTTGACCCCCGTGTAAACACCCGTGGTCGGAGTGGGTCCCCATTGCGGGTATTTAACCTGTAAATGCCATGGTCAGCGCGACCAGGGCATTTAACTTGCCTGTCAGGGGTCTCTGCCCCACGATCGCTCCCCCCCCTCCCACGCGCCTTCTTCGGGGGGCCACGTCATTCCTATGATCGTTACCCCAAAATGGTAACACTGGAAAAAGCATCTCATCCCAAAAAAAAAATGCTGTCACATGGCCCAGTAACCAAAAAGCTAAAATTTTATAGCCTACAAAAGAGCAAATGGAAGAAAACTAAAATCCAAGAAGATGCAAGTCCCTAATTCCCTCCTGCCTCTTAAACGTGATGATTTTTTTATATAAACGCAAAAACTTATCAGCCAAAATTACCACTAAACATGAAGTACAACATGTAAGGAAAAAAACAATATCATTATTACTGTGATAAGTAACAGTGTTCAAAGTTACAACTATATAAAGCGACGCATGTCAGAATCCAAAAATAGGGCTGATCTTGGCGATAAAATGGCTGTGTCCTTAAGGGGTTTAAAAGCCAAATGGTATAACGTAAACATGCATCCAAAAGAGCGATAACACTTGTGGGCAATTTAATACATTTGCATCTAAACCTAGGGGATACACCACATGTACAACAGTATGAATATCATAGCAATATATAATTAACATGTGGCAACCCAATGTAACCCCACCACCGGAGAAATAATGCGTCCCCATCTGTCTCGGCCCCTCAGTTCAATTATTCTTTCATGAATATTCACTGCTATGCTATGTTGTGTGTGTTGTGTAAAGGTATATTGTGGTTTGATGGAATTTGGTAATGGACCTTGGAATGAGAATTGCCCCACATTTTTTGAACACATCAGATTTATATTCCAATTATGTTTTAAGTGGAACACTGGAGATCAAAATGTATCATTACTTGATTTTTTCAGAATAATGTAATCTAAAAAGTGCAGCCTAAAAGTTTTTCAAAATTACCAACATATCACCTTTATTTTGCAAAAATCATGCTGATGATAATTAGGAATAGATTATCTCCCATTTAATATGTTGATATCTAGAATCCTAATCCTTCTCTTATACTGCTCATTTATATTAGATATAGGCCCATTATACTGCAGCAGTGACTGACTCAACTACTAGAGCCAATGATGGGTAGAACAGTCATTTTCTGTCTATCAAGGAGAGAACAGAACATCCTGGGACAGGAGTATCAGACTGTAATAAAAAGATACAGAAGCAATGTATGCCTTATTTTATTAGTTGACACATTTAGCACATCCCCCTTAACAATCTAGATTGAGCCATTATTGCTGTGTACCTGGTTTGAGGTGATTCACTGAAGCTCCCACTTTTATCACTGTCCCGAGGCTTCATGACCAAGAACCATAGGTTTTTTCACTATAAAATCACCAATGCGACATGTTGCCAGTAATGTACATCTGATCCACATATTCAACTGAATGCATCTTCATAAGCCTCTACAAAGAAGTTGAAGATTTGGTTCAAACATTTTTAAACAATTACTATATATTGTATATTAATTTAACGGTTAAGGACCGGGCCCTTCCTGTTTTCATGTCCATTTTTCCCTAACCTTCAAAAATCTATAACTTTTTATTTTTACACGTAAAGAGTTGGTGACAGCGGTGTTTTATGCATAACAAATTGCCACTTCATAGTGATGGTATTAAATATTCCATGCCATTGTACTCTGAAGCGGGAAAAAAAATTCCAATGCAGTAGTGGAAAATGGTGAAAAACGCATTTGCTGCCATTTTCTTGTGGGCTTGGATATACGTCTTTCACTGAGCGCCCCAAATGACAGTTACTTTATTCTTGGGGCGGTCGTTTAAGGGGATACCAAATTGTATAAGTTTTATAATAGTCAACATTTACAAAAATTAAAACCTTCTGTACAAAAAATTATTTTTTTGATTTGCCAACTTCTGGGTAATAACTTTTTATACTTTGGTGTGACTGAGCTGTGGGTGGTGTGTCATTTTTTGCGAAATTTGATAAATTTTCAATTACATCTTTTTAGGATGTAGACCTTTTGATCACTTTTATAGAGTTTTTTTTTTATTTTTCATCAAAATGGAAAAAAAGGTTGCCATTTTCAACTTTGGGGGGATTTCCATTACGGGGTTAAACGCAATTTTTAAAACCGTTATTATATTTGATAGATCGGGCATTTCGGATGCGTCGATACCTAATTACTGTTATTTATTTATGGTCAGTTTCTATGGAAAGGGGGTTGTTGAAATTTAGGTTTTTTTATTATATTTTTTTTTAAACTTTTTTTATTTTTATTTATATATTTTTTCAGACTACCTAGGGTACTTTAACCCTAGGTTACTGATCGATCCTATTCATACTACCATAATACAGTATGGCAAGTATATGGGGATTTCTCCTCATTCATTACAATGTGCCTATCAGACATTGTAATGAAGGGGTTAAAAGAAAATGCCTCGGGTCCAGTAAGGATGCAATGTGTCAATGGTAGGAAACTGCGGCTCATAACTAGAGATGAGAGACCTGAACTTAAAGGGATTGTCCACTTTCAGCAATATATCATATTGTTTGTGTAAGGAAAAGAACAATTTTCCAATATACTTTCTGTATCAATCCTCCCAGTTTCTGGATCTCTGCTTGTGCTTTCTGCTATAGAACAAAAACTTCTATGTTTACTTCCAGTGGATAGAATCTGGACCATGGTCACACAGGTGCACGGCTCGTTAGTATAACAGAGAGAGAAACCGAGCTGTGTGATATAACGTGCCATGCACGTGGTTCTAGAAATGTGAGGAATTGATACAGAAAGTCGGTATATGATAGTTGTTATAACTTGATCCTTTACACATCCATATCAATATTTTGCTGAAAGTGGACAATCCATTAAGTTCGGGGGGTCTGGGTGTGTTGCACGTGACCAGCCATGCAGCCAATCCAGCAAATAGACACTCGACCTATAGTCATGGCTGTGGCACACGGCCGCCGATCCAGCAATATAGTCGGGTCTCGTGGACAACACCCCCGAACCAAACTTTAAATGCAATCCTACTCATATCAAGTCAAACTTAAAAAAGTATAACCTCCATGATCGTATTTACCATAAAAAGTGGATGATAATAAATACTCTACCATTGAACCAGTGTACAGGAAACGGTCGAATTTTCTAGTATAAAAGAAAAAGAAACAGTAAAAAGCGTAATAGAAAACTTTAGTAGATTACAGTATAGAAGGCATTTATAGCCTTATTGCTATAGAGCAATATTGAAATAAAAACGTGGTGGGTTTCAAGTGAGTGTGAATATTAGGTCAGTTGGTTCTTAAAGTATAGTGAAAGCAAAAATGAGTACTTTATAGTCAGTATAAGAAATCCCGTCATGAAGCAGGTCAATCAGGTACAAACACTAAATAATACACACACTGGGGGAAATTTATAGGACGTTCGTAGGTAACAACTTTTTTTAGTTGCCCATAATGAAACAATTAGAGCTCGTGTTTAAATTAATTAACAAAGCTGTGGGGGGAAATGACAAAAGCTGGCCTCTGATTGGTTTTCATGGCCAAAATAGAAAGTTTCTACGATTGAAACTCTTGTTCATCACCAATTGGGCTTAATTTGTGAAATATCGTAGTATAAACCATAATATGCTAACTACAGCTCAATATATGTTCTTCTTATACCTATACCTTTTCCTGTGATACACAATATAAATTATTGTTCAGGTAAACACAAATCAAATCTCAAACAGAGCACACAGTTTTCAATCTCCCCGGCATCTCTAGAACGCAAGTGATGGCATGGATCATCGGCCAATAGGATAGGGCCCACGTATTCAACAGCATGTCACTATCAGCACATGCCATGCGCCACAATCTGGCGCCATGTGTTCCACACTATCATTGGGTATGTACACGCAACCTGATTCGAGAATCTGGTCACATGACCTACTGGCCATGCCACTTGTACAGGGCATACTCCATTATCCACACATGATCACAGCACTGCATAGGTGACCCAGCACTGATGTCCAGTTTGGAGACCCATTGCAACTCTAAATCATAGACCTACACCATTACTTTGCCCTCCCAAACGTTATAAACGACAAAACATAACAAAGTATGTTCTGAACATAAGTTAATTATAACAATAAAGTCAAAGGAGAACTAAAATGACTAATTCTATAAATAACCCTATATGGATCGGAGACAATCAATTAGTTGTCAATGTTTTTTTGTTGTCTAGTATAACATGACCGGTTTAACAGAATTAAAAAGTAAAAGGTACCTTAAAGGAAACCTACCAACATGATGTATGGTAAGGTGACGATGGAAATACCAGGGTGAGCTGGTGCCGCAGCATTATTTCGTGTAGTGTAGTTAAACCGCGTATCGCGGTTTTAGAACACCTTTTAATCTGTATGGCCTGCTTCTAGTACTGTGCGGGGTTATACTTGGCTGGCGATTCACATGTTCTTTGCACAACATTTAGAAATGCAATGCAACATGTCCGCGAGATAGCACAACAGACACTTCCATGAGAAAGATGCAAGTTCTATAACAAGTGTCGAGCTGTTGTTCCGGATGTTTACTGCAAAACAGGCTGGGTTGCTGTTACTGATTATGCATTTCAAAGAAAGTCTATGTTGTCAGGCAAAGCCTTGCCCCTGAAGCTAAGCAGCATAAAACTAGGCCATAAAATTTTTTCGTAGACTATGAAGCCATCAGACTTCGACAAATATTGATCAATTCATAAAGGGAACACAGAATCCAATGCACCACCACCCATAATTTGTGAGCTTAGTTAGTTACAACTGGGCCTTACATGCTGGGTTAGGTATACATCAAGGCAATATCTGCGTGGAGAGTTGTCGAGGGAGTATCCTCACAAAAACATATAAGGTGTTGAAATTGGGTCTATATATCAGTATGGGGGGTTAACTACAGAGAAATCTGCCATTGTTTTTTTAGTATTTGTCGTAAAAAAAGTATTCAAATATTTAATGATTTAGCATTCTTAGGGGATAGTTGCTGAGCATGAAACAACAGGTGGGAATCATATGCGTATACAAGTAAATGGAAGGTTACTGGGCCGACAGACAAGTTCGTATGTGTGGAAATAGTCAAACCAACTTACCAACGAAGATCTCCAAACTCCAGTACTACCACCAGAAGGTTTTCTGCCACGATTGTGTGGCTGCCATGATTCCGTTTCCTGTGGTCTCTACAGAAAATGTTGTGCTGGTAATCTGTAGCAAGTTGTTTTGCTCCACATCAAAGGTCTGGTTAAAGTTTGATCAGAGCTCTGTGGTGCAGATTTTGACCTGTTCTAAAAGAGGAAGGGTTACCATGTGTTAGCTGGGGAAAAATGATCACTTAAAGACCTTAGTATTAATAGTAATAGTAAATTTGTATCTTTTGCAGTTCTTTGTAATTATTAAAAGTAAACTCATTGCAAAACATACATCCCTCTTGGATCCTTAAACAATAGCTGATTCAATACTTCAAAGAAAAATAAAAAAAGGCAGCCAATATTAGCTGGTAAATAGATCTTTTGGCCTTTTATGCTACCAGTTTTTACATAAGTGCACTAGTAGTTTATACATTATAAAGGTAACGATTGCGATCTCAGATCACAAATTGTAAGGGCTTTTGTTTCATACTGACACTGTATTACTCTGAAATGTTTGATAGACCCATGATGTGAAAAAGGATGCGTCAGAAATGAATTGGCACCATAAAATAAAAGTATTATATAATGACAGTAAACTTACAAAGAAACAAGTATGTGCATTAAGTAAGAAATTTGCATTAGTACGTCGTTGTCAATATGTGTTATGAACATTTATATGTTTTTTTTTACATGTAGTTACCACACTAACATTTTTCACTATTGGATTCGAAGAGAAACTAAAAAAAATAGCTAATCAGCTGATTAAACTGTATTAAAGCGGCATTTCAGAATCCCAACTTCATCCGAAACAGAATAGCAACGTCATCTGAAGAGAACTAACACAACATACAGCCACACGTAAGAGAAACTATATCCCTACAATTTTCATCAGGAATCTTCAAAAGGAACAGAGAATTAGAACCTATGAAACATGTTTGAAGTGGCATGTTTGGTAAAAATGGTATTCTCGAAACAAATCCATATGTCACCCCTCACATGCATGGTGATACAACACACTCGAGCTACAGTGATCCGACATGGTATTTTCAGACTCGCATTCTGCCCTGATCAGAGGGCTCAGTGATTATTTGCATTAGTTACTTACTGCCATGATGGTGGGAACGAAAGCCAATGACCCAAGATGATTTTTATAGCAACATCAGCATGATTTTGTTTAGGTTATTTAGTCTTACTGGTTTCTTTATGGACACCATATAATATCATAAAAAAATATTGTTTGTACTTAAAAATTTTTTTATGAAAGCCTATAAGTGACTTATAACACGTATAGTGCCTATATACGATATATTTGTGCATAACAGATGCTGAAAACACCACCCCATAAGGCCATCTGAGAAAAATAGGTGGTAGCTGAGTGAAGATGGAGGGAGAACATCAGTGAACGGTGCAATTACCGTAATGGAAGTGTATAGAGCGATATGAGGGATGTCTGTTTTTTCTGTATGCTAGCATGAGGGGCGGCAGACTGTAAGGATGCTTAGCGGGGCAAGGTTCGCGAGTAGCAGGGAGTCGGGGTAGTTAGGGATGGGGGGGGGGACTGGGAGAAAGCAGGGCCTGGAGGGAGGAGGATTTCTAGGGGGGAGTATGAAGCAGGGGGTTAGCCGAGGGGCATCGGAAGGTGGAGAATGGAGGAAAGGTGGGGGAAAGGGGGGGTTTGGGGTGGAGGACGAAGGGGAAATGGGCAAGGGAGGAAACGGTTATATTAATGGATTAATTGGGTTGGGATAGTAACGTGGTGATTGCGTGTAAAGGAACTTTGAATCGTATTAATTTTTGGTAGTGTATAACATAACTGTAACTGAGTGATGCTGTGATGGGGAAAGAAACATAAGCAGGGGAACATAAGCAGTGCAGTAAAGCAGTAACTGCTTCAGGAGGAGAGAGAGACACCTCGCCTGGTAGAGATAAAAGGACGGAGGGTCACTGGCCTTGGCTCTGCGCTTTTTTAACGGTTGGAAACGGCCTTGTGGGCCGCATCCTCACCCCATTGTAGGCGCGCGTCAACAACTCACCGCCTATTGGGGCCATTCACGGGAGGGGGGCCACCACTCCGCAGGTCCCGGGGGCCGTCTTACTTAGGCGGCTCTCCATGATAGGGGGGACGCTTCCCACAATTGGCCCTTATCGGCGCGGTAGGGTACCAGGTTCCGTGCGACTTTCTTGGCGGGGTAGCGGATCCCCACCGGGGCGGCCTATGGTTGTGTAAGTTGGACAGGGCGTACTTGTCATTTTGGCAGTTACACGGGTCTCTTCTCCCTTCTCTCCTCGGGATTAGCTTAAGGCATTCCCCTGCGCTTCCGCAGTTACTCCATGTTCCTGGCTCGGCCCGCTTGCCTGGACCGGGGGGTTTGCTCGCTAAGGCGCTAGGGGTATGAGCTTGTCTGGTGGGTGGGAGGGCGTTAGGCTGTCCAGGGTGGTGGGCTCAAGGCTGGGGTTTTATGGGGTGGCGGATAGGGGTGGTAGTAGGGTGGTAAACTGAGTGAGAAGAAAACAGAGGGGCATACGATCGATGGGGAATAGTGATCATAATATCATTGTTTGTATACGCTTTACTAAGAGCGTTATGAAGGGGGCAACCAACACTCTAAACTTCAGGAGGGCAAAATTTCAGCAAATAAGGGAAGACCCTTAAAGCATAGACTGGGATAATGTTCTCAAAAGACCAAAGCCCCCCCAAAAAAATGGGACTTTTTCTCATAATTCTGAAAAGCCTGTGGAAACACATACCTTATGGGGAAAAAAAGCATAAAAGGAACAAAAAAAAAACCTATGTGGCATAACTAATCTGTAAGGAAAGCAATAAGCGAGAAGAGAAAGATAAAGCGTTTAAGTGCTAAAACGTGAAGGTAGCGATGAGGCATTACAGGATTATAGAGAGAAAAATAAATCATGTAAAAGCAGATAAGGCCGCAAAAATAGAGACTGAGAGAAAATATTGCCAGGGAGAGAAGCAAAATAATCCCAAATTATTTTCAAAGTATAAAATGATAAGGAAACTAAAAACAGAGAGTGTGGGTCCCTTAGAAACAACATGGGGGTCTGGTGGAAGGGGATGAGGAAAGGGACAATCTACTTGAAAATGTCGCCCTTCTCAACTGTCTTTACCCAGGAAAATCCCTGTGGAAGACACAAGGAGAAAATAATGTTAATTCCTTTATAATGTAACAGTTTAACCCAGGAAGAGGTACGGCGCCGCCTCGCAACACTAAGATAGATAAAATCACCTGGGCAGATGGCATTACACCCCGGGTTCTGCATGAATTATGTACGGTGATAGACAAACCGTTATTTTTAATATTTGAAGATTCACTGAGGAATGGTTATGTTCCACAGGAATGGCGCATAGCAAATGTGGTACCAATATACAAAAAAAAGATCAATAGCCATCTGGAAAACAGACCTGTGAGTCTAACTGCTGTGGTGGGGAAAATATTTGAGGGGTTTATTAGAGATGATTATCCTGGAGTATCTCACTGTGCACAACCTTATAAACAGCGTCAGCAGGGTTTATGAGAGATCGGTTCTGTCAGACTAATCTGATTGGTTTCTACGAGGAGGGTAAGTTCAAGACTGGATCTGGGGGACAATGTGGATGGTGTATATCTGGACTTTTCAAAGGCATTTGACACCGTGCCACATAAAAGGTTGGTATATAAAAATGAGACTGTGGGAATAGGAGAAAATCTGTGTATTTGGGTAAGAATTGGCTTAGTGATAGAAACAGAGGGTGGTCATTAATGGCACATTCTCAGATTGGGTGATGTTACCAGTGGAGTGCCACAGGGGTCAGTATTGGGCCACTTCTTTTTAATATTTTTATTAATGGACCTTGTAGTGGGTTTATACAGTCAAGTTTCAATATTTGCAGATTGATACTAAGCTGTGTAAGTAATAATACTGAGGTCGATAGTTTAGCATTACAGAGGGATTTGTGGGAAGCTTGAGGGAGGGCAGAGAAATGGTTGATGAGGTTAATGTAAATGTAGATAAATGTAAAGTTATGCACTTGGGCGCATGGAAAACAAAAGTATAATTATGTTCTAAAGGGTCAGTTACTTAGTAAAACTGAAGCTGAAAAGGACTTGGGGGTATTGGTGGGTTGGTAAACTTAATTTTAGTCACCAGAGCAAGGCGGCTGCTGCTAAAGCAAATTAAATAATGGGATTGTATCAAGAGAGGAACTAGATTCTCATGATAAAGACCATAGTTTTTTGCCCCTTATACAAATCCCTGGTCCAGACCACATGGAATATTGTGTTGCAGAGGAGAGCAACCAGAGGATTATTAGGGGAATGGGGGGACTAGAATTACAATGACAAGATTAAAAATGTGGGATTATTCAGTTTAGAAAAAAGACGACTGAGGGGAGGACTCATTACAATGTACAAATACCGAAACGGACAGTACAAGGATCTCTCCAAAGATCTTATACCTCGGCCTGTGACCAGGACAAGGGGGCATTCCTTTACACCTAGAGGAGAGGCGATTTTTACCATCACCATAGACAAAGGTTCTTTACTGTAAGAGCAGTGAGGACTATGGAACTCTCTGCCGCAGGAGGTTGTTATGGCGGACTCTATGTACATGTTCAGAGAGGCCTGGATGCCTTTCTGGAGAGAAAAAAAATATCACGGGTTATGGAGATTAAAACATTTATTTAATCTTAAGGTTGGACTGATGGATTGCGTCTCCTTCAGCCTATATACTATGATGTGTATCACTATGAGGGTAGAATATAGAGTATAGTAGAGATGAGGTGCACATAAACATATTCCCTTGTGTTACTACACTATAGATCCACACTGAAATCTAAGGATGTGCAGTATCCGCGCGTGCCACGTCTATTAAAATAATTTATCCCATATGATGAACATCGTAACAGAAAAAAAAAAGTTAAAAATGGATGAATCGACCACTTTTCCTCTCTTACAAAAAATAAATGGGATGAAAAGTGATCAATAGGTTGTACAGCTGCTGGAACGATTGAATAAAAAAACAGCTTGGCCCCACAATAAATGACACCTCACACACTAAACTTTTTTTCTCTAAAGATTTTTAATTTGATTTTAAGGTATTAAAATGTACGGTAAACAAGATATACATTTATGTGACAGGAACAACCCCAAGAATAAAGGAGAGTATCAATAGAAAGAATAAAAAGCCAAGCCTCTTGATGTATCTGGCGAGACACAGAGTGGAGATGAGTGGCCGCTATCTACGCCGGCGCATGATAAATTGCCCCCAAGTGTATTTACATTGCAGTCAAAGGGGCTGGCCTCAAGTTAATTGTTCTTGTGGATAGGGTATAACATTTTGTTAGGAATGGATTCTAACTGTTTGGACCAAAACATGAATATTCAAAGACAAAGTGGCACAGATTAGGGGTTATCCGAGTTTACTAATAATTTGGGGCCGTGCTGGGGCGGGCTATTTAAAAATAATAAAACGTTGCACTTACCTCCTCCGGCGCTGCAGGTGTCCCGCGCCGTGCAATCTGATCTGTGTCCGGTTTGATTACAAAGGCACACAGGGAGCTTCCGGCCGGCCAGAAGCTCCCAACCCACACCATCTCCCAGCACTTACACCGTGAGAGATAGGATGGAGGGAGGAGCGGCCACATCGCCGTCCGGACGTTCCCTGTGCCACTGTAAACAAACAGGGGGATGGAAGAGGACCGACGTTGCGGGACTTCAGCGGCACCCAGAGGAGGGTAAGACCATTTGTGTCGCAGCTGCCATATACTGCAAATTCTATTATGCAAAGTCGACAGAATTGTGTTGCATGCCCTTTGTTAAAAATTGCACCAGTGGCCAGTCCAAGGGGCACCAGATTCTAGAAGAACGTGCTCCGCTATTCATTAATTTGGTGCCCTCTGCACCACTACACAGACAAACTGCACATAGAGCAGTTTGCACTATCTTTGATAAAGTGGGTCACTGTGTGCAATTTCATGCAAATATACTGCTTAATCAAAACATTCTCGTACAAAATCACACATACCTAGAGGCTGATATGTGCACCAGTAAGGAGAGCCCTTATATAGCCATAAGACTGTATAACAATCTACTCCAAATGTTTGGCAGAGACCTAGCCACATGGATGAGACTGGCGTGGCTCACAAGAACAAGGTTATAGATGATTTATAGTTAAAAGAAGGGTGTCAGTTAATAGGTGCTCTATGGGAACCTGTCACTAGCGATTTGGAAAATGTGGTGACAGGTTCCCTTTAATGAGATTGTTTTCGCAATATCCTTTGGCAGGGGATAAGAGAAGAGACTTTATAGACAAACCATTCTGCTTTATCTTTGTATTTGATAATAATCAAATAGTGACAATACCTTAAAACTATCAGCAATGAATCAGAAAAACTGCAGCAGTGCTGATGAGGTTAAACTGAATGCAGCTTTGGCTCACATCATTTTAATGCAGTTCTCTTGCACCAACAAATCTGTACTGAATAGCAAGAAGCTTCCTCCAGGTGCTGAACTACACCTCCCAGCATGCGCACTCTTCTGAACTGATTACGTGATCCCTGATGGAAAGCAAAACAGCAGTGTATCTGTGTAACTCTTATGTGTTGCTAAAACGAAACCTCTGCACATGCTGGAAAGCTGTAGCTCTGCAGCAACTAAATGGTGTAAAAGTGCCTTAAACTTCAGGGCAGAGGATTTATAACTAGTGGAGGAGCCCTGGGGAAAGCACACACACCATAAATATGAGATTGTGACATCACAGCACAACCATCAATTCCCAGCACAGCTACAAGCCATGTTCTCGTACACAATCATGTGGTCAGGCAGCCGCTCTTTCACTTCCTTTAAATAAAATGCTAGCTGCTGCTTCTCAGATTTTTTTTTTCTTTCCAACAACTTTAATGAGCAGATTAGTGTGAGAAGTTACAGCTCCAGGCTGGCCAGCGTGTTGTGGTAAATCAGGGGGCTGAGGAAGTCAGGCTCAGCTGACATGATCAGGAAGGAATGGGGGACTTGGGACAGGGAAAAAAGAGGAAAGAAGGGAGAGGGAGGAGATGGGTATGGCCTTTTTCTCTCTCCATTTTTTAGAAGTGATGCATAAAATAAATAACATTACAGGAAAGTAAAATTTGTTACGCACAAAATAAGCCCTCACACAGGTCTGTACACGGAAAATGAAAAAGTTATGGATTTTTGAAGTTGGAGAGCGAGAAATGAGGCGAAAAACCCTCCGTCCTTAAGGAGTTTCTTACAATGCTCTGCTGGAATTTTAGACCATTCTTCTTTGGAGCCAGGTCCCTGAGATTTGAAGGCGCCTTCTCCAAACTGTCATTGTGAGATCTCTCCACTGGGCCCTCTATTTGTTGGTAGTCTTCAGACTTAATAATGCCATGCACACGGTCAAGCAGTCCAGTGCCAGAGGCAGCAAAGCAACCCCAAAACATCAGGGAACCTCTGCCGTGTTTGACTGTAGGCCTTTTCCCAAAAAGCTCTACTTTTATCTCATCTGACCAGAGAACATTCTCCCAAAACGTTTTAGGCTTTCTCAAGTAAGTTTTAGCAAACTCCAGCCTGGCTTTTTTATGTTTCTGTGTAAGAAGTGGGGTCTTCCTACCATACAGCCCCTTTTCATTCAGATGCCGATGGATAGTGTGGGATGACACTGTTTTACCCTCGGATTGCAGGGCAGCTTGAACTTGTTTGGATGTTTGTCAAGGTTCTTCATCCACCATCTGCAGAATCTTGTGTTGAAATCTCTTGTCAACTTTTCTTTTCCATCCACATCTAGGGAGGTGCCACAGTGCCATGGGCTTTACACTTCTTAATGACCCTGCGCACGGTAGACACAGGAACATTCAGGTCTTAACATCAGGTCTCTGGAGATGGACTTGTAACCTTGAGATTGCTCATGCTTCCTCACAACTTTGATTCTCAAGTCATCAGACAGCTCTTTGGTCTTCTGTCTTTTCTCCATGCTCAATGAGGTACACACAAGGACACAGGACAGAGGTTAAGTCAACGTTAATCCATTTCAACTGGCTGCAAGTGTGACTTAGTTACTGCCACCGCTAATTACACAAATTAGAGAAGCATCACATGATTTTTCAAACAGTGCCCATACTTTTGTCCACCCCCTTTTTGTGGAATTATATCCAATTTGGCTTTTTGACTATTCTTTTTGTAGTTTTCCATTGAAGACAAATTAAATGAAGATAATAATAAAACATAATTTCTAATTGCTATAATTTTTTTTTTTTTTTAGAAAAAAACGGAGTATTTTTAGACAGAATCGCAGGGATGCCAATACTTTTGGCCACCACAGTATAAAGAATGGCTGGACCCTTATACAAGCTATTATACCTCTTGTGTCCCCCCCTCCCCCTCATCCTCATAGACTCTGAGCTCTTAAAAGCAGGGCCCTCACTCCTATTGTTTCATATGACAATGTTATTAGTCTGTTATGTCTTTACTTGTATATGTTCCCTATAATCTGTAAAACACAACAGAATTTAATGGCACTGTCGAAATAAAGATTATTATTATTTGAATTCCATCTGTAACCACTAGGTGGCCACTGGTGGCTGTGATAAATAATGATATGGCCAATGGACTGGATACTATGTAGGACATTTCCTATGTCTCGTCCACCAGTTTTATTTTTGTTGGTTTCCTGGCCTACCTGTCACTTCTTCCAAAAAGTCTAACCCTGCAGAGATTTTATTCCACAGGCTGAGCTCACTGTTTCTGACTATTTGCTTGACTGTTCCCTCGCACCCTGTGCCATGACTGGTGTCTCTGTGCCCACTGGGCCAGCTGCTGCACATATCAGGGCCACCACAAGAGGAAGCAGCCTAGCCATCTCTCCACAGCAAAGTCCAGATCCCTCCATAAACTTAATAGGCTTAAAAATTCCAGAGAGCTCCAGGGAAAACATCCTTGTTAGTACCGCAAAGCCAAATTGGTTGGATAGCACAGTGGATATACAACCCACTATTCATTTCACATAACACCCAATGTATAGGAATAACAATTTATGTTAAAGGTTTTGATTAATGTATTGCAGTGAAGCAAAAGAAAGTTATGTTTTGACACATTTTAAAAAATGCAATTGTATAATCGATGTATGCCAACCCAAACGGTGAAATGAAGGATGAGTATCTACATTCTAGGGGTTTGCTAAATATTGGAAACTCCGTCAAGGAAGTTTTCATACACAGCATTTCTGTCCATTAACAGTTGCCCTCTAGCACCTTTTAGTGGACTTTTTCTTAAAGTCACAGTCAGACGTCTGAATTCAATTTTAAATTTTTTTTAGGTTTTTGGTGTCAAAATGGCACCCTAAAGCACTGAAAACTGCCTAAAATGCAAACAACAACATGCTGTTGATGACAAAGTGTTTCATTGTTGAGGACATTTAAAAAATGTTTACAAGATTTCCTAAATTGCCCAAATTGTCTTACTTGTAGCAGAAGCTTGCATTATGGGTGTAGTATCTACATAGGTTCCCATCATCGGGTGGTGTAGCGCAGAAAAAAATAGTAGGAGAAAGATTATAGCGCCCATTTTTGCAGTACTCATCATTTTCTCTTGGAACACCTGGTTCAATAGCAACTCTGTCTCCTGCAATGTCCAAACAAAACAAATATTCATGTATAGTAAACATTTATATCCATAGAGAAATCTGTTGAGGAAAACAGACAAAGATTTTTTTTTCAATAAACTCAACATAATTTCATTTTATGATGCAAAAACTGGAATTGTTGACAGTGATAGTGATTTATATGGTATCACCTCTACTCCCAATTACTTTATGGTACAGTATATAGACCTTTGGTATTGGTATTACTGTACATTTCTTTTGTATGTTGGCATTTTATTCTAATTAAAAAATGCTCATCACCCATACCACATCTTTAAGACGCTCCCTCCACTTTATCTACTTCTTACCTGATAGCTTTGTTTACCAAAATTGTAGCTCTCCAATAAATTTGATGTGTGAAAAGATTAAGATTAATGACCCACCAATCCACACCAGACCTTCTTCCTACTCTTCCTCTCTCACATTATGTGATCATTTAGAATTCAGCTATCCCTCTTCTCCCTTATTGATAACAGTCGCTTTCAATAACTGAGCTGTATCTCCTCCTAGACTCATGGTGAGAAAGTGACCCTAATGGGTGCAGTATTCATGAATCACCTGTACAAGCAGAAATACTAATACTTCTATGCCACAAAAGTATTGACTACGCACAAGCAGATGTGTGCCGTGAGACAAACGCCGGCCAGAAAAGGAGGGTGTGAGCGCATCTCACCCCTCCCCCTCTTAATAGCGAGCTGAGTGGCCGAGTGGCAAAGCCGGGCGGGAAAATGACCTTTCCTATCTTTTGCAGAGATTGCTGCCATTTGAGGATATGTGCATGGAGCCTTATGTAATTAGTAAATCAAAAGAAACATTCCGTTAACCATGTAGCGATCAGCCCCATACTAGTACTGCGCAGGCTCCCATCCTGTTCGGCTCTGCAATGTAGCCCAATTGACATCGGGAGTCGCGGGGTGTCAGCAGTAATCTACCGTTGACCTCCCCGTGTAACACCCGTGGTCGGAGTGGGCTCCCATTGCGGGTATTTAACCTGTTAAATGCCATGGTCAGCGCGACCGGGGCATTTAACTTGCCTGTCAGGGGTCTCTGCCCCACGATCGCTCCCCCCCTCCCACGCGCCTTCTTCGGGGGGCACGATCATTCCTATGATCGTTACCCCAAAATGGTAACACTGGAAAAAGCATCTCATCCCGCAAAAAAAAAATGCTGTCACATGGCCCCAGTAACCAAAAAGCTAAAATTTTATAGCCTACAAAAAGAGCAAATGAGAAAACTAAAATCCAAGAAGATGCAAGTCCCTAATTCCCTCCTGCCTTAAAACGTGATGATTTTTGTATATAAACGCAAAACTTATCAGCCAAAAATTACCACTAAAATGAAGTACAACATGTAAGGAAAAAAACAATATCATTATTACTGTGATAAGTAACAGTGTTCAAAAGTTACAACTATATAAAGCGACGCATGTCAGAATCCAAAAAATAGGGCTGATTCTTTGGCGATAAAATGGCTGTGTCCTTAAGGGGTTAAAAGCCATAAATGGTATAACGTAAACATGCATCCAAAAGAGCGATAACACTTGTGGGCAATTTAATACATTTGCATCTAAACCTAGGGGATAACCACATGTACAACATGTATGAAATAATCATAGCAATAATATAATTAACATGTGGCACCCAATGTAACCCCACCACCGGAGAAATACTGCGTCCCCAATCTGTCTCAGCCCCTCAAGTTCAATTATTCTTTCACTGAATATTTCATGCTATGCATATGTTGGTGTGTATAAGGTTATATTGTAGTTTGTATTGAATTTGGTAATGGACCTTGTAATGAGAATTGCCCCACATTTTTTGAACACATCAGATTTTATAATTCCATTTATAGTTTTTAAGTGAACACTGAAGATCAAAATGTATCATCACTTGATTTTTTCAGAAATAATGTAATCTAAAATGTGCAGCCTAAAAGTTTTTCAAAATTACCAAAGTATATCAACATATCACCTTTATTTTGCAAAAATCATGCTGATGATAATTAGAGAATAGATTATCTCCCATTTAATATGTTGATATCTAGAATCCTAATCCTTCTCATTTCTGCTCATTTAAATTAGATCATAGTGGCTCCATTATACTGCAGCAGTGACCTGACTCAACTACTAGAGCCAATGATGGGTAGAACAGTCATTTTCTGTCTATCAAGGAAGCACAGAACATCCTGGGAGACAGGAGTATCAGAACTGTAATAAAAGATACAGAAGGCAATGTATGCCTTATTTTATTAGTTGACACCATTTACCAGCACATCCCCTTTAACAATCTCAGATTGTAGCCATTATTGCTGTGTACCTGGTTTGAGGTGATTCACTGAAGCTCCCACTTTTATCACTGTCCCCGAGGCTTCATGTCCAAGAACCATAGGTTTTTTCACTATAAAATCACCAATGCGACCATGTTGCCAGTAATGTACATCTGATCCACATATTCCAACTGAATGCATCTTCAATAAGACCTCTACAAAGAAGTTGAAGATTTAGGTTCAAACATTTTTAAACAATTACTATATATTGTATATTAATTTAAGGATGCAATGTTGTCATATGGTTAGGGAAACTGCGGCTCATAACTAGAGATGAGAAGAACTGAACTTTAAAGGGGTTGTCCACTTTCAGCAAATAATTGATATGGTTTGTGTAAGGAAAAGTTAAACAATTTTCCAATATACTTTCTGTATCAATTCCTCACTGTTTTCTAGATCTCTGCTTGCTTTCCTGCTATAGAAAACTTCTATGTTTACTTCCAGTGGATAGAAATCTGACCATGGTCACACAGGTGCGCGGCTCGTTAGTATAACAGAGAGAAACCAGAGCTGTGTGATATAACGTGCCATGCACCTGTGTTCTAGAAAGCTGTGAGGAATTGATACAGAAAGTACGGTATATTGATAAGTTGTATAACTTGTCCTTACACAATCCATATCAATTATTTGCTGAAAGTGGACAATCCCTTTAAGTTCGGGGTCTGGGTGTGTTGCACGTGACCCAGCCATGCAGCCAATCCAGCAAATAGACACCTCGACCTACTAGTCATGGCTGTGGCCACACGGCCGCCTATCCAGCAATATGTCTGGGTCTCGCTGGACACCCCCCCAAAACCCAAACTTTAAAAGCAATCCTACTGATCTCAAGTCATAACTTACAAAATAACCTCACTATCCTATTACCATTAAAGTGATAATGATAAATACTCACCATTTGGACCAGGTACAGGAACTGGTCGATTTTCCTAGTATAAAAAGAAAAAGAAAGTAAAAAGTAATAGAAAACCTTAGTAGATTACAGTAGAAGCATTTTATAGCTTTATTGCTATAAGCAAATATTGGGAAATAAACTGGTGAGGTTTTCAAGTGAGGTTGAATTAGGTCACTGTGGTTTTAAAGTATAGTGAAAACAAAAATGAGTACTTTATAGTCCTTATAAGAATCCTGTCTGAAGCAGTGTGATAAGTTTACAATCACTAACATAATACACACACTGGGGGAAATTTATCAGACGTTTCTGAGGTAAAACTTTTTTAGTTGCCCATAAAAAACAATTAGAGCTCAGTTTAAATTTAATAAACAGCTGTGGGGAAATGAAAGCTGGCCTCTGATTGGTTTCCATGGCCAAATAGAACAGTTCTACGATTGAACTCTTGTTTCAATCATCCAATTGTGCTTATATTTGTGAAATATCAGTATAACCATAAATCAACTTACAACTCAATATATTCTCATCATACCTATACTTTTCCTGTGATACACAATATAAATTATTGTTCAAGTGTAACCACCAATCAATATCAAACACAGACACAGTTTTCAATCTCCCTCGGCACTCTAGAAAGCAAGTGATGGAGGAGTCATCGGCCAATCAGGAGGCCCACTATTCACACATCCACTATCAGCAATGCCATGCGCCACAATCTGGCGCAATGTGTTCCACACTATCATTGGGTATTACACGCACCTGATTCGAGAATCTGGTCACATGACCTACATGGCCATTGCCATCTTAGTAAAGGGCATACTGCCCATATCCACAACATATACACAGCACTGACATTAGTGACACAGCACTGATGTCCAGTTTGGAGACCCATGCACCTCTCAAATATAGACTACACCATTACTTTGCCCTCCCCAACTTTAATAAATACACAAACAAAACACAACATGTGAACAAAGTTAATTATTAACAATAAAGTCAAGGAGAACTAAATGACTAACTTCTAATAAATAACCTATATGGATGGAGAACAATCATAAGATTGAAATGTCTTTTTTGTTTTAAGTATAACATGAGGTTTAACAGAATATAAAAGAAAAGGTCTTAAAGGAAACCTACCACATGATATGGTAGGTGTACGATGGAAATACCAGGGTGAGCTGGTGCCGCAGCTTATTTTCGTTAGTGTCGTAAACCGCTGTATCGCGGTTTAAACACTTTTTAATCTTTATGGCCTGCTTCTAGTACTGTGGGCGAGTTATACTTTGGGCTGCATTCACATGTTCCTTTGCACAACATTTAGAAATGCAATGCAAATGTCCGGAGACTAGGCACAACCAGACTTCCATTGAAAAGCATGCAATCTATAACAAGTGTCCGGTGTTCCGGATTGTTTACCTGCAAAACACTGGATGCTTGTTACTGATCATATGCATTTCAAAGGAAAGTCAAATGTTGTCAGGCAAAGCCTTGCCCCTGAGCAGCAGCAATAACACATGCCATAAAATTTTTTGTAGACTAATGTAAGCCATCAGACTTCTGACCAATATTGATCAATTCATAAAGGGAACACAGGATCCATGCCCCCACCCTAATTTGTGAGCTTAGTAGTTACAACTGCTGCCTTACACTGCTGGGGTTTAGGATACCATCAATGGCAATATCTGGGTGGAGTTTGTATGAGAGTATCCTCACAAAAACATACTAAGGTGTAAATTGGCTACCTATATATTTATGGGAGGGTTAACTACAGAAATCTCCCTGTTTTTTAGTTATTTGTGTAAAAAAAGTATTCAAATATTTAATATTTATCATCTAGTGGATTAGTTGCTGAGATGAAACAACAGTGTGGGAATCCTATGAGTGACAAGTAAATGAAGGTTACTGGGCCACAGACAAGTTATGTTATGGAAATAGTCAACAACTTACCAAACGAAGATCTCCAACTCCATGTACTACAACAGAAAGGTTTTCCCCCAGATTTGTGGCTGCCATGATCCTTTCCTGATGGTCTTCCAGAAAATGTGTGCTTGGATAATCTGTAGCAGTTGTTTTTGCTCCACATCAAAGAGTCTGGTTAAAGTTTGATCAGAGCCTTCTGTTTGTCAGATTTTGACCCTGGTTCTAAAAGAGGAATGTTACCATGTGCTTAGCTGGGGAAAAATGATCACTTATAAGACCTATGTATTAATATTAATAGTAAATTTGTTATCTTTTGCCAAAGTTCTTGTAATTATTAAAAGTACAACTCATTGCAACATCATCCCTCTTGGATCCTTAAACAATAGCTGATTCAATAACTTCAAAGAAAAATAAAGGCAGCAATATTAGGCTGTAAATAGATCTTTTGCTTTTATGCTACCAGTTTATTACTATAAGTGCAATATAGTTTATCATTATAAAGGTACGATTGTAGATCTCAGATCACAAATTGTAAGGGCTTATTGTTTCATCTGACAATGTTATTACTCTGAAATGTTTGTATATGGACCCCATGATGTGAAAAAGGATGCAGAAAATGATGGCACCATATAAATAAAGATTATTATATAAGACAGTAACTTACAAATGAACACATGTATGTGCATAATTAAGAAATTTGCATTAGTACGTCAGTTTGTCAAATTACTTTTATGAACATTTATATTGTTTTTTTTACATTTAGCATTACCAACTAACATTTTTCACTATTGGATTCGAAGAGAAACTAAAAAAAAAATCTAAATCAGCTGCATAAACTGTATCTAAACTGCATTTATGAATCCAACTTCATCCGAACCAGAATAGCAACGTCATCTTAGATAACTAACACAAATACAGCCACACGTAAGAAAACTATATCCCCTACAATTTTCATCAGGAATCTTTCAAAAGGGACAGAGAATTAGAATCCTATGAAAATGTTTGCAGTGCATGTTTGGTTAAAATGTTATCCGAAAAAATCATATATGTCACCCCTCACATGCCTGGTGATCCAACCCTCGAGCTACAGTGATCCCCATTGTATTTCATGACTAGCATCTGCACCTGATCAGAGCTCAGTGATTATTTGCATTATTTACTTACTGCCATGATGGTTGGGCAACGAAAGCCATGACCCAAGATGATTTTTATAGCACATCAGCATTGATTTTTGTTTAGGTTATTTAGTCTTTACTGGTTTCTTTATGGCACCATATAATATCATAAAAACATCTTGTTTTGTACTTTAAAAATTTTTTTTTATGAAAGCCTATAAAGTGACTTATAACACTGTATATTGCCTCTATACGATAATATATTGTGCATAACATATGCTGAAAACACCACCCATAAGGCCATCTGAGAAAACATAAGGTGGTAGCTGAGTGAAGATGGGGGAGAACATCAGTGGGGTACCGTAACTGAGTGAGAATGGGGGAGGATATCAGTGGGGTAACTGAGTGATGATGGGGAAGAACATAAGCAGGTAACATAAGCAGTAACTGCTTCAGGAGGAGAGAGAACATGAGGAGGGGTGGTAACTGAGTGAGAAGAACACAGGGGGCATACGTAGCGATGGGGAATAGTGATCATAATATCATTGATTTTGTATTACGCTTTACTAAGAGCGTTAGTGAAGGGGCAACCAACACTCTAAACTTCAGGAGGGCAAATTTTCAGCAACTAAGGGAAGACCTTAAAGGCATAGACTGGGATAATGTTCTCAAAGACAAAAGCCCCCCCCAATGTAGATAAATGTAAAGTTATGCACTTGGGCCATGGAAACAAAAAGTATAATTATGTTCTAAACGGTCAGTTACTTAGTAAAACTGAAGCTGAAAAGGACTTGGGGGTATTGGTGGATGGTAAACTTAATTTTAGTGACCAGAGCCAGGCGGCTGCTGCTAAAGCAAATAAAATAATGGGATGTATCAAGAGAGGAATAGATTCTCATGATAAAGACATAGTTTTGCCCTTATACAAATCCCTGGTCAGACCACACATGGAATATTGTGTTGCAGAGGAGAGCAACCAGGATTATTAGGGGAATGGGGGGACTAGAATACAATGACAGATTAAAAAATTTGGGATTATTCAGTTTAGAAAAAAGACGACTGAGGGGAGACCTCATTACAATGTACAAATACCTGAACGGACAGTACAAGGATCTCTCCAAAGATCTTTTTTACCTCGGCCTGTGACCAGGACAAGGGGCATCCTCTACACCTAGAGGAGGCGATTTTACCCATCACCATAGACAAAGGTTCTTTACTGTAAGAGCAGTGAGACTATGGAACTCTCTGCCGCAGGAGGTTGTTATGGGGGACTCTATGTACCATGTTCAAGAGAGGCCTGGATGCCTTTCTGGAGAGAAAAAAAAATCACGGGTTATGGAGATAAAACATTTATTTAATTCTTAAAGGTTGGACTTGATGGATGCGTCTCCTTCCAGCCTTATATACTTGATGTGTGTACACTATGATGAGTAGAATATAGATTATAGTAGAGATGAGGTTGCACTAAACATATTCCCTTGTGTTACTACACTATAGATCCCCACTGAAATCATAAGGATGTGCAGTATCCGCGGCCACGTCTATTAAAATAATTATCCATAATGAACATCGTAACAGAAAAAAAAAGTAAAAATGGATGAATCGACACTTTTCCTCTCTACAAAAAATAATGGGATGAAAAGTGATCAATAGGTTGTACAGTGCCTGGAACGATAGAATAAAAACAACAGCTTGCCACACAATAAATAAATGACACCTCACACACTAAACTTTTTTTCCTCTAAAGATTTTAATTTGATTTTAAGGTATTAAAATGTACTGTACAAGCATATACATTTATGTGACAGGAACAACCCCAAGAATAAAGGAGAGGTATCAATAGAAAGAATAAAAGCCTAAGCCTTGATGTATCTGGCGAGACACAGAGTGGAGATTGATGGCCGCTATCATACGCCGGCGCATATAAATTGCCCCCAAGTGTATATTTACCTTGCAGTCAAAGGGGCTGCCTCAAGTTTAATTGTTCTTGTGGATAGGGTATAACATTTTGTTAGGAATGGATCTAACTGTTTGGACCAAAACTGAATATTCAAAGACAAAGTGGCACAGATTAAGGGGTTATCCGAGTTACTAATAATTTGGGGCCGTGCTGGGGCGGGCTATTTAAAAATAATAAACGTTGCACTTACCTCCTCCGGCGCTGCAGGTGTCCCGCCCGCTGCACATCTGATCTGTGTGCCGTTTGATTACAAAGGCACACGGGAGCTTCCGCCGGCCAGAAGCTCCCAACCCACCACTCTCCCAGCACTTACAACGCTGAGAGATAGGGATGGATGGAAGCCGGCCACATCGCCGTCCGGAAGTTCCCTGTGCCACTGTAAACAAACAGGGCATGGATCAGACGGACCGCGTTGCGGGACTTCAGCGGCACCAGAGGAGGTAAGACACTTTGTGTCGCAGTGCTCACTATACTGAATAATTTATTATGCAAAGTCTGACAGAATGTTTGCATGCCCTTTGTTAAACATCACCAGTGGCACAGTCCAAGGGGCACCAGATTCTAGAAGAACGTGCTCCGCTATTCATTAATTTGGTGCCCTCTGCACACTACACAGACAAACTGCACATAGAGCAGTTTGCACTATCTTGATAAATGTGGGTCACTGTGTGCAATTTCATGCAAATATACTTCTTATCAAAACATTCTCGTACAAAATCACACATACCTAGGGCTGATACTGTGCACCAGTAAGGAGCCCTATATAGCCCATAAGACTGTAAACAATCTACTCCAAATGTTTTGGCAGAGACCTAGCCACATGGATGAACTGGCGTGTGCTCACAAGAAAACAAGGTTATAAAGATGATTTATAGTTAAAGAAGGGTGTCAGTATAGTGCTCTATGGGAACCTGTCACTAGCTGTATTTGAAAAATGTGGTGACAGGTTCCTTTAATGAGATTGTTTTCGCATATCCTTGGGCAGGGGATAAGAAGACTATAGACAAACCATTCTGCTTTCATCTTTTGTATTTGATAATAATCAATTAGTGACAATACCCTTAAAACTATATCAGCAATGAATCAGAAAACTGCATGCAGTGCTGATGAGGTTAAACTGAATGCAGCTTTGGCTCACATCATTTTAATGCAGTTCTAACTGCACCAAACAAATCTGTATCTGAATAGGCAGAAGCTTCCTCCAGGTGCTGAACTACACCTCCCAGCATGCGCACTCTTCGAACTGATTACTGATCCCTGATGGAAAGCAAACAGCAGTGTATCTGTGATATCTTATGTGTTGCTAAACGAAACCTCTGCACATGCTGGAACTGTAGCTCTGCAGCAACTAAATGGTGTTAAAAGTGCCTTATAACTTCAGGGCAGAGGATATAACTAGTGGAGGAGCCCTGGGGAAGCACACACCATAAATATGAGATGTGACATCACAGCACACCATCAATTCCCAGCACACTACAGCCTGTTCTCGTACCCACCTCATGTGTCAGGCAGCCGCCGCTCTTTCACTTCCTTTAAACAATCCTCTAGCTAGCTGCCTTCTCAGATTTTTTTTTCTTTCCCAACAACTTTAATGAGCAGATTAGTTGAGCAGGTACAGCCAGGCTGCCAGCTGTGTGTCCATCCAGCCTGAGGAAGTAGCTTCAGCTGAATGACTCAGGAAGGAAATGTGACTTTGGACATGTAAACATCTTCACTCATTTCTGTGCTATATGTAGTGAACAACCAGAGAGAGGCTCAATACAAGCATTCATGGATGTAATGCATAGGGACTGTCCAGGACTTTCTAAAAGCAATATGTAACATCTGGTCTTATAGGTGCAGGTCCACTTTACACATAAAAATTCTATATATATCATGCACTACAGTATACACATGTACAACACATACAGTACCCGTAACCCTATATAACTGATAAATTACGACATCATATACACAACATGTACAACATTAAAGTAACCATATAAACATAATTTATATGCACAACAGTATATACCATACATACAGTATATATTCTTCATGTACTTAAAGTACCGTATATAAACAGCAAATATACGGGAATGTGTGTCGCACGCGGATTTTGGCACAACTGCGGCTGCTTTCATGTGACCGAAATCGGGGGACGGGCCATCCGACAGATCAGACTAATGTTAATCCAATGCAATTTTTAGACTTAGGCCTATTCCACCACTTGCAGTGTGATGCGATGAACTCGCATCACACTTGCAACGCATGCTGCTCGGATCGCACGCCCCGAACGCGCCACCTGGACTGGACTGACACGTGGGGCGCATGTTTATCAAGTGTCTGAAAGTCAGAATATGTCCGTACCCATGGCAACCAATCACAGCTCAGCTATTATTTTACCAGTGCTCATGAATATTTTAGGGGAGCTGTGATTGGTTGCCATGGGCAAGTGGAAAGATTCTGACTTTCAGACACTTGATAAATCTGCCCCACTGAGTTCACTCCGCGTGGCTCAGTCGGCGTGCGGCCCGGGACTCCGAGCAGCATGCTTGCGAGTTGATGCGAGTTCATCGCCTCAATCATGCTAGTATTCCTTTTTCTATCATACAAACAACCTGTTGAATGGTGCAGTAGCATGTAATGAGCACGGGGAGCTGACAGCAGATTAATATATAGTTTGTGGAAAAGATTAATTTATTTATCCTTTTATTTTTCTGCTCAGTTAATCTAGGCGGTCCTACCAGTGATCGACAATAATTTCTATAGTACGTAGTAGAGGAAGGATGTCTATTACCAATAGAATTGCTTTCTGGTGAAATAATAATGAATTACCTTATATACTCGAGTATAAGCCTAGTTTTTCAGCACAAAATTTGTACTCAAACCTACAAACTCGGCTTATACTCGGTCAACTAAAACATAAACAAAACTCATCTTTCCGACGTCACCCATAGGTCCTCTTCTGTCTGAGACAGAGAGGACCTATGGGGGACGTCGAAAGATGAGTACAGTGTTATTTTTTTTCCTACTACAGGGGCTGGGCAGCTGTTGTCTACAGGGGTTGGGCAGGCTGTATGCTACGGGTGGCGACTATATACTGGGAGGCTGTAACCAATGCATTTCCCACCCTCGGCTTATCTCGAGTCAATAGGTTTTCCCAGTTTTTGTGTTTGAAATTAGGGGTCTCGGCTTATCTCATACTGGGTCGTTATACTCGGTATATCTAGCGGACAATAAAGACGCATATCTTGATGTTCTCCTACAAAAATTATATATGAATCTGAATATCTGCAAGACAAGACTACAGACTATATATGAATCTGCTATTGAATTAACATGCTGTTTGTTATCTGTAATTTCCAATTCTGTACATTGTAAATTTAATATATAAATATTAGACAAAAAGAGGAAGAAGTCAGAAATATTTAGTGCCCTCAATTCTTTCTACAAACAATAATTTTTTTTAAATGTACTAAAAGAATGTAGGAAAGATACATCACTGTAAGTATTATGTTCCGTGAGTACAGGAAGGATGTGCCTGTTCATCCGAGTCATAGTGAAGGTCTTGTGAGCAACGCTGTAGGACATTGTTTGCTTAAGCAATCAATCAACAATTCAATGTATACTGTGAATATGGATGGCAATATCATTTGCTAGGTTTAATTCACAGGCATTTAGAGATTTTCATTTAGAAGAATAAACCGGGAATCGAATGATAGATCCTACAACTAAGGCTACATTAACTGAACGTATGCCCAACAGGCTGTAGCCTGGAAGACATACTTTCGGTTGCCATGGAGATGGATTGGTGACCCCTCCCCTCTCCTTAGAAATGCACAGCATACGGGCCGTAACAAGGGGAAAGATAGGACATGTCCATATCTCCTCTCATGCGGCCGTTGCCATCCAAGAGGTAGGTAAGACTGCCCGCAACTTGCAGGCGTACATAAGTCCCCCATGCATTCGTGTGAATGTGCCTAAGTGCACAGGACTGTTTGCTCTAACCGGTCTAGAATCCAGGCAAAGCACACACTCCTCATTACTCCCCTCTCCAAGGGATGCTGAGCGACACCTCACCTAAATAGGACCTACTCTATACTTTAGCCTTCCAGCTCAGTCACTCAGGCATCCAGCTAGGTCTATGGTGGTTTTGAACTGGCAGCAGTTTATGTGGGCACTTCACAGGTGCCAAAAACAGTTGTGTGAGCCAGAGATGTCCAATGACTTTTTACTTTATTTTTTTAATCATTTTATTAAAACTACACAGAATATATCACCAAGCCTGACTCGGGGTAAGTGCTTGGACCCAAGAGTGAGTTTGCTACACCTAATATTCCTTATAATGACATGAGTGTAAGTAATTGCCAAAATTGTACTTCTCAAGCCCCATACTTGCTCTGAGCTTTGACAGATGTCTTTCTATAGTAAGAACGGGATCTCCCAAATTACTTATTATCCTAATATCAGATACAGTAGCACAAACATAACAGGTACAGAACTTGGGGACTTATTAGTAAATTATAGTGACACGGGTGCTCCTGCAAACCACATCCCGGGTGGCAGGCGTACCCGTGCCCCTCTGTGGCGCCCGCTCCCTTGGCATCACTCACCTCCCGCTTTCTGCTCCCGTCCAAGCTTCCCAGCGTTAGCGTCCCCGCCTATTGGGCACCACCGGCGCTTGTACATGTAAAGGGCCAGTGTACCGCTGATTGGTGCTGGCTATTTCCGAATTTAGATAAAAGCTGGGCTCTCCCATGATTCCCTGCCTTCACTTGTTTGTATTTCCTGTTGTGACCCCGGTTCTGCATTTGACTCTGATCCTTTCTGCCAGCACTGACCTTCTGCCCCGCCTCTGACCCTGAACCTTTGCCGCCTGTCTCGACCTCCTGCCTGTCCCCACCACAAATGCCTTCTAACTCTGTACCAGGGGTAGTGGACCCACTGGACACCAAGGTTAGTGGACCCACTGGACCACTGCGAATGATGACGTAAGCCGACACCTGGGATCGGAGTCTAAGTGATACTGGCTTTCACCAGAGCCCGCTGCAAAGCAGGATGGATTTGTTGCAGCGTGGTACCACCAGGTCTTTCCACAGGAGCGACTTTGTCCCCGGTGATAGCCAAGGCAAGGTACAGAGACGTTGAGCGAATCATAGTCGGGGACAGCCAGGAGGTCAGGACTGGCACCAAAGGATCAGAGTCAGGGTTTGAAGCAGAAGGTCAGGGCAGGCAGCAAAGGGGTGTAGTCAGGAATGGAACCAGGGCACAACGGGAATTCAGAACACAAGCACAGGGAATCGGGAACAAGCTTTCCATGGCACAAAAGATCCGGCAGGGTGTGCAGGGAGAGACTGGTTTTATAAGCGATTCTGGAAATGGCCAGCGCCAATCAAGGTGCGCTAGCCCTTTGTATGTTCTGGAGCCGGCGCGTGCGCACTCTAGGAACGGGACATGCACGCCTGACCACCGGAACAGACACGGCACCCGACAGGTGTTTCGTAAGGGTGTGTGCATGGGTGAGCCTGCGACCTGAGACGTGGGTCGTGGGAGCACCATGACAATTAGGTTTATTTCATACTTCTATAAACCAAGGCACAAGAGAAAGGGTATGCACTGTGTGGCACTACTCTGTATGCTATGTTGTCATAAAATATTGTAGTCTGCTTCATGTTGATTGTCAAGTCAATATATGTTGAAAAAAAACGGTGGTATTCTTTTAAAAGTGAACAAGTCCCATAGTGATACAAAACAGTAGAACGGCACTCACCTCAGTCTTCTCCTTTTGTTCCAATTTATTGACGATACTTACAGGAATACAAGCAGTGCATACTCAGGCAAATAAGAATGAGGAATACACAGGTTTGTTGCAATGCACTACGTTTTATACTGACACATAACTTGTTTCAGCATGATTATGTTTTGTATGGCCAGAGAGAGGGTACAACGATGGGGACTCCGGTCCTCCTGCACAACGCTAACCACTTTCTGGCCATATTTGAAGACAAACATATTTTCAGAAAAGAACCCCTACTTGATGAATATGCAAGTATCTAAACGTTATGTGGGCAATGTTTTCATAATATGGAGAGGCTCTAACCAGCAGTTTCATAGAAATGGTGGCATATCTACCAGGATTATTAGGGGAATGGGGGAACCAGAATACACTGACAGATTAAAAAATTTGGGATTATTCAGTTTAGAAAAAAGACGACTGAGGGGAGACCTCATTACAATGTACAAATACCTGAACGGACAGTACAAGGATCTCTCCAAAGATCTTTTTATACCTCGGCCTGTGACCAGGACAAGGGGGCATCCTTTACGCCTAGAGGAGAGGCGATTTTAACATCGCCATAGACAAAGGTTCTTTACTGTACGAGCAGTGAGACTGTGGAACTCTCTGCCGCAAGAGGTTGTTATGGCGGACTCTATGTACATGTTCAAGAGAGGTCTGGATGACTTTCTGGAGAGAAAAAATATCACGGGTTATGGGGATAAAACACCTGGGAACCTCAGAAAAGGATGGAAACACCACGGAAATGGACCGGAAACAGCAGGGGCAGCATGCATGGATGCCTCTGAGGCTGCATAATTATAAAAGGTCAGTACTTAGTAAAACTGAAGTGAAAAGGACTTGGGGGTATTGGTGGATGGTTAAACTTAATTTTAGTGACCCGAGCCAGGCGGTGCTGCTAAAGCAAATAAATAATGGGTGTATCAAGAGAGGAATAGATTTCATGATAAAGACATAGTTTTGCCCTTATACAATCCCTGGTCAGACCCAACATGGAATATTGTGTTGCAGAGGAGGCAACCAGGATTATTAGGGGAATGGGGGACTAGAATACAATGACAGATTAAAAAATTTGGGATTATCAGTTTAGAAAAAGAAGAACTGAGGGGAGACCTCATTACAATGTACAAATACCTGAACGGACAGTACAAGGATCTCTCCAAAGATCTTTTTATACCTCGGCCTGTGACCAGGACAAGGGGGCATCCTACACCTAGAGGAGAGGCGATTTTACCATCACATAGACAAAGGTTCTTTACTGTAAGAGCAGTGAGACTATGGAACTTCTGCCGCAGGAGGTTGTTATGGGGACTCTATGTACATGTTCAAGAGAGGCCTGGATGCCTTTCTGGAGAGAAAAAATATCACGGGTTATGGGGATAAAACATTTATTTAATTCTTAAAGGTTGGACTTGATGGACTTGCGTCTCCTTCCAGCCTTATATACTATGATGTGTATCACTATGATGAGTAGAATATAGAGTATAGTAGAGATGAGGTTGCACATAAACATATTCCCTTGTGTTACTACACTATAGATCCACCACTGAAATCATAAGGATGTGCAGTATCCGCGTGCCACGTCTATTAAAATAATTATCCCATATGATGAACATCGTAACAGAAAAAAAAAGTAAAAATGGATGAATCGACACTTTTCCTCTCTTACAAAAAATAAATGGGATGAAAAGTGATCAATAGGTTGTACAGTGCCTGGAACGATAGAAATAAAAACAACAGCTTGCCCCACAAATAAATGACACCTCACACACTAAACTTTTTTTCCTCTAAAGATTTTAATTTGATTTTAAAGGTATTAAAATGTACTGTAACAAGCATATACATTTATGTGACAGGAACAACCCCAAGAATAAAGGAGAGGTATCAATAGAAAGAATAAAAGCCTAAGCCTCTTGATGTATCTGGCGAGACACAGAGTGGAGATTGAGTGGCCGCTATCATACGCCGGCGCATGATAAATTGCCCCCAAGTGTATATTTACACTTGCAGTCAAAGGGGCTGCCTCAAGTTTAATTGTTCTTGTGGATAGGGTATAACATTTTGTTAGGAATGGATCTAACTGTTTGGACCAAAACTGAATATTCAAAGACAAAGTGGCACAGATTAAGGGGTTATCCGAGTTTACTAATAATTTGGGGCCGTGCTGGGGCGGGCTATTTAAAAATAATAAACGTGCACTTACCTCCTCCGGCGCTGCAGGTGTCCCGCGCCGCTGCACATCTGATCTGTGTGCCGGTTTGATTACAAAGGCACACAGGGAGCTTCCGGCCGGCCAGAAGCTCCCAACCCACACCATCTCCCAGCACTTACAACGCTGAGAGATAGGGATGGATGGGAGGAGCCGGCCACATCGCCGTCCGGAAGTTCCCTGTGCCACTGTAAACAAACAGGGGCATGGATCAGACGGACCGCGTTGCGGGACTTCAGCGGCACCAGAGGAGGTAAGACACATTTGTGTCGCAGCTGCACTATACTGCAAATTTATTATGCAAAGTCTGACAGAATTGTGTTGCATGCCCTTTGTTAAACATGCACCAGTTGGCACAGTCCAAGGGGCACCAGATTCTAGAAGAACGTGCTCCGCTATTCATTAATTTGGTGCCCTCTGCACACTACACAGACAAACTGCACATAGAGCAGTTTGCACTATCTTTGATAAATGTGGGTCACTGTGTGCAATTTCATGCAAAATATACTTCTTAATCAAAACATTCTCGTACAGAATCACACATACCAAGGGCTGATACTGTGCACCAGTAAGGAGCCCTTATATAGCCCATAAGACTGTATAACAATCTACTCCAAATGTTTGGCAGAGACCTAGCCACATGGATGAGACTGGCGTGTGCTCACAAGAACAAGGTTATAAAGATGATTTATAGTTAAAAGAAGGGTGTCAGTTAATAGTGCTCTATGGGAACCTGTCACTAGCTGTATTTGAGAAAATGTGGTGACAGGTTCCCTTTAATGAGATTGTTTTCGCATATCCTTTGGGCAGGGGATAAGAAGACTTATAGACAAACCATTCTGCTTTCATCTTTTGTATTTGATAATAATCAAATTAGTGACAATACCCTTAAAACTATATCAGCAATGAATCAGAAAACTGCATGCAGTGCTGATGAGGTTAAACTGAATGCAGCTTTGGCTCACATCATTTTAATGCAGTTCTAACTGCACCAACAAATCTGTATCTGAATATGCAAGAAGCTTCCTCCAGGTGCTGAACTACACCTCCCAGCATGCGCACTCTTCTGAACTGATTACTGATCCCTGATGGAAAGCAAACAGCAGTGTATCTGTGAATATCTTATGTGTTGCTAAACGAAACCTCTGCACATGCTGGAAGCTGTAGCTCTGCAGCAACTAAATGGTGTTAAAAGTGCCTTATAACTTCAGGGCAGAGGATATAACTAGTGGAGGAGCCCTGGGGAAGCACACACCATAAATATGAGATGTGACATCACAGCACACCCATCAATTCCCAGCACAGCTACAAGCCATGTTCTCGTACACACCTCATGTGTCAGGCAGCCGCTCTTTCACTTCCTTTAACAATCCTCTAGCTAGCTGCCTTCTCAGATTTTTTTTTTCTTTCCCAACAAACTTTAATGAGCAGATTAGTTGTGAGCAGGTACAGCTCAGGCTGCCAGCTGTGTGTCCATCCAGGCCTGAGGAAGTAGCTTCAGCTGAATGACTCAGGAAGGAAATGTGACTTCTGACATGTAAACATCTTCACTCATTTCTGTGCTGATATGTAGTGAACAACAGCAGAGAGAGGCTCAATACAAGCATTCATGGATTGTAATGCATAGGGACTGTACAGGACTTTTCTAAAAGCAATATGTAACATCTGGTCTTATAGGTGCAGGTCACTCTTACACATAAAAAATTCTATATATATCATATGCACATACAGTATACACATGTACACACACATACAGTACTGTAACCCTATATAACTGATAAATTACGACATCATATACACAACATGTACATACATTAAAGTAACCATATAAACATAATTTATATGCACATACAGTATATACACATACATACAGTATATATACTTCATGTACTTAAAGTATATAAACAGCAAATATACAGGGAATTGTGTCGCACGCGGATTTTGGCACAACTGCGCTGGCTTTCATGTGACCGAAATCGGGGGACGGGCCATCCGACAGATTCAGACTAATGTTAATCCAATGCAATTTTTAGACTTAGGCCTATTCCACACTTGCGAGTGTGATGCGATGAACTCGCATCACACTTGCAACGCATGCTGCTCGGATCGCACGGCCCGAACGCTGCACACCTGGACTGAACTGACATAGTGGGGCAGATTTATCAAGTGTCTGAAAGTCAGAATATGTCCAGTTACCCATGGCAACCAATCACAGCTCAGCTATTATTTTACCAGTGCTCATGAATATTTAAAGGGGAGCTGTGATTGGTTGCCATGGGCAAGTGGAAAGATTCTGACTTTCAGACACTTGATAAATCTGCCCCACTGAGTTCACTCCCGGTGTGCAGCGTTCGGCCCGGGCACTCCGAGCAGCATGCTTTGCGAGTGTGATGCGAGTTCATCGCCTCACTATAGCTAGTATTCCTTTTTCTATCAACTAAATCAAACCTGTTGAATGGTGCAGTAGCATGTAATAGAGCAGGGGAGCTGAGCAGATTAATATATAGTTTGTGGAAAAGATTAATTTATTTATCCTTTTATTTTTCTGCTCAGTAATCTAGGCGGTCCTACCAGTGATCGACAATAATTTCTATAGTACAGTAGTAGAGGAAAGGATGTCTATTACCAATAGAATTGCTTTCTTGGTGAAATAATAATGAATTAACAGCAACTTATTCTTGATGTTCTCCTACAAAATTATATATGAATCTGAATATCTGCAAGTCAAGACTACAAGACTATATATGAATCTGCATATCTGAATTAACATGCTGTTTGTTATCTGTAATTTCCAATTCTGTACATTGTAAATATGTAAATATATTAAATATTAAGACAAAAAAGGAAGAAGTCAGAAATATTTAGTGTCCTCAATTCTTTTCTACAGAACAAATAATTTTTTTTAAATGTACTAAAAGAAATGTAGGAAAGATACAATCACTGTAATGTATTATGTTCCGTTGAGCTACAGGAAGGATGTGCCTGTTCATCCGAGTCATAGTGAAGCTCTTGTGAGAACAGCTGTAGGACATTGTTTGCTTAAGCAATCAATCAACAATTCAATGTATACTGTGAATATGGATGGCAATATCATTTGCTAGGTTTAATTCACAGGCATTTAGAGGGATTTTCATTTAGAAGAATAAACCGGGAATCGAATTATTAGATCCTACAACTAAGGCTACATTAACATGAACGTATGCCCAACAGGCTGTAGCCTGGAAGACATACTTTCGGTGCCATGGAGAGGTGGATGGGTGACCCCTCCCCTCTCTGTAGAAATGCACAGCATACGGGCCGTAACAAGGGGAAAGATAGGACATGTCCATATCTCTCCATGCGGCCGTTGCCGTCCAAGAGGGAGGTAAGACTGCCCGCAAGCTTGCAGGCGTACATAAGTCCCCCATGCATTCGTGTGAATGTAGCCTAAGTGCACAGGACTGTTTGCTCTAACCGGGCTAGAATCCAGGCAAAGCACACACTCCTCATTCATCCCCTCTCCAAGGGATGCTGAGCGACACCTCAGCCTAAAATAGGACCTACTCTATACTTTAGCCTTCCAGCTCAGTCACTCAGGCATCCAGCTAGGTCTATGGTGGTTTTGAACTGGCAGCAGTTTATGTGGGCACTTCACAGGTGCCAAAAACAGTTGTGTGGAGCCAGAGATGTCCAATGACTTTTTACTTTATTTTTTTAAATCATTTTTATTAAAACTACACAGAATATTATCACCAAGCCTGACTCGGGGTAAGTGCTTGGACCCAAGAGTGAGTTTGCTACACCTAATATTCCTTATAATGACATGAGTGTAAGTAATTGCCAAAATTGTACTTCTCAAGCCCCATACTTTGCTCTGAGCTTTGACAGATGTCTTTCTATAGTAAGAACGGGATCTCCCAAAATTACTTATTATCCTAATATCAGATACAGTGGCACAAACATAACAGGTACAGAACTAGGGACTGATAGCTTATTAGTAAATTATAGTGACACGGGTGCTCCTGCAAACCACATCCCGGGTGGCAGGCGTACCCGTGCCCCTCTCTGTGGCGCCCGCTCCCCTTGGCATCACTCACCTCTCCACGCTTCTGCTCCCGTCCCAGCTTCCCAGCGTTAGCGTCCCCGCCTATTAGGGCACACCGGCGCTTGTACATGTAAAGGGCCAGTGTACCGCTGATTGGTGCTGGCTATTTCCCGAATTTAGATAAAAGCTGGGCTCTCCCATGATTCCCTGCCTTGCGCTTGTGTTTGTATTTCCTGTTGTGACCCCGGTTCTTCATTTGACTCTGATCCTTTTCTGCCAGCACTGACCTTCTGCTCCGCCTCTGACCCTGAACCTTTGCCACCTGTCTCGACCTCCTGCCTGTCCCCGACCACGAACATGCCTTCTAACTCTGTACCAGGGCTAGTGGACCCACTGGACACCAAGGTTAGTGGACCCACTGGACCACTGCGAATGATGACGTAAGCCGACACCTGGGATCGGAGTCTAAGTGATACCTGGCTTTCACCAGAGCCCGCTGCAAAGCAGGTTGGATTTGTTGCAGCGTGGTACCACCAGGTCTTTCCACAGGAGCGACTTTGTCCCCGGTGATAGCCAAGGCAAGGTACAGAGACGTTGAGCAGAATCATAGTCGGGGACAGCCAGGAGGTCAGGACTGGCACCAAAGGATCAGAGTCAGGGTTGAAGCAGAAGGTCAGGGCAGGCAGCAAAGGGGTGTAGTCAGGAATGGAACCAGGGTCACAACGGGAATTCAGAACACAAGCACAGGGAATCGGGAACAAAGCTTTCTCAATGGCACAAAGATCCGGCAGGGTGTGCAGGGAGAGACTGGTTTATAAGCGATTCTGGAAATGGCCAGCGCCAATCAAGGTGCGCTAGCCCTTTGTATGTTCTGGAGCCGGCGCGTGCGCACTCTAGGAGACCGGGACATGCACGCCTGACCACCGGAACAGACACAGGCACCCGGACAGGTGTTTCAGGGTGATGTGGCATGGGTGAGCCTGCGACCTGAGACGTGGGTCGTGGGAGCACCCATGACAATTAGGTTTATTTCATACTTCTATAAACCAAGGCACAAGAGAAAGGGTGTATGCACTGTGTGGAACTACTCTGTATGCATGTTGTCATAAAATATTGTAGTCTGCTTCATGTTGATTGTCAAGTCAATATATGTTGGAAAAAAACGGTGGTATTCTTTTAAAAGTGAACAAGTCCCAATAGTGATACAAAACAGTAGAACGGCACTCACCTCAGCTTCTCCTTTTGTTCCAATTTATTGACGTATACTTACAGGAATACAAGCAGTGCATACTCAGGCAAATAAGAATGAGGAATACACAGGTTTTGTTTGCAATGCACTACGTTTTATACTGACACATAACTTGTTTCAGCATGATTATGTTTTGTATGGCCAGAGAGAGGGTACAACGATGGGGACTCCGGTCTCCTGCACAAACGCTAACCACTTTCTGGCCATATTTGAAGACAAAAACATATTTTCAGAAAAGAACCCCTACTTGATGAATATGCAAGTATATAAACGTTATGTGGGCAATGTTTTCATAATATGGAGAGGCTCTAACCAGCAGTTTCAAGAAATGGTGGCATATCTAAATGCACAAAATACAATGAACATGTATTTCACATACAACATTGGGGGAAGCCGACTGGAATTTCTAGATGTTTTAGTAGAAGAGAAAGAGGGAAAGAGACACGAGTCTTTCGAAAGAGTACAGCCAGAAATGCCTTATTGTAGCTAAAATCCACTTTACGTGAAGAAACCCTTACCGTACAGTCAATTTGTCAGAGTTTCCTGTATCAATAACACAGAGAAAAGTTTTTTGATGCAATCAAGGATTAAAAACAAGACTAATAGCCAGAGGGTATCCAGAAATACTTATTGATGAAGCCTTCCAGAGAACTAAGAGGAATAGAGAGCTTATACAGTGAAATCCATGTAAACAAAAGAGTTTAAAGGAAATAACGATAGATTTGTTTTTTTCGTTTGATTTGAACTAGGTGAAACAGCAGCCAGAGGACCTCTAATCGGAGAGGGAGGACAATAAAATCTGAGTGGGTGACTAGTGGTTTCAATCCCACTACAGTTCATCAAAATAATAAAGATAATATGGGGTGGACAAACCATAAGGATGAAACACTTAATTACATGCAAAACAGATTTTGAAGTGTACGGAATCTTCTGCATGTGTGAGAGGTTCTATATAGGCAAAACCATAAGGAAATTGAACACATGCTTTAATGAGCATATTAGATCCATAAGAATGGAGCCCCGAGGCTGAGTGCACATATCAGAGTACACCACAATTCAGACCCGATGTCACTCAGATTGGCAGGTGTAGAACGAGTCCCCATCCTGAGAGGAGGAGGCGACAGACATTGCCTCCTATTACAAAAAGAGGGCAGATGGATACTACAGACAAGAGCCTTAGGACCAATATCGCTTAATGACAGACTGGATATCAGTGAGTTTCTATGAAAAGTCCAGAATGATATAAGCCGGATACACCCTTTGTTTAGTTTAATTTAATGGTATATTAACTAATTCCTCATGTTCCATACGTCCATGTCAAGTTTTATGTCAAAAAAAGAAAAATGTTGCACCATTCAATAGTTCATGGAGAGAGAGTTGTCTATGGGAGGAAGAATTTATTCTCCCTAAGGGCCTCGATACTCCAAATTTGTACCAAAGAATTGCAACATTTTAATAGTAATGTTTTGTCTGAATAACTTAATATCGCTCACCCCGTGTCATCCTATAAATCAATCAGCATACCAGGCTCCGATTCATTCTCGCAGAAGTATTTCTTATCTGTTGTTTGCGGGCCCCATGGGAACTGCCGAGCTCCACATGCAGCTCTATGCAGAAGCTTACAATAACTGTTGCGATGTCAGTAACACCCCTTCCATGGCTGACGCCATCTTGAGAGGGTCCAGCGCGGACCTGCAGCTATTTGCTGTTGTGGCGGCGCCATCTTGGGGTTGGCGTCAGCCCGCCCGCCGGGATAGGTGAATGCTGCTTAGAGGAGCCTGCAATATGCGATCAGTATACAGTAAGTGTACTTTTATTACAGTATTGTCTATTTGGCAGTGCCTTGTGAGACATTTTATGTTACAGGAGCTGTATTAGGATTAAACAATGCAATGCCGCGAGGCACCAATAGGAATTTTAGTAGGCATTAGGGGTGAGCCTTGTTTAGTTCAAATAGCCGCACTGTTTCATTGTGTGTTGAACAAGCAAGCCAGATGAAGCGCCACGAGCGCATAACAGCTGTCGTGTACCTTGTCCTTGTGTGAGTGCTTCTTTCCCTCCCTGCTTGGAACTCGTTTTGTCTGCAGCTGCGGTTTGAGTGATGGACTGCTGAGCCTGTCAGTGCTGGAGGTATTGTCCATTACTGCTTTATATTCTGCCCAGCCCTTCATTGGGTGTTGGTTATTCAGTCTCCCGTGTTCTCTAGTGTTCTTGCTATTGCGTTTCTTGCTATTCTGTGCATTGACTTTTGTTTGCCTACTGACCATTTTATTGCTATACGATTCTGTACCTTTGCCACCATCCTGGTTTTGACCCAGTTTTTTTGACTCCGCTTGTCTGTCTGTATCTGTTGTTTGTCTCTCAGTATCGTTTATCTCCTAGTGTGACCCCACTTACCTGTCTCAGTCTTGTTTCAGGGTTCTGTGTACCAGTGTGAAAACTGGTCTATATCTGTATTCCGGTTACCTGTCTGCTCCACCATCCAGCAGCTGCCAGATGAAGTAAGTCTTCCCTGTCATGTTGTAGGGTTGCTCAGGGACTGTCAGTTAGGTTCCTGATAGTGGGTTTGCCCTTGCCAGGGCAGCTTATCTGCTTTAGGCAGGGCCTTAGCCCAAGGGACGTCGCATGGTGAGTTTGCCATCACTTACCTAGTCTGACAGTTAGCACCAAGTCTGGTTGTGGTTGCGCGGTTGCTGGACAGGTGCTGACAGCACTCTGCCACGATTCAAGAAGATTGTGCGCCTGATTTCCTGCATGTGTCGTTTACCCGATCAGATCTGTCGGAGTCTACCATCTTTTTCCCATTGTGTATGTAAGTGCATGGCTTGCGGGTCCCATGGCTAAGGGTCCCATGGCTTTACTCTTAAATCCTGTGCTCTGTCCGAATCGCCAGATCATCCGATGGCCCAGCCCCCAGTTCTGTCACATGAAAGCTGGCGCCGATGCTCCAAAATCCAAAATGCAGCCGTGGGACCCTTAGTAATGGGGCTTATTGAATAAGGGTCCCACGGCTGCATTTCCGTCAGGTTTTCCGACGGAATGGGGCTTATTTACTGAGGGTCCCGCGGTCGCATTTCCGCCAGGTTTTCTGACTTTTCGGGGATCGCGCCGCCGGGACAGGCATTAAGAAGATGATTTTGCGATTGGACGATTGGATTTTGCGCTGTCTTTCATGCTTCAGAAAAGGGGGGGGCGGGCCGTTGGACGATCCCACTGATTCGGACTGAGCACGGGATATAACTTTCAAATTGTGTAGCAACCAATGCACTTACATACATCAGGAAGAAGATGGTAAACTCCGGCAGACCTGAGCAGGGAGCGACACATGCAGGATATCGGGCGCACAATCTTAGTGAATTGCAGCACATTTCATATTACATGTCCATATAATCCATATGATGATAGGCGGACATTCCAGATCGGGGATTGCGACGTTAACAGGTAAGTAAATGTGCCCAATTATGTTCAAAATGCATTCAATCAGTTTAGGGAAGTATGCAAATAAATTTTTTTTAAATTTTGTTAAAGGTGTTAAATGGAAAACATTGCCTCCTTTTTCTACTTTGAAAGGCAGCCCCAACACCAAGTATGACCTACAAGAAGTCTAAAAACATGATGTGGGATTAATCCAAACCAGTATATCTGGTCAGACTCCCAACTGTAGACAGCCCTGTTTCTACTTGGTTAAGTCTCCTCATTACAGCATAGCGAACTGGTTTGGCTGTGTGAGAGGCTATTTACTAGGGTCAGAAGGTAAGAGTTCTCCTTATGGAGAGGTTTTCAACTAAGGCTGCCTTATAGGCATGTGGAGACAAAGTCATAGATGCTCCACTAGGGAATTTTGGGAAGTATGCAAATACATTTTCCAAGGATAGATATCCTGGAATAGATATACTGGTTGGGCTTAAGAGGTTTTTAGATCTCTTGTAGGTCATACTTGGTGTTAGGGGGGCTGCCTTTCAAGGTAGCAAAAAGTGGCATTGTTTCCATTTAACACCTTGTAAAATGTATTTGCACACTTCTCAAAATACCCTAGTGGAGTATCTGGCTTTAAGTCTCCACACGCCTATAAGGCGGCCTTATTGGCAAAGTCTCCATAAGGAGAACTCTTACCTTCAATCAGTGTTGGCAGATGAGTCACCTTCCTTAACGTCTAGCCATAAGATATATATTAAAAATAAGATTAGGTCAGCATTAGGTGCTAGCTATATGCCGGATCCTATGTTATCATTTGAGAAAGTAGACAAGGGTGACATTTTTTTTCTCAAGATGAGACTGAAAGACAGGAAGAGTTGTCTGGTCAGGGTCTGTGTCAGTTTGAGGATGTGAAAGGCATACTTAGAGCTGTTAGAACTATAATGGACTTAGAAGATCCAGCACAACCATTGTCAAACAAGTTATTTAAGGGTCTGAGAGAAAAAAGGATAAAAGTATTTCCAGTACATGATAATATTTCCAGTATGATTAAGAATAATGGAAAGACCCTGAAAAAAATGGTTAATGCTTTCAGATTCCTTTAAACGTAAAAACCAGTTCGCTGAGGAAGATGCTTTGTGCTGGAATAAGTTCCCAAAGGTGGATGCCCCTATTGCCGGGATATCTAAAAAAAGATCTTTGGAGTCAAGTACTTCTATGCTGAGGCCCAGTATTGCTGCAACTTGCACAGCTAGATGTATGGGGATGTGGCTAGATCAGCTGGAACACCCGATTTCAGTTACTCCTAGAGAAGACATTAGGGCTTATTTACTAAGGGTCCGCGGCTCCACTTTTGTCGGATTTTCCAAAGTTTTCGGGATTTGTGCCGCTGTGACAGGTATTTAACTGGGGATTGTGTTGCACACAACTGGATTGTGGCGCAGCTGCGCTGGCTTTCATGCAACAGAAATGGGAGGGGGGTTGCCGTTGGATGATCCACTGAGCACGGGATTTAAATTTCAAATTGTGTCGCAAGACTGAGCACTTACATACTCCTGGAAAAAAAAGATATTGGGCGCACAATCTAAGTGAATAGTGGCACAGTGCATTATCGTCAGACAATTCACTTTAGTGATCTCCACAGGATCGGGTAAGTAAATGTGCCCCATTCTATCCTCCCTATCACTTTTTAAATGCATCAGCCGACATGATAAAATTTTCTGAGCATCAGCTACAAGATGTACTTGGTTAAGAACTTGGTCAGTGGACACAGGGTCAAAAAACATTGTAGGAATTCCTTGTGAAGGAGACAGAATCTAGATTAGATGATTTTCTGGTAAAAATGTCAGAAAAGAACTGGTTCCCACAGGAAACAAAATTCTTCAACCACAGGAAATCCTTCCGTAACCAGAAACATTTTCGTCCCGATCAGTCAAAAAGAGAGGGTAAGACCAAATTCCAGTCCTTCCAAGGAAAGAGCAGGAATATCTTTGTCAACAGCCTAAAAGGTGCCCTAAAATGTTCCTAAAAGGTTCCTCTCCAACTTCCACAATGGCACGGGAATTTCCCTCCAATGTTTTTTTGTTTCATGGAAAAGTTGTTTTTCTAATGTAGCTAATATTTCTTATAAACTGAGTTTGTTGTTAATGGTTATGTTACACTACTCTGATTTTACTAAGGTAGAAGCGGAAGGTCCTCCTTTTGAAACATTCCGTGTTGTTTCCTGTCCCTGGGGGCAAGAATCCCTTCTTTCACTGCTGTTGTGGAAGTTATGAAAAATCCAATTACGGTTAAGGTTTAGAGTAATTTTCATCTTTGCCTGAAAATTGCCAAAATTTCCATTTTAAGGGAAAACTCAGCTATCAAGTGACTTTGAAAGGTCTAAATAGTATGCGCATAAATTACCATACTATAGAAACTACACACCTCTATGTATGTAAAACAACTTCTATTAAGTCTGTTAACCCTTTAAGTGAATGTGAATGTTTCTGCACAAACAGCTATAAATCGACTCCATGAGAATGGATGGAGGTGTGCTCACAGCCCAACACTGTGCAGGATTCTTGACATTTGCCAGAGAACACAATGATTGGTAAATTTGCCACTGGCACCCTAAGCTCTTCACAGATCAAAGCAGGTTCACACAGAGCACATGTGGCAGATGTGAGAGGGTCTGGTGACGCCGTTGAGAGTGATCTGCCGCCTCCTTCAGCATGACCGATTTGGCAGTGGGTCAGTAATAGTTTGGGGTGGAATTTCTTTGGAGGGCCGCACAGCCCTCAATGTGCTCGCCAGAGGTAGCTTGACTGCAATTAGGTACCGAGATGCGATCCTCAGACCCCTTGTGAGACCTTATGCTGGTGAGGTTGGCCCTGGGTTCCTCCTAATGCAGGACAATGCTAGACCCCATGTGGCTGGAGTGTGAGAGGCTACACACAATAATGAGCCTCATTTTGTCTTATTTTACAGACATAAGCTAGAGCAGCCTGTAGTATGTTTTTCCACTAATTTTGTGAATGACTCCAAATCTAGGCCTCCATTGGTTAATAAATTTGATTTCCATTGATGATTCCAATGAGAATGTTTCATTCATTCAGATCTAGGATGTGTTATTTAAGTGTTCACTTTATTTTTTTAACAGTGTATTATTTTATATTATCTCCAAAACACATAGAAAAAAAAACAATAAAAAAACCTGCCCATTAACAAATAAAAGTAATTGTTAATGATGCCGGGATTCATTATGTATAATTCCCTCAGAAATTCAGTTATCCAATGAGGATTAAATACTGTAGGGAAATAGAGGAAATATAAATCACTTCAAGCAAAGAATATTTATATTGATGAAGATGGTTTTCAAACATTATATTGAATTGCTTTGTTTAATAATGTGTTTTTTTGAAGTGATAGTGAGTATTATATTAGTATATAGATACTGTGTATTACAAATATAACTGCACAAAAACGAATCCAGACGCAAATATCAGCAAGACATTTTCATTGTTTATAGTTTTTTAGGTCTTCTTAAGTGGATAGATTTTGCTGCTTTTGGTTCCTTCTTAAAACCAGGAATGGATTCTGCATGGAAGAGAAATGAATGCTAATTTATGCTTAAATGTAGTATTAAATACAGTGAAGATTTCACTGTGTAACTTGGCCTAAAATAATATTATTTAATTTTATATATAATAATAATAATTATTATATTTTTTATTATTATTTTATATTTAATTATATTTAATTCTTAACAGTAGAATCATTTCGGAGGATTATCATTAAGGGAATGAAAGTAAGTTTTACCGACGTATAGCCAGAGCTAGATACAGCTTAAGATTGTGAGTGACTTTAGTCACTCCTTTTTTCCTATTCATGTGTGAAAAGTTGTTTTATAATTGGAGGTATGCTTTAAGATTCAAGTTTGGAGACCTTGGCGAGTATAGGGGAAGCCCACACATTACTTAAAATTTACATGCAATCACCAAGGATGAGAGTTAAATCTAAGTAAAAGGTAAGTAATAGTCGAATTAAAATGTGTGGAATAAATTGGACAAAAACTTATTAAATGAGTAAGTTTTATAAGGAATGGAAAGAAGATATGTGGACCTTAATTGTAGGAAATGTTTTTAGATTTTGATTGAAAGGCTGCAGAATATTGTAGTTTTCGATGAGGGAAATTCACCAGAAAAGAGAACCTATCTGCCGCTGCCAGTCCCTACTTCCTGTTCAGAGGGTGATGACTCACTATGGAGCCCAGGGTTAAAATTGGGGAGGGCTTCTCTATAAATGAGTACTTCATATAACTTAACTGGCGGTGGAGGGGGCTTTTTATGGGGGGATGAATATGAATTGAACTGGGGGGAGGCTGATGAGTTACTGTATAAAGTTTAATTTGGTGGATTATAATGGAAGGTCAGATCTTAAATAAAAGGGGGAATTTATAGGGAGAGCTGTTATGGGATACTGTATATAATTAAAGTTGGAGGTTGCATCTATGGGGGCAGATTTTAATTACGGGTGCTGTATATGTGGTTATGTATATAAATTAATTGGGGGCTGTATATAAGTTCTTTAGGGTGGAAGAAATCGTAATGAAGTTCTCTTCCTGATGATGTCACCTGTAAGGTACCAGATGTCACCAATGTCTGTGTTACTGACTGATCCTAGTGTGTGAGACAGCGTCACCCCGTGTAGTGTCAGTCATAAGGTGTCCGTGATCTGTGGTGCTTTGCGAGGATATTATTGGCAATGCTGTCAGCATACTTTAATCAGGTTTTAGATCACTTTAAAGATGTGTATGTAAATTCACTGGGAGGAATATAGGAGGAGATCAGGGCTAGGATTTTGGGGGGTGGAGGAGGCAGTGTTTCAGTTTTCACCTCAGGCAGCAAAAAAGCTAGAATCTTCCTGGAGTACAGTACTTCCTCTTGGATGAGTAATTAAAAAATTAAGGATAAACCAATTTAGATAAAGCCTTGAAAGAAATGAATTAAATTTTCAAGTGTACTCAATTGTATTATTATTAACTTTTGCATTTCTATTATCTTCTTAGTTTACCTGACTAGATTTATTTAAACCATATTTTTCGTACTAGACGTGGACATTTTTGGAAAGAAAAAAAAAAACTTTCCAGCACTGCCAGCACATTTACTTACCTGTCTGACGAAGTTCATCGGGCACGATTCACTAAGATCGTGCGCCCGATATTCTGCATGTGTCGCTTCCCCGCTTAGGTCCCCCGGAGTTCACCTTCCCGACGCATGTTAGTGCATGGCTTGCGACACAATTTGAAAGTTACCGTATTTTTCGCACTATAAGACGCTTCTTACTATAGGACGCACCCCAGATTTAGGCTTCCAAAAAAAGGAAAAATATATTTTACACCAATTAAAATATCTATGTTGGTCGCACTAAAGCACAGCACACACAGCTCTGCATCATCCATACAGATACACACACAGCTCAGCTATACACACAGAACCCCCCCCCCCCCACACGCACACATACTTCCCTTCTCCTTACCCTGTCCCAGCACAGCATGTGTCCCCATTCTCCCAGTATCAGATCCTGTGGGGATGTAAGAAGCATGTGATTAGTCACATGATTCTGACATCACCGCAGTTCCTGTACCTGTAGGCATAGTGAGAGAGCAGTATGGAGCCTCTCCTCTCTGGGTGATGGGGTGCAGCTCTATATCAGGGCATCACCCAATCTCCATTACAGCGGTCAGGAGGGTCTGGCAGTGCTGGATCCTCCTGACCTTCGGTCTATAAGACGCAGGCACTTTTTAGCAAGATTTTTTCTTGCTAAAAACTGCGTCTTATAGTCCAAAAAATATGGTAAATGCCGAGCTCAGTCCGGATCTGTCGGATCATCCAACGGCACGCACGAAAGCTGAAAGCATGAAATCTGTGCCAAAATCTGATCGCTTGCGACACAATACCCGCACAGACACCAGTCATATACCTGTCCAAGCCATGCAATGTTTAGTAAAAAACTATAAACACATAGCTGCTGTGAAATGTTGCTGACCGATTTTATGTATCGAAGTTTAAAGATAGAAATTCAGAACTCCCTGAATTTGAAGATAATTGAAATATTCAGAATTTACTTGTGTTGCATTATAATTATTTTGTTTTGCAGAACTTTCTTCAAAAAAATGGAAATTTCGGAAAACAATCACTCCTTAATAAATGAGTTTGTCCTTTTAGGGTTTACGGATAAATCCTACAAAAATATGTGTTTATTTTTTGTGTTTTTAATAATTTATATTAGTTCTGTTGTGGGAAACATTGCAATAGTTTATCTTGTCTATAGCCATCTAATGTTCCATGCACCAATGTACTTTTTTCTGAGCAACCTCTCTGCTATAGATCTGTTGTATGCTTCAGATATTGCACCTAAAATGCTTGAAGGCCTATATTTTGGGAAGACATCAATTTCGTATTATTGTTGTGCCATACAACTTTTTATTTTCTGTGCCCTTGGGAGCACTGAGTGCATGCTTTTTGCAGTTATGGCTTATGACCGTTATGTGGCAATCTGTAACCCACTAAGTTATAACCTGATCATGAGGCAGAGGATGTGCCTGGGATTGATGCTTGGGGTTTATACTGCAGGATTTCTTCATTCTCTAATAGAAATTTGTTGTACCTTCCACCTTTCTTTCTGTGCATCCAATGTCCTTCACCATTTTGTTTGTGATTTTCCCCAATTATTAAGCATTTCTTGTACTGACACTACATTAAATGAAAGGATTCTCTTGATTTTCTCATCTTCTGTCACTGTGCCTTCAATTATGGTAATTCTTGGGTCGTATTTGTCCATATTTATAAGCATTCTAAAAATCAAAGTTCCAGAAGGAAGAAAAAAGGCCTATTCTACATGTGCCTCCCATATCATAGCGGTGACATTACTTTATAGTTCGGTTCTTTATGTGTACCTGAGTCCAAAATCTCCATCATCTAGAGATAATGTAAACATGGCCACAGTGTTTTATACAGTAGTACTACCAATGTTAAATCCATTGATTTATAGCCTGAGAAATAAAGACATTAAATTAGCTATAATAAGATCATCCCAAAGCATGCTTCAACGCAGAAAGTCATAATTTGGGAAGCACAAAATGCTTACTAGGATGAAGGATTGTAAACCAAGCACACTGATGTACTGGTGTGTGTCCCCTCTGGCAGGATCTGCATCTTTACATGCACAAAACTTCACAAGATTGGGACCATCAAATAGTGTTATTCATTTAGATGTAAATTCTGTGACGTTGGAACAATTTTTTTCCATAGATCATGGCTGCCATCATTGGGGAAAATGGTGAACTGCAGTCCCGGGCCTGAGCTCAGGCGCTGTGAGCATCTAAGCCCTGCCCTTAAAGAGAACCCGTCATGCAAAATAACCCCCCTAAACTAAATATATTTTCATAAACTGCCATTAGAGAGCATTGCCTCTATCCCTTCATTGTCCCTCTACATGCCTGTAAACCTAAGCAATGAGGTCCTAAAGCTGTATGCAAATGACCTGTGAAATGTCCAATGAAGCATTAGCATATTCAAGCTGTCCACTCTATTCATGAGTGGGAGGCACAGCCACACCCCCAGTGCATGACTGACAGCCTGTATAATGATGTGAGGCTGTATAATGATGTGCTTCCTGGTGCTGGTGGCCACGCCCCCTGCAGCCTGTGTGTGCATGTGTGTGTGTTTAGGAGAGATACAGCAGCTCCAGGCAGCCATGTTACAGCAGAACATGTCAGATTCATGTGTAGCTGATGTCTGTGTCTCTCACCTGTATATTAGGAGGATCCAGCACACACTAGCCATGCTTTACTATACAATACACACAGACATGAGCAGGGGGAGGAGAGGGGAGGGGTAACAGGGGTGACATCACTGCCTCTGACCATGTGACCAGCCTCATTTACATAATAAAGAATAGATGATTTTACAATGATTAATGTATGAAATAACTAGATAAAGGCTGGGATGGGATCCTTGTGAGCTGCTCCAACAGGTAGAGGTGACAGGACAAGTGACACAGACCTGATGACAGGTGTCCTTTAATAGTGATCATCGCTGTGTGCATCTAAGCAATGTTAAAGCTCCCTGGGTCCTTTGTGTGATCTAGGCACCTTTGCCACCTTTGTCGCTTAGGTGATGAAGCCTTGGTCATGGAGAGGAGTGGATGCTGCCATCTGACAGCGCCCTGAAGGCCACAGCAGTGATGAGGAGCTGCATGCAGGGATCACAGTTAGGTGAGTATTAATTGTTTTTTTTTTTTTTTTTTTGCTGTGACTACCTATCTTCTAGGGGCATGTGCTGTGGCAACCTATCTAGGGGGGGGGGGGGGGGGCATTGCTTTGGCTTCCTATATACTGGAGGGCATTTACTGTGACTACCTATCTACTGGGGGGCAGGTGCTGTGCTACATACAGTATATATACTGTATAAGCATTGTTAATGCATTTTGTGCTTTGTTATATGAACACACCCTTAATTAATGAATTAGGGAGGGCTGTATATATAATAAAGTGGGGTGCTGTGCTCTCTGTAATTCATTCCAGGGAACTGCATATAGGAGAAGCAATTATTTTTAATTACATTTTCCAAAATACATCAATTTTGACCTTTCTTGGGCATCCATTTATATAAAAAGTACAATAATTTTATCAAGCACATTACAAATATACAGTAAAAATATTTTATTCAACACTATAAGTATATCCCCTCCAAACCCCCATTCCCCAGACCCTTAAAACATTTACTACTGGTGAACTCGGCCTCTTCATGCATACCAATGTCTCTCTATCCAAGTATCAATTCTAAGCTGGAAATTTATGATATTGAGGCAAAGTAAAAAAAAACAAGGCAAAAGTGCGGGTACAATTGCCAATCCAAAGAGTGGAAATCTTCTCTACTTTCTTACTAACAAAATTCTGGGCTGACAAGGGGATCACCACCCACAACGACTTGGCTTTTGCGGGAAGATCGAAACTGCAAAAGAGATATAGCAAGAATATGATATCCCTTCTTCCCATATTATTCCCACAGCCCTTCTGAGGTAAACTGTTTGCCACTCACTACCTTTCCCATAATTACGTGTTAACTACCATTGTTCTGACGTAGTCTATCAAATTGTAGATTTATTTACGCATGTATGTTCTTGGTGTCTTTCTATGCAAAATTGTCATATGAATGCTCTCAGCTTTTCCTGAAGTGGGCATGACTTCTTGGTTGTGACATCAGCTAAGGACAGAGCACTGATTTTATAGCTAATTAAAATCTTACTATAAGCAAGATGTTAATGTCTTGAGACAAGTGTGTGAGAGCTTCAGAGACTGGGTGATAGAGATGAGGAGGAAAATAGTTTCAAAATACTGTAAACATCAAATGAAAAATGTTGCAGTGATGCAGTATGGTGATTCTTTTCAGCTCATGGCTCTGGGTTCTGAATGTATGGGCATGTATAGATTTAAATGGTACATTTAGTATACAACCAGCTAGCCCCATGTAGTATACGGCCAGTTAGCCCCAGGTAGTATACATCCAGCCAGCCAAATTGAGTATACAGACAGCCCCCTGTAGTATTCAGCCTGCCAGCCCCCTGTTGTATACAGCCAGCCAGCCCCATGTAGTATACAGCCAGCCAGCCCCATGTAGTATACAGCCAGCCCCCTGTAGTATACAGCCAGCTAGCCCCATGTAGTATACAGCCAGCCCCATGTAGTATACAGCCAACCAGCCCCCACTAGTATACAGCCAGCCAGCCAGCCCACAGTTTGCCAAGCAAATAAAAAAAAACAAACCTGCATACTTACCATTAGGCGGTCCCAATGCCTGGTGCAGCTACCCGATGCTCCAGTTCCCCTAGCTTCTCTTCTTTCTTCTCTTTGCTGTAGCAGGCGGCAGAGATGCATCCACACGATCTGCAGGCTGGTGCACACTATGACGTCATCAGCGGCGACACTCCCGCATCATAGTGTGTGCCAGCCGGCAGATCGCATGGGCGCGTCTCTGCCGGCTAATAAAGCATAGAGAAGACAGAAGAGAAGCCGCATCGAGCATCGGGGCACCGGAGGGTGAGTATGTAAGTTTATTTTATTTTCTTGACTCGTGTATAAGCCGAGGTCAGGTTTTTCAGCACATTTTTTGTGCTGAAAAACTTGGCTTATACACAAGTGTATACGGTACTTTCTGTATCAATTCCTCACAGTTTTCTAGATCTCTGCTTGCTGTCTTAATATAGGACCCTCTTTGTTTACTTCCAGTGGATAGAAATGTGTCCATGTGATGTGATGGACATGCAGGTGCACAAACCATTGGCTGAAAGTGGACAATCCCTTTAAGTTTATGCCAAAAAACACCATTGCTATTTTACCTTTTCTACTTTTAATGCAATTCTTAGCCCCATAAGATCCTTATGATGCTCTTTATGGCAGCAGGACTAACGCCATCAAACTTTATACCGAACTGACAGAAGGGGAAACCATACATTACTATTATTATACTGGCCTATACTACTTTGTGAACAAAACAAAGATCTACCCTGTGGATGATCCCTGCATCATTCCTGAACATTTAGGTTTACCCACCAAGAGACTTGTTTTTACCAGTCCTACTTTGTTCCCACTTTGTTACAAATTCACAGACTGATCTCTGTAAACATGACGGCAAGCAGCGTTCCCTGACCGGAACCTAGTGACCTGTTGGCCCTTTAGATCAAAATGCATTGTAGGAATAAATAGGAGGCATCAGGTTACCTAAGACATTAGGAAATGTTAATTAAGAAGTTGTTTGGCTGCTATGACTAACTGCCTGAAAAACAGAAAAATGAGAACTTTGAAAATAAAGAATTTATTCTGACTTATTTCATCTTTGGCACATGGGAAATAGTTTTTTAATATCTTAACCCCTTAATATCCAGTGCTTTTTTAGATTTTGTGTTTTCATTTTTCACGTCCTACCTTCACGCCGTCCGCATAAAAAGTGATCAAAAAGTTAAATTTACCCCAACATGAAACCAAGAAATAGTACAACTTGTCCCGCAAAAAATAAGCTCTAAACCAGCTCTGTAACCAAAAAATATAAATGTTCTGCCCATTGTTACACGGCCATACAAAAACTAGCACATTTCTCACAAAACGAGTTCTAGACTAGAGATGAGCGAGCACTAAAATGCTCGGGTGCTCGTTATTCGAGACGAACTTTTCCCGGGCGTGTTCACACGTTGCGTTTTGGTCACGTTTTCATTGCATTTGAAACGCATATACAACAGCTGATGAGAGGTGATTTGTCTAATTACATTACCGTTTACATTTGTAAACGCAATGTTAACGCATGCATTAACAAAACACATGCATTAATTAAGCAAAAACGCATGTGTTAACAGCGCGTTTACGATGCGTTTTGAAAATGGAAATGTTAACAGTTTTGTAATTGGGCAAATCACCCCTCCTCAGCTGTTGTATATGCGTTTCAAACACAATGAAAACGCCAAAATGTAACGTGTGAACGCGCCCTGAAACTATAGGGGACGGCATGCAGAGGCAGCGGCAGCAGGCTAGAGAGTGTCATGGCGACATACCCCAAATGGTCTCGGGCTTCAAACCAATTTAAAAAATTCCTTTTGGAATTTGTGACTCTGAGGAACTGCTTTCTGGACCCTTCCCAGAGTCACAAACCAGAGTATGCCGGCTCAAATGCCAAATTTTCCTGGGGGGACTTCTTCCACTACGTCAAGAAGGTCATCATCACCCACAGACTGCGATGGTGGAAAACCTGGGCATCGGAAAATTGCTCAGCAGCAACCGGACTAATGCTCGACCGAGCATCAAGCTCGGACGAGCATGTTCGCTCATCTCTAATCTAAACCCCTTAATATCCAGGGCTTTTTTAGTTTTTGTGTTTTCATTTTTCACGTCCTACCTTCAAAAATCCATAATTTTTTAATTTTTTTATGAAAGGAGCCAAGTGACGGCTTGTTTTCTGCATAACAAATTGCACTTCATAGTGAGAGTATTTAATATTCCATGGCATGTACTGGATGCGGGCAAATAATTCAAATGCAGTGATATTGGGGAAAAAATCAATTTGCGCCATAGTATATAGCCAGCCCATACCCCCCAGTATATAGCTAACTAGCCCCTGTCCCACCAGTATATAACTAGCCAGCCCATGCCCCCAGTATACAGCCAGACCATGTCCCCTATAGCTTACCAGACAATGACCCCCAGTTTATAGCCAGCCTGCCCATGCACCTCAGTGAAACAAGGTTTTTTCACAGCCAAATGTGTTCATAGCTTAACCAGGTTTTAATGTTGGTTTGAGGATGAGCCATACATGAGTGTACTACAAGATAAGTTACTGAGTACACTTAGTTTCTCTGGGTATGAATGGGATATGGTAATGTTCCAGCAGAGGTACTGGATTGGCCCCAAAGTTCCCAGACCTCAAACCAAACACTTGTAGGGGAACACTGTTACCATTTGTTTGTCGATTTAACATAAAAGCTTATGAAGAAATTCACTATATTATATGTTAAAACCATATAAGTGTTGAAGCACCAGATACTCCGACTACCCCTAAAACTTGCACTGGAGTCCAAGGAGGAGAAGAAAGGCATGGTGCTGAAGTGGTACAACTCAGATGATTCAACTACTGCAGGGGTTTGCAAAGGGAATGAGGTACCACAGATTTTGATGAAGCACATGGTTGGGGCTGCTTGCTAAGCATCTTGGCATGAAAGGGTTCTTATAAGCTCTTGTATAGATTGCCAATTTAATGGGGTTGGCTGCTTTGATCAAACTTGAACTGAGTAAGTATAAGACCCTCCACTGTACCATTCCTGTACATTATGTATCATTACCAAAGACCCAACCTGATGGATATACATATACAGTATATATATATAGTGTAACCTTCATTGACTAGTAACCTGTTCCACAAATTGGAGCTTGGTTTACAAGTAAAATCTCATAATACAACCATTATATGTGAGCCTTCCCCTCCCCCTTCAGTACTGTGCCTCCCTCTATCACAAAATTACATAGCACAATATTAAAGAAGAAATAAAGGGGCTAGATGTTGTAATACATATCACAAGAATCGTCTTGCTGATGCAAGATAAGCCCCCTGTGAATTGAGAGGACATGTGGGTAAATGAGCGCCAATAAGGTAATTGTACGACCTGAAGTATGTGACAAGGAATGTATGATAATAGGTAAGACTTATCAAAAGGGTCTGTAATGATGCTTTATAGTTAATCCTTGTTTCCATGCAAAGAAAATATTGTCTGTAGTTACACTTACAAAATATACCTGTTCTGACTTGCATACATATTCAACTTAAAGTAAATGTACCATTTATTTTTATGCATTGTGAACCAAACATACCTTGAGAATGCTACAGCTACACTGATGAAGAAACATATCTTTCTTAATCCCTGAGCCGAGTGGTTTTGGTCAAAAAATAATTATAAAATTCAGGTCTTTGGGAAAGCTGGGTGCAGACTGGCTTCCGAACATAAAAGAGCTGCAACGATTGGTTACTTCTTCCTATCATGGTCAACACATTGATGACTTATTCTCTGCTTATGCTGGCCAGGACAAGGCTGAAGCAATGCATCATTATGGTTAGAGGAGGGCGCCGGGCAGCTACTGGAGCAACAGAGCCTCATTATCATAATTTTATAATTGTTTTTTTTTTCAGCAAAACCACTCAGTTCAGAGATTAAACAAGATATGTTCTGCATAAGTGTAACTACAGCATTCTCTAGGTATTTGGTTCACAATGCATAAAAGCAAATGGTAGATTTCCTTTAAGAACAAACCTAAAGAACCCATAGTTTGCATAATATGAGGAGCGCCTGTAAATTGTTTTTGACGCTTGGCTACCGATAGATCAAAAGAAATTCACTATAACATTAAAGAGTGCACTCTTCTTACACTGACATCAGATGATTCCATACATTAGGACAGAACCTGTTCTGTTAAACGCTGATACATGTAGAAACCCCCCAAAAGAGTGCGTAACAATCTGTAAAATAAATCTGAAGCATTATTGGAGCTGCACAATAAACACCATAAAATTTAAAAATTTAAAAATGCAAAAAAGATTTTCAGCAAATCTATTCATCCATCCCTTGTAAATGTATACATTATCACCCCCAAATTAATATATATATATATTGGTAATAAGGATGTAGTAAAGTGTTTCAAAGTTATAACCAAATATAGTGACACTGTTACAGCTTTGTTACAGTCTTCTGTTGTTTGACTATGAAGGTACTGAATTTCTCATTGATTTTCAGTCTCTGCTCCCTCTGCTCTGGTCCAGTAAGGGTTAAAGATTGCACAATTTTAGAGTTTTGCCTCTCCTTTCCCTGGTATACTCTAATTTAAGATCCGTGTGCAGCCGTTTTCCTTGCTGGTCAAACTTTTAGTCTGCACAGCTCTGTATACTCTGTTATCTACCTTCTGTTTCTCTTGCTCCTCACTTCCTCTTGAATATTTGCTATATCGTTGGCCATTCTACGTCCTTTTGATTCTGTACTGTCTTGTTGCGTAGGAAGTGAACCACGCCCAGTTATTAGCCCCTATTTAGGATAGACCCAATAAGCAGGCAGAACCAGTTTTGGGGACTTACTGTCCTTGTTTGTACCTGGCCATTACAGACACAAGTCAGATTCTAAGTCATACAAACAATCAAAAACTGCGTATTGAACACAGGTGAAACAAATGGACAGTGCACAATTAGAAGACCTTTCACTCCCTTTTAGCCATTACAATATCCTACCACGGACACCATGACTCTTTATATCCATAATTCCTTGATTCTTAAAACACCTTTTTATTCAGCAGCTTTTTATTCAGCAGCACTTTAAAAATACAAAAAAGGACACAAAAAAATTCTCTCTTACTGTATATCAGTCCATAGGCATAATGTCCCAATATCTTCAGCATTCCACATTGCAGCAGGGTTTGTTCACTGAGACACCAGCAACCTTTGCAATGTTTCTGAGTCTCCAAATCATTCCTCAGGCATGCACCCTAGCTGCTTGAGTAACTATAAATTTTAGCCAAATCCTGACGTATCAGAAATAGTAATCATCTATTTGACACAATTTATTACAAAAACACACACAACCAAACTGTAAATATTTACATATAACATATTACAGGAATACATTAAAATTACATTGTTCATTCAACCTTTGAGGATACATAGATTCTTATTTCTCCAGCCTATTCTTAATCGTCACTGAATCATTACCTATTACCTGTTCCAATACCAACCACCGTAAATCATAAATCTTATGTCCTTTGTTTTTAAAGTGTTGTGCGATGTTCATTTCATGCTTTTTCTTCATCTTACCAATATTTTTACCTTCTTGTATAAAACTATCCTCTTTTTTAGTTTCAACAAGATTTTATTGAAATAAAAGCATAACAGTGCCTTACAATAGGTCATGGCATAACATATGCCCCTCGCAGGGGCATCTCATAGAAGTGGTTTCAGAGTGATGCATAATCAGCAACTGTATTAAACAGGTTGAACAAATGAATGGGGGAGAAGGGAGGGGGGGGGCAAAGGGTTGTTGAGGGTTGGATTAACCTGAGAATGGAGTTAGTACAAGATCAGTGTAGGTGGTCGCTAAAGGTGAGAGTGGTAACAAGCATATGTATCGATGAGCCATGTATAATCTATCAATGTCCTTAAGGGGACAAAGTCAGAGCCCTTTCAAGGGTAGGTGAACCATGTGCAGTGATTCTTGGGTTCCAAATACCTTCAAATACAGGTAGTGTGCCTGTCCTGGTCACCTCTATCTGAACAACAGAACAACATCAATAGGTTTACTCTGTTCTTCATCGGGGTAAATGACAGATCTGGTGTTTTCCATTTTGCTGCTATATGGATTCTACTTGCCAACGCTATAAACTAAGTCAATCGATGCACTTTATTTCTGACCCTTGCTGGTTCATCCCCTAGAAGGAGTACAGAGTAGCTGTCCTGTGTTGGCAACTGGGACACCTATAGTGAGCTGGCTCCCTGATGCAGAAACACGTCAGTACTTTTGAACAATACTGGTGTTGGGTGGCTATGAAGAAGTTTTGTGGTGACTGGGCGCACACCTGTCTACCTGTACACCTTTCCTATGTGTTTAGCCCATTACTGTGTTAATGTAGCTTTTTCATGCAGAGTTAACCCCATTTAGAAAATGTACAAATAAGAGGATTACATTTCTCCTACTTGTGGGGTTCTGTCTATATTAATTTTGATATGTCTGTCTTATTAGCTGTAAAAACAGAGCTTGGGATAGGCCATTTTTTAAAAAAAACATTGCTTTTATTAAATCCAACCAGAAAGGACAATACAAATGCTTGATAAAACAGCCATAGTTATAAAAAAAGAAAGAAAAGGAAACTTTCCTCCATACAGATCCTTTCTATTTCTCAATACTAATTATTTCAATATGAATATTGTATATACTCGAGTATAAGCCAAGGTACCTAATTTTACCACAAAAAAATGGGAAAACCTATTGACTATAGGGTGGGAAATGCCCTGGTCACAGCCACCAGCCAGTATATAGCTGGCCAGCCCCCTGCCTACCAGTATACAGCCAGCCCTGCCCCTAAAAAAAAACTTGTATTGTTAATATAAGTATGTCCTTATAAACAGACTAAAAATACAAATTATAATACCGAAAAACTCAGGATCCCATCCCTTCAAAAAACAACATAAACAAAAAAGTACTTACTGTGTGACGTTCAATTTAGCCCCGAAAACCTTTTTCACCCTTTTTTTGTAATGTCCTAATATATCTCAAACACTATAATATACCATAATATAACATATACCGAATACCTTTGAAAAAATACTCACAAGAAAAGGGGGCACTAGAAAGAACAAATTGTAGTGGAATGAAAGAAACAGGAATGAGATCTGCTTTAAGGGGTTAAACTTAAAAAGTTAAAAAAAATGTATGCATAAGTTTGTTAATAATTTACAGGTAATAGAATTGATTGAATATTCAATAAATCAATTGAAGAATTCATTACAGTTCAGTAAAAAGCTATCAATTATATATATATATATCTGGAAATATTTTGGTATGCAACCCACAGGATAGAAGTCCTTGCCTCATACAGAAATATAATACAAGGATTGCCGAACTGCAGTTTCTATACATTAACAACTGTACCAATGTTGGTACTGCAGTCCAACCGACAGACAGGAAGTCCTAGCATCCTACTTATGTGTCCTCCCATCCTGTCTAAATAAACAGTCATTTTGCAGATTTAGTTATGCCCCCATCTAGGTTATCAGATGGTTCAACCAGGGATGGTTCAAAAGGGAGGAGGAGGAGGACACAGGACACAGTTATTTTTCACAGTCCTATAACACTGATGTGCAGTCTTCTCCTGATAGATGTCTCTGACCAGCTACAGCACAAGAGGGAGAGGGGGAAGGGACAGCCTACACTTTGCCTGGATGTTACTGAGATGCCACAGGGACCATGTGTGCTGTACAGTACATACAGTACAAAGGGCACAGTAGAAGACCCTGTTCCTCCTTTCTGTCTACTCTCTTTCTGTTTGGGCAGATTGAGAGTGTGGACACTGGTAGCACTGTTCCTCTGTTGTCTCCGCCTTTCTCCAGCAGAGCGCACCACCTGAGGCGGAAGTCTCAACTCGCCTCATGGCAGTTACACCCCTGAGGGCAGGTCACTAAAGTGATTTCACTTTATTTGAGTGGTTATAAATATCAGCTTATATTCTACTGATGCGGAATGGCAGCAATTTTCTCTAGACAACATGTTGATGTAGATAACTGCAGATCTGTCAAAATTATGGGTTCTTATATTAGCATCCCAATGTATACATTCAACTTTTACCTTTTCTTTAGTGCCAATAATCTTTGTAAAGAGAGTTTAATATCTTTGTTTCTCATGCTATAAATCAATGGATTTAACATTGGGATAACCATAGTGTAAAAAACTGATGCAACACTACCTGTTTCAATGGAAGATTGGGATTTAGGTCTTAAGTACACATAGAGCACTGTACCATAAAACAAGATTACCGCTGTGATATGTGAAGCACAGGTTGAGAAAGCTTTAAGTCTTCCATCAGTGCTACTTATCTTCATAACAGCTAGTACGATCGAAATGTATGAGGCAACAATGACCAAGATGGAAGACATTGTCACTAAAGAAGAAAACGTGAACAGGACTATTTCATTTATAGTCGTGTCCATACAAGAGATTTTTAATAAAGGAGGAAAATCACAAACAAAATGATGGAGGACATGAGAGGCACAAAAGGAAAGACGAAAGGTGCAGCAAGTCTCTATCAGAGAATGAAGGAAGCCACCGCTGTAGGCTCCATACACTAGTCTCACACATGTTCTTTGCTGCATTATCAATTGATAGATCAATGGATTACATATTGCCATATAACGGTCATAAGCCATAACAGCAAAAAGAAAACTTTCTGTGCTTCCTAAGCCAGAATAGAAAAAGAGCTGAGTTGCGCATCCAAAATATGAAATTGCTTTATGGTGGGAAAGGAGGTCTACAAGTGTTTTGGGGGCAATACAAGAAGAATAAGAAATATCAAGGAAGGCCAGGTTACTTATAAAATAATACATTGGTATTTTAAGATGAGGGTTTGTGTTGACAAGAAAAATAACACATGCATTTGCGAAAATGGTGACGAGATAAATTAATAAAAAAACAACATATAATAACTTTTGGATATGTGGCTCTGGAGAGAAACCAGTAAGAATAAACTCATCCAACTTGGAACCGTTGATTTTTCCTTTAAATGCCATGGTTATAGAGTGCCCATTAATAAGCTAGAATTATAGTCATGTGAAGCACACTGCTGTCTGAAGAAAAATAAATCAACCTTATTTTATGTGGTTATTGTTTGGGCTGTGGAATTTATCTGCTGCATAAGGATGGGATTTCAATTCCATTCCATGTTTTGCCTGTTAATTACAATAGATTTCACCTTGTGTTTTAAATATGACCCTTTTAAAACAAAAGTGTGTGTGAAGCCTTTGTCTCAGCCTTCCTTCATACACACTTTTGCTTTAAAACTGCAGTTTACACCTTTTTAAACATTTTTGCAAAATAATGTGATTTAGAATAACTATAAAACAATTATATGATTAAAAACTATTGTGATTCATGTATATAACTGCATCTCTAGTAAAAGAATTCTGAGAAATGGCAGTGTTGTGATTGGTTGCAATGGTAAACAAAAACTATTTTTTTTTAAACTGCCCCAATTTAGCTGGCAAAAACTGTGAAAATGTTTTTTTTTTTTAAAGTGTTACTCCTTTGTGTTAAACCACTCCTAAGTTGACTAAGGTTATAGCTCAATAGTAGATGTTAGTTTACAAATCCAAGAACCTTCTGCTTCCTGAAAGTGGCACTTTAAATGCAATGAACACATTTGTGCATGTTTTCTTTATATAAAGCTACAAATGTAATAGGTATAAATAAAGCTGTGTCATGTCATATAAGAAGTGCATTGTCTTGCATTTGCTTTTCATAGAAGTATAAAATATACATAGTATATAACATTTATGGTTAAATCATTTTGTCATTACCAACGTGCTCCGTGACATGAATTATGATTTTAAGACCCATTGTTCATCAATTTATTTGCTCAATATTTCATCTGGGGAAATATCTTTGTCCCCCATGGAATAAATTCAGGTTTTCCCAAATCATATTATTTAAAAAAAAGAAAAATGCATATATTCATAATGATAAGACATACATACATACATTTTAAATAACTGCTTAGAGTTCTTTTGTATATATCTTTGTCTTATCTCAACTGGATTTTCACAATAAATTTTCTTATATAATTTCGGACAAAAGTTTGCCAATTAATAAAAACAAATACTGAAATAAAGAAGAAAGGTTCATGCCCAACGCAACTTAAGATTGAAGTCACAGACAGCAGGCCTCCTGAGTTTGTCGAATTCCACCTTTGCCAGATATCTTTAACATAACTATGAGAGTTCAGGATGGAAACAGGGGTATAACTACAGCAGTGGCAGCCATAGTTGCTGCTATGGGGCCTGCAGTGTCAGAGGGACTCATCATCGGACCAGACATACTAAAGAATTGCGGGTGTGTATTATTGTATACATATTATGCTGCCCATTGTACAATTTATATATCACGTAAATGGGATGGGTGTATGCTTTATATGTGTGTTTGTATGTGATGTATATGCACCTCCAGCAGTGAGGAGCAAAAGTAAACCACAACAAGATTGACATTGGGATTCTGACACTGCGGGAGAGATTTATTACTACTTCTACACCAGTTTTCTGCACAGTTTTCTTGCACAGTGGAAGGATTTGCAATTAAAATTGTTAATACTCCGCCTGCATGCTATGTGGGCATGGTGGGGGTGTAGAGGGATGCCTGCGTTCTTTTGCAAAACCAGGGAACTTTCGTACACTGACTTTTACGCAGACCTAGGCCAGATCAGATCTGATCCGATCCTTCAAAAGATGAGAAAATAGCAGTGATGAACGTCAAAATATGAATCCAGCCGGCGTCTTTGGGTTTTCCAGGCACGAGATGCTAGATCGGCTGGAGTCAGAGAATAGGTGCAGTGAAGTCAAAAGCGGAAGGCGCACGACAAGACCAGGTATTTGTTCCAGAAGGTTTTCTTTTTATTTAGTTCATGGGGGGTACACGGAAAAACACAACGCGTTTCGGGGATCTGTGGTACCCTTTTTCAAGTGAATAGGTGATCGAGCGCTGGAGGAGTGTGAGTGTAAGGAGTGTTCCTCACACTCCTCCAGCGCTCGATCACTGACCACTGACCACTGACCTAAGTTGTCAGCCTAATGGTAAACCATTTCATCTCCCCTGTCCTCCCCAGCCCAGAACACAACTCTACAAATAGCCATCTTGCTGTACAACATAGGATAAATAAGCTTAAAAGAAATACCAATCTCAAACAGAGCCTAAATTTATTGAGTTTTGTTCGTATATATATCTTTAAAAATGTCCGCTCGCTGCGGAGAGGAGCAGGGGATGAGCGCAGCTCACCCCCGCCCCTCTCCATAGGAATATACAGTGACTGCGCCGTATCACGTAGAAAGATAGGACATGTCCTATCTTTCTACGGGCTACGGAGCGGTACGCTGCCGCACATGTGCTGCACCTTACCGCTCCCGTATAGGGTAGTGAGTCCATAGAAGTGTATGGGGGATATATATCGGCCGTATATACGTCGGCCGGATATACGCCCCCCCATACATATGTGTGAAGGCATTGTTAGAACCGAGTCTCCTCTACGAGTAGAGGATGTTCCCTTGTCCTGGTTTACAGGCCAAGTTATAAAAAGATCTTTGGAGAGATCAATTCAGATACTTGTATTCAGATATTTGTACTTTGTAATGAGGTCTTGCGGTTTTGAGTTCTAAACTGAAAAAACCCAATCTTTGAAATCTATCATTGTATTCTAGTCCCCTCATACCCCTAATAATCTTGGTTGCCCTCCTCTACACCTGTTCCAGTTCTACTATGTCCTTTTTATACACTGGTGGTCAAAACTATACCCAATATTTCTAATACGGTCTGACCATTGATTTGTCCAAAACTATGTGTTGACTCCCTATTCCAAATACTGAAAATAGTCTAACTTCCAATTCTGGCAATTCTCCTGGTTTTACTTTGTCTTGTATCGTGTGGCAATCCAGCACATGTAATCGGACTGTTAGGCAGCCAAATCTTTAGAAAAAATTCATTGCTTTCTGCAATAAACACCTGGTAATTATTTTACAGAGCTTAGCATCATCAGCAAAAATTGAAACTCTACTGTGTAAACCCACTATGAGGTAATTAATAAAAATATTAAAAAGAAGGGGGTCCAAAACTGTAGCACCCACTTGTAACTTGAGCCCAATTTGAGAAAATACCTTTAATGTTTTTTTAATGTTTATCATTAATTACTAAGACAATTTGTAATCCAAATACTCAGATGCTCACCCAGTCCAAGTAGTCTTATTTTATGTATCAAACTTTTTTGCAGCACTGTATCAAATACTTTTGAATTGTCTAGAGACACAACATCCACAGCTTTCCCCTGGTCCAGTCTAGAACTTATCTCCTTATAGAAGCCAATTAGATTAGTCTGACAGTACCAATCCCTCATTAACCCATGCTGATGCTGGGTTATAAGGTTATGTACAGTGAGATACTCCAGGATAGTACCTGTACCAAACAACTCAAATATTTGAGTTAAACTCACAGGTCTGTAGTTACCAGGATCGCTTTTTGATTCTTTTTTCTATATTGGCACTACATTTGCTATATATCAGTTCTGTGAAACAGAACATGTCTGTAAGGAATCTGGGGAGCTGGGGAGAATTAATGGGAAGAGGGAGTTAAATTCAAGTTAATGGTGGTGAAAAACCTGTGAGAGACTGCAAAACAGTTGAGATTGGGGTTTAGGTTCACATTCCAGCAGGACAAAGACACTAAACATACAGCAACAAGGGTTTAGACAAAGTTCAGACCCAAACTCAAGGATGATCTGTGGCTAGTCTTAAAATTTTTGCTGAAAAACATTCTCAAACCAATCTAAATGAAACACAGCTCATAAATAGTTGAATGGACAACATCTAGATGTACAAATCATGTAGAAACATATCCCTACAGATTTGCAACTTTTATTGCAGTTGCTTTAATGATTCTACATTATGTATTAATTGGTGGTCAGAGAAGCATGGGATCAAACCAGATTATTATGATCGATAATGACAAATCTTTCAAATGAATAATAACACGTCTGTCATATTTATTAAGTACCCTACAATTATAAAAAAAACTAATGCGAAAAAGAACTTAAATATATATAAATAATAAATAGCCATAGCTAGTAATTATAGTAAATAACTTCTCTCAGCTATAACAAAATATAATGGGTTAACAAAAAATTAGATATCTATCTCTCTTTTTTCTTTGTCTCTCTGTATCTGTCCCTGGGTATCTGTGTCTCTCTCGTTTTCTGTCTCTCCCTGTGTGTCTCTCTCTCTCTGTGTCTGTCTCTCCCTATGTCTGTCTCTCCCTGTGTGACTCTCTCTGTCTTTTTCTCCCTGTGTGTCTCTCTCTGTCTGTCTGTCTCTCTCTCTGTCTGTCTCTATCTCTGTCTCTCTCTCTATCTCTGTCTCTCTCTATCTCTGTTTGTCTGTCTTACGTTGTCTTTCTTTCTGTCTCTCTCTCTATCCATATTACCTCATGCATAAGCATCTTATACTCATTGCCTATAGTAAACAATCAAAGCTCATATTAATGAACTGTGGCAAAATAGCAACCAATCACGGCCCAGCCTCTTACTGCCACAATGGCTCCTGTATATGGTGGTTAAAAAGAGTTTATTTAGAAAGTGCAGGTGAAAATTTTGTCTCACAACCTGGTCTTTGACGTTCCCTGAGTCAGCTTTGCACAGATGCTGGTTAAGAATAAAGGAAAATTAATCAGAATAGCAGAAAGAATCATCTAAAAAATAACCAAAAAACTAACAGAGAATATTAGTGCGTTTTTTGAAGACATGAAAGACTTTAGTCCGTCTTAGTGCAAGTTTAATTTCTTGATTTCGCAAACTGTATATAAGAGGGTTCAGCATAGGAATAACCAGTGTGTAAATTAGTGAAACAATTCTGTCTTGTTCCAAAGAATACACAGAACTAGGCCTTACATACATAAAGAGAACTGTGCTATAGAACAGAATCACACAAATGAAGTGAGAGCCACAAGTGGAAAAGGCTTTACTTCTTCCTTTGGCTGAGTTACTTCTAAATACAGCACGTAAAATGGAAGTATAGGATACAACAATTGCAAAGATAGAAGTGACAGTAACCAAAGTTGCAAAAATAGAGAGAATGAACTCATTATTAGTGGTGTCAGAACAGGACAGTTTCATCAGAGGTGGAATATCACAAAAGAAATGGCGGATATAGTGAGAGCCACAGAATGAAAGATGAAAAATGCTACAAGTCTGAATTAAAGAGTGGAGAAAACCAGCCACATAGGATCCACAAAGCAACTGAAGGCACTTCATCCTGGTCATGTACCGCAGGTAAAGGAGAGGGATACATATAGCTACATAGCGATCATAGGACATGGCTGCAAGAAGAAAACTCTCAGTACTCCCAAGGGCAACAAAGAAATACATTTGGCACACACATCCAGTGTAGGAAATGCTTTTCTCCTCCGTTACTAAATCAATCAACATTTTAGGTGTGATGCCTGTAGAATACCAGAAATCAATGAATGCCAAGTTACCAAGGAAGAAGTACATTGGACTGTGCAGGTGAGTGTCAGTCACTATAAGGAACGTGATTCCCAGGTTGCCAACAACAGTCATTAGAAACATGGACAAGAACAAAGGGAAGAGGAAAATTTGAAGATTTGCTTGATCACTAAATCCCAGAAAGGTAAAAACTGTTTCTGATGATCCATTATATACACGATGACCTGAAAGTTAACATTATAAATGTTATTTTTTACCATTGAATGGACCACATAGAAAATAAATGTGTACAGACACTTTTCTATTGATTTTCTATCGATCATTGTTCATTGCTTCATCAATTAAATAGCCATAAAGAAATGTCCAGAAATGTGGACTGGATTTTACGCTGGAATTGTAATAGAAGAGAATCCAGATGGTAAACAAAGGAAAATTCTGCTAAATGTTGTAGGATTGTTAACATAATTCCGTGTATAGAAATATTTCTATTCCGTATACAGGTAGTCCCCAGGTTACATACAAGATAGGGTCCGTAGGTTTTTTTCTTAAGTTGAACTTGTATGTAAGTCAGAACTGTATAGTTCATCATTGTAACATCAGCTAGAATTTTTTTGGTCTCTGTGACAATAGGGTTTTAAAAACGTTGGATTGTGATTGGAACCAGAATTAACAATAACACCTTTTGTATCTCTTACAGCTGATTATTGTAGCCTAGGGCTAAAGTACAGTGAATTACCAACATGCAGAGGTCTGTTTGTACCTAGGGGTTGTCTGTAAGTCAGGTGTTCTTAAGTAGGGGACTGCCTGTATAGGAATATATAGGAAGAAAAATGCTGTGAACAGAAGGGTACATGATAGGGATAGAGGAATAGATCTTGAGAAAATTAAAGTATTAATTGATAGGAATAAACTTTCTGCATGAGACATGTATCAGTCATATGATTTCTAGAAGACAGGAAGAATCAATCACTTGTTACTGACCAAGTCCATCCATAGCTCTCTATTACTGTGGGTTCATTTCATAATATTTGAGTAGTAATAAGGTTTTTAATATTTTTAGTTTTTAGATATTTTTAGTTGTAAAGAACAGAACATTGTCAGCCAGAACACTGTATATGAGATAAGCCCACTGAAGACACTGAATACAGGAATATATGTACATATACCTATGTTTACTCCTGAGGATACATTAGCTTGAGAATAAATAATAAGAAACATTGTCAAATTATTGAAGAACGTTTAATTATCAGGTTTCCCAAATGTAGAGAACCTGAGAGACTTGTTTCCCCCAGGATCCTAATTTACGACAGTTTATAGAAAAAAAACATCATTATTTTTTTACCTGGGCATACAACTAGAAGTGACCTACGTGTGTGAGCTACATGTGTATGACGAAGCTGCAGCATATTATATATGTAGGGGGTCACAGTCGTCATACTGTTGTTAAGGAGATCGCACTGGTTTCGGACGCCATCTTGACTACTGGACTACTGTCTGCCATCTTAGATACAGCGGCCATGTTCCCTGACCATTGTCCAGTTAATCTCATGATTCAAACTTCATTTTATGTAACCTGTTTGCTTGCCTGTCAGCTAATACCCTTTGACATTTAATGAGAAGCCAGTCTGTCCTTGATGCTACATTATATTATGATTCTGGAGTCCACTTATCTTCTTCTTCTCAGAAAATTAGTATAAACAATATCTGTGTACAAGGTCCCTGAGAACTGAGCACAATTAATTAACTTTATTCCCAGAATGTGCTGATGTCCAATAGAATCTAAGTGCCTTATCTCCTTTCATGCAACACCTTAAATGCTGATTTCTCTGTATTAAAGTACAGCTTGGTTTATATTTGGTGAATAAACCAACACTTTATTAGGTCATTTCAGTTTCCGCCTCAGGCAGCAAAAAGGCTAGAATCGGCCCTGGCGATAAGCACTGAAGAGCGGATGAGCGGAGCCGGCGGCACTGATGAGCACTGTAGTGGTGAAGGAGCCGTCGGCTCCGTTCTCCACTACAGGGAGCAGGAGACGCGATCACCCAGCTTCTCCTGCTTCAAGCAGCTCACTACAACTGCCGGGAGCAGGAGACGCCAGGTGATGACGTCACCGCCCCTCAGTGCTGGAGGTAACGGAGAGAAGCCATGGGAGACACAGAGTTGAGTAGCAGTGTTTATCTTTTTTAATTATGCAAGGTGGATGGGGCACATTGGGGACTTTATGGTGTCTATGGGGAACATTACATTACACGAGGCTTTGGGGGACAGTAAATCCACTGTAAAGACATTGCGGAGGGGTGCTGTGGAGGACATTACATGGCGTTTTTGAAACATTACTAAGGACTCTGAAGACTTTGGGAGTGGGGGGGGGCTGTTAGGTGATGTGTAGGACATTATAAGTGGGGTGGCTGTATACTACTGGGGGCAGGTGGCTGTATACTACTGGGGGCAGGTGGCTGTATACTACTGGGGGCAGGTGGCTGTATACTACTGGGGGCAGGTGGCTGTATACTACTGGGGGCAGGTGGCTGTATACTACTGGGGGCAGGTGGGGTGGCTGTATACTACTGGGGGCAGGCTGGGGTGGCTGTATACTACTGGGGGCAGGCTGTATACTACTGGGGGCAATCTGTATATTATAGGGGGCTGGCTGGCTATATACTTGGCTGGGTCTGTGACCAATGCATTTCCCACCCTCGGCTTATACTCGAGCCAATAGGTTTTCCCAGTTTTTGGTGGTAAAATTAGGGGTCTCGGCTTATACTCGGGTTGGCTTATACTCGAGTATATACGGTAGTTATACCATTATATCTGCTACCTCATAGAATAATCTTAGTTTTGTCCCCATACTACCATATTGTAGTATGGCAGTATATGGTAGGATGAATCATACAACCTATGGTTAATGTACCCTATGGGGTCTGAAAGGTAGTTACAAAAAAAAAAAACAAAAGTAAAAAAAAAATTTATTAAGAAAATTTTAAAATTCCCTAAAACTAATATAAATAACAGTAAAAATCATAAACATGTTAGGCATCGCCGCGTCCCAAAATGTCCAATCTTTCAAAATATAATAATGTTTTTTCCTGGCGTTTAACCCGATAACGGAAAATAGCACCCAAATTTAAAATGCCACAAAATATAAAAAAATCAATAAAAAGTGATCAAAAAGCCTTTAAATGGTAGCATTAAAAACATCATGAAAAGTCACAAAAAATGACCTCAAAATAGAAGCATTAAAAACATCAAAAGTCGTAAAAAATTACACCAGACACATCTCCGCATACCTAAGAATGAAAAAGTTATTGGTGCCAGAATATGGCAAAATGAAGAATTTTATTTTTGTACAGGAGATTTAAATTTTTGTAAATGTATGAAAACATCATAAAACCTATATAAATAAATAGCATGTCTTTCGGGGCGCAAATCTGTCCGATCAACAATTTCACTGCATTTGGAATTTTTTTCCCACTTCCCAGTACATGGCATGGGATATTAAATACTATCATTATGAAGTGTAATTTTTTACACAGAAAACAAGCACTCACTTAGCTCTCTACATGGAAAAATAAAGTTATGGATTTTTGAAGGTGAGGAATGAAAAATTAAAACAAAAAAAAGAAAAAGTTTCTGGTCATTAAGGTCATTCTTATTTTAAAATAATGGGGCACATTTACTTACCCAGACCTGTCGCGATCCCCAATCCGGTGCGACAAAGATGAAGTCAGGCGCAATTCACCAACATCGTGGGCCCGAGATCCTGCATGTGTCGTTTCCCCGCTGAGGTCCACCGGAGTTCACCTTCTTCTTCCCGGTGGATGTGAGTGCATGTCTTGTGACACAATTTGCGCTGTTAAATCCCTTGCGTTGTCTGAATCCAACGGACCGCCCCCCCCCCAATTTGTGTTGTGTGGAAGCCGGCGCCGATGCGCCAAAAACCCCTGTTAAATGTGGTGCAACATGGAAATCGTCGGGAAACCGTCGAAAATGCAGTCCGCGGACCCTTAGTAAATGAGCCCCAATGAGTCCAAGAAGATACCGAACACTAGTGACCACTTCATTTTGAACAATGAACTGAGCCGCATTATTAAAGGGGTTGGCCACATTACCTCATATTTTTTGTAATGTGTGTAAGTGGGGGAGGGGCAGGATATTAGGTAATTTAATGATCTACATCTATTAATAGTTCTGCTCTGCTTTCTTGATATGTGAAGTGAAGCCTCCTATCTTTTACCTCATTGGCCAGACATTCCTGACAGGAACTTTAAATAGATGTATATTGGCAAATTATCTAATATCTTGCCCCACACAATTAAAATACACATTACAAAAAAACATATGGTTAAGTGGCCAACCCATTTAATACAACACAACTCACATTTAAGGGAAATTACAAGAATCCAAATGTCACGTCAGACCAATGAAAACTATTTATGTCAGAGTGGCCTTGCATCGTTTTGCATGAGATTTGATAAATAAGGCTTAAAATGTAACTGTCATTTCAAAAAACTTTTGATATGCTGTAGGCCAGGTAATTTTAAGACCTTTCGCAATTGGATTAGTTAACCGAATCTTGCTCCTTCCTCTTGTATTCTGCAGACTTCCCCTTGTTGTTAGTGACTCCTCAGATGGCTGTTGCTAAGCACTTCCCATCTTCACTGAGTAGCTAACTATGAAGGTAGAGACACACCCACCTCTCTCCCTGCAATCAGCTGTTTACCTCACAGCTCAGGACTCCAGCACTCTAGTGCTCACAGAAGCCTTAACTAATATAGTAACCAAACTTAACTCTCCCTCAGCTTTACCTACACTTGTAAATAAACAAATAATCCACACAGACACAAACTGTAGAGGGATCACAACCCCCCTCCCCCATCACCTTATACTCCACAGCAGGAAATGGCAGGAGAGGAGAGAATTTCCAAGTCTTCAAGCTGTTCCCTCATGTGTTGTGCTGAAGTTTTACTTAGATAGGTAGATATATAGATCGGATATACACAGATAGATATGACTAGATAGATAGATATGCAACCCACCGGAGCCTAGCCTTTTCTCTTGGGGCCTGGAGGCAGCCGGGGCCCAGAATACCGGAGTGGCTGGCAGTTGCGGCCTAGGCATGCTAGTGTCACGGTGCTTGGTATGGGGACCGGAGGGCTGTCCCACAGCCTGGCAGGTCTCCAGTGGGTAGTGTGTGCAAGAAATATGGATGAAGAGGCTGATGTACTGGTTCTCCCTGGGGCAGCCCCTTGGAGACAGACACCACCTGGTTGTAGATGCAGGCTGCGATGTAGCTGTGTCCAATGCTGGAAGCTGCAGCTTTAGTTCTGGGTCTTCTTCTTTAGTTCTGGGAGCTCACTAGAGGTGACAAAACCGGCGACATTTCGGTGTTTATCACCTTTTTCAAGCTTGAAAAAGGTGATAAACACCGAAACGTCGCCGATTTTGGAATAAACCCTTCCGTTTTTCCATTCACTATCTGGAGTGCTGCCTCAATTTTTTTGGATTTAGATAAATGGATAGATAGATAGATAGATAGATAGATAGATATGGGAAAAATAGATAGATATGATATAGATAGAATGTAAATAGATAGATAGAAATATATTAGATAGATAGATAGATGTCAGGGAGATGGTACTTGCCAACACTGGTCTTCACCAGAGCCTGTCGCAAAGCGGGATGGTCTTGCTGTGGCCGGGTTCCATCAGGTCTTTTCACAGGTGCGACTGGCCCACGGTGGCAGCCAAGATAATAATGCGGAACACAGTCCAAGCCTGGGGTGTCAGCTGGAGTACAGCGGAGGAAGGAACACTGGAACTCACGGCAGGAACATGGGAGCAACAGAAACGCAGGAACAGACTGGAACCCGGGAACAGAAAATATAGGAGCAGGAACATGGGAATACAGAAACAGGAACACAGGAGCGGAATTATGGGAGCACAAGAGCGGGTACTGGAACACAGAGGGCTTTCACTTCAGCTGGCCCTTTTAATCTCGGGGTGCCAGCTTGCGCCCTAGGGAGCGGGAGCGCGGAGAGGTAAATTTGGAAAGGGAGCTGGGGCAGCGCCACGGAGAGGGGCACGGTTGTGCCCGAGATCCATGATAGATAGATAGATAGATAGATATGAGATAGCTAGATATGTTGTCATTGGTCAGCAGCAGGCGCTTGTGATGAGGTGACAGGAGTCAGGCTCCGCCCCTACATCTTGCTGATTGTAGTTTTTTTGAGAGCTGGAAACCCTGGTTGCTATGGGTCAAAAAACGTACTAAATATGGACAGAGGCAAAATAATTTGAGGAATGATTCCCAGGGACACCTGTAGAAGAATTATATATTTTTGCTTTTTTTTGCTCAGAATGACGGTTACACTTTAAGTAGGTACCATAGACTTTTGCAGATTTTTGCATTGAGAAAGCTGCCTCCTTTGTTTCATTTCAAGGCAGTGGAGGATGATGTGCCTGTGTGCCTCTGTTTTTATTTCCAGATATTTAAACTACAACTGGAAAATATTATCTCCCTTCTCTTTGAAGAAACCAATAACCACTATGAAAGGATGTGAGTTGAATAGTAGAGGCACCCAGAAATTAATGGAGGTCCCCGACACCCTGCATGCCTTATGTAAAGTCTTTTTTTCTCTTTTGAGAGATGTTTTTACTTAAACAGTAATTCAGGCATCAATTTATCTGAGTAATGTAGGACAAAAAATGTATTTTAGAAAATGTAGAAACTCTCACCCATTTGGTCAAGAGATGAGGATTCTAAATGGTGGATCCTTTAAAATGAATTAAGAACTTGGTGGAAGGTTATTTGTGTTTTTAATATGAGCCAAAAAGTGCATTGCCAAAAACAGACCATTTAAGCGTTCTTGTCCCAGGTATGTACCCCAGGCTGCCTGAACTGCAGATTTTATAGCAGAAGGCATAGACTCCGACCCTTTTCCGGGCTGCTTCTAAGAAGACAACTAACGCTGTTTGTATGTATACTTTACAAAAGTCTATTTTTCAAAGTTAATTATCACTGGTGTCCATCAAATGTAAACCTGAATACATAGTAATATGGACTGCTGCCAATGACCTAATAATGCTTCTATACCTTGTGCCAGGTTGTTTATTAATATTCAGTTATTTTTGTTCCATTAACACAGGTTGAATGTTAATAAGCCTCTGGAGATCTTTTCCCTGTGATGCAGAATTCATTATATAAATGCAGTTGCTAAACCAGTTCATACATGATACTTGTGTGCCTCTTCAGCTGCCAAACCTTGTTTTTGAATCGTAAGCCATTAATATACTGTATTTGGCAGCACATTTTCTTCAGGTGGAGAGTAGCCCTATAGAAAGTCTGGTCATTTAAGAGAACATTCTTCATGCATAGACTGGGGGGACTGTGGGTAGGTGGTGACTTTATTCTTTCTGCCTCAGACAAACTTGCATCGTTACAAAAAATAGAAGAAACTTTTGGTTATGGAATTTCCCAAATAAATTAAAATAATGTTGAAAGTTACCACAGGATTGACCAAGTTCCTTTAGACCTCCACAATTCAGCACAGATGGTGCTGCACGCACACAATCAGTTTTAAAGCATCACATGAAGACTCATGTACTAAACATTGCTAATATTTTATCTTTACTACATAGGTTGCTTTTTTGTATGTATTTTGTACGTGCAATCATTTTTATTTTAATCTTATAATGGTACAAAACTGTTGGTTGGCATGCAACATTTTACAGTAAAAAGATGTTGACCTGTAGGATCATTTTGCGATTGGTGATCCGTGTGCAGTACCTTCATTACCCCTCCACACATTGACTGAGAGCCAAGAAATAAAAATGTAAAATAGGTGCACTAGCAGGCATAGCAACATCTCTGGTGTACAAAAAGGTGTTCTACTTGGAAGCACTAAAGGTATATCTGACAAGCTTACAAAGTGTTCTATACAATGCTGCTTTTAGTTACCATAAAATCCATCATGATAAAACATGGACACTTACACATAGATCCAGGCACCATGGCTGTGGTGATCTTCTTATATTTGTTATCCATGGCCTCCTTCCTTCTAAAATCAACTTTGAAGATTATGCTAATGAGCCTGCAAGGCTACTGAGGTGCTTCACAGAGCTGCTCCGTGACACAGATTCACAGGCTGTTAGACTGGCTCACCCGCCCTCTTTGCTCCAGATTAGCACTACCTCCCTCTCTCTGCTTGATGTAATCTCACACACTGGGAGGGGAGAAGTTTATTTTACATCGAAGGAGGCCATGGATAACAAACATAAGAGGTTTACCATAGTCACAGCTCCTGGATCTATGAGTAAGTGTTCCTTGTTTTCCATGCTTGCTTTTCATGGTAGATTTCCTTTAAATTCATTTGATTCTGTCTCTAGTTTTCTGGTATAAATATATACAGTACATTGTGCCTAATTAGGTCCATGTATTTTCTATTTATAACAATTACATTAAATGCCTGTACATTTTCCTGGTTATCAATAAATATGTGGACAAAGGCTGAAAAAAATACTATAGAAAACAATAGTTGAAAAATAAGAAAACTAACATTGTGCCTATTCCATTTGCAGATTTGTAGTGTCATTACAGTCAGCATGACGTGCAGCACATGCAGTTAATATATTAGGTATAACATGTATAATAAATATTAAGAGAAATATGCTAATTGAAGTTTATAAAACTTTATTCATTCAGTATCAATATTTAATGATTTTCAAGATCTCTGCTTGCAGTCATTTCAAATGAAATGCTTTACTTCCAGCAGATGTTCTAATAATATAATGAACACAGGGACAGCTTACAGATACAGTGCAGGTATCTGGCTCCATGCACCTCAGTGTCCATCAAACAACTAAGAGAAATGTATATACTCAGGAGTTAAGCAATGGAGATTCCAGCTGAAGAGCTACCAGCAGTGATCCAAAAACATGATAACTTTATACAGTAACTATGTTGAAGATTGTATATTTTTTTTATCTTAGGCTGTATTCACATGAACATATGAGGGACGTACAGCATATACGGCTGCAAATTTGCATCCATACGTCCCTCATAGACATCAATTGCGCCCAATCTCGGAACGGTGAGCACAACATGTCCTCACCGTACCGTGCCGTGGTCACAAAAAGATAGAGTATGCTCCATCATTGGTTGTAATAACAGCCATGCGGCTTTATTTTCTATAGAGAGGGGTGGAGTAAGCACTCACCTCTCCTCCTCTCCTGTACCCCTGACATGTGCCCGCCTGATCGTGTGAATGCAGCCTTACAATGAAAACTATTTATCTATGGAAGCCAGGGCCCACATTTGTATAGATCAGTCATGATTTTTGGACTGTTTCCCAATATTGCTGAATCCGATGGTTCAGGAAATTTTCAGGTGTACTGCCAAAATAGTTTTCCAGGAAGTATATCCATTATTGAATAGTATAAGGGACCTACCTTTATTATATGATTTTATTTTAACATGTTATTACATCACAGGGTGGCAAGGGGTCAATGACTGTATAATGAATCATAATGAAACTATCTATGGTACCTTCAGTTCATAATAATATGTTAAAATATCGCTTATTTTAACTACAATAACTTTTCATTTCCAAAATGTTTCATTCTTGTAGGAACTATGGAAAGTGTGAATTATACATCAGTTAGAGAATTTCTTTTGTTAGGATTAATGGAAGATCCCCAATGGAATCTTTTATTTTTCTGCATCTTTTTGACAATGTATATAGTGACTGTATTGGGTAATATGTTTATGATGATTTTAATATGCTTTTCCTCCAAACTCCAGAACCCCATGTACTTTTTTCTTGGACATTTATCTTTTTCAGACCTATGCTTTTCCTCTGTAATAACTCCAAAACTGCTGCATAACTTGTTCTCCAACCAAATGGCTATATCTTTCAATGGTTGTGCCACACAGCTCTTCTTTTTTGGTTTATTTGTGGGTGCAGAATGCTTTCATGTCACTGTTATGGCCTATGACCGGTATGTGGCCATTTGTAACCCACTGCTATACCTGCTTATAATGAGCAGGAGCCTCAGGTTGGTATTAGTTGGTGCTGCCTACACCGGTGGCTTGCTTACCTCCATAATACATACCACTTGTACTTTTCACCTCTCCTTCTGTAAATCAAACAAGGTAAACCATTTCTTCTGTGACATTCCTCCGCTCCTTCAGCTCTCCTGCTCTGATACATTTATGAGTGAACTCTTCACATTTCTCTTATCCAGTGTTCTTGGAAGCTTTTCTGCCATTGTAATAGCCACTTCCTATGCAAAAATTATTTCTTCCATTCTAAGAATGAAATCTTCAGAAGGAAGGCAGAAAGCCTTCTCCACCTGCTCCTCGCACCTGACCGTTGTGGCTTTGTTCTTTGGGACAGCTATATTTATGTATGCAAGACCTATCTCCAGTTACTCTGTGCAGAAGGATAAAGTGATTTCATTAGTGTATACTGTGGTAATACCAATGCTAAATCCTATCATTTATAGCCTGAGGAACACTCAAGTGAAGGATGCTTTTATTAATGTCTTATATAGAATGTTGGTCTTTAAGTGATCAACTCCTTAAGGTTCTGGGTCTTAGCAGAAAAAACTTTTTTGTGACAGAAGAAAACACAATGGTGGAGATTGATCAAAATTTTAGTTCCTTTTTTCCACTCAATTTTTGGCACATTGGTGATTTTTCAGCCTAAGGCCCCTTTCACACTTGTGTTGCAGATCGCATCAGAATGCAATGCAGGAGAAAATGATGTTTTTGCCTGAGATTGTCATCAATTTTTGATCTGATTCATTAGTGTTTTGTGTTTTTAACAGATATTTTTTTTGCATTTTCAATTAGTTTTTCACCCGCATAAAAGGCACTTGAAATAAGTAGACTGTGTTTTATCTTTCCTATGGCAATTAATCAGTGAAAAACACATTGCACTTGTGTGTGTCTCAGAGTGCAATGCGTTCTTGTACGGTACATTTTTCAAGCTTGTGTAGGGCATGCTGATATTTTCATGCACATTTAAAAAATGTGTTGTGCACGTGAAAAAACACACACAGAACATTGTGATGTTACACTGGTGCATGGCTTCTTATATCACACTGCTCTAACTACCGTGATATCAGAAGACCGTTTACTGATTTTTATCCACAGGAAGTAAAGAATAAATGACAGCAGGCAGAGATGTAGAGAATCATAACAAATTGATACAGAAAATATACAGCAATAGAAACATTACAATTTGCTGAATGCAGGGTATTATACTATTCGTTACGGGAAGGCGGTTAATTAACTAAAATAATTTTATTGGAAATGCAACTGTGCTCGTGGTGGCTGGTATATATGCACACCATATTGTACAGATTGAAGGGTCCCTGCAAAAAGTTTGCTATGGGGCCCCAATCAATTCCTGTCCTGCCCCTGCCCACAGTATCTGAGGTGTGTTTGTTTTATAAATACGCATGCACCCTGTGAGTAGGTGCCCTACTTTAATTGACAGATACACCTCTATCGTTAAGTATGGAAAATGTTCTACTGCAGCAAAAGGAATTCTATCCCTTGAAAACTAAGACAATACTATGAATACTTACTGTGGGCTTTCGTCTATACTGCTCAAAAGAAATCAACCACTTATATAATGCATCTTTGAGCTAAGCTCACTTACTGTTCAGCATGTTCTTATAGATTAAATCTTTTCTTTTTCAGGAAAAAAAGTGTTTTAAAATCATTGCAGTCAGACTCAAGTGTTCTGTCTTTGCATAATTATGCACACCTCCTGTGTGCATAAGCATCTGCTCCTCCCTCTCTGCCAGCTGTATAAGGTGGCTATTCAATGCACATCTGCAAGACTTTGCCGAGAAGCAGATGGTAATGCCCAAAGGAGGTGTGCATAGTTATGCACATAGTTATGCATGGTAATGCCAATCATAGCCATGGCTAGTAGCTAGGGGCTTTAAATTTGACAAATATGCTGTTCAGCAGCCAATCTGGTAATATGCCGTGGTGCACACCTGAACCTGAACTGGAAGTTTGGATCCACTAATCTCTACTCAGGGGTAAATTACAATGTAACTAAACACACATTTTTGAGTATATGAGTAAAGGTAAAATTCCTGAGTCCTAGTACAAAATATGTACCAGCCCCCCCTACAAATCACTTTCAGTTTTGTGGAGTAAAAGCAGTGAAAGAATTCTTGTGCTGACTATTTAAAGCCTAAAAGCCTTACTTTTATTGCTAAGCTTAAAGTGTAACCGTCATTTCAAAAAACTTTTGATATGTCGTAGGGCAGGTAATTTTAAGCCCTTTTGCAATTGGATTAGTTCGAATCTTGCTCCTTCCTCTTGTATTCTGCAGATTTTTGCCAGTGATCTCTAAGATGGCTGTTGCTAGGCACATTCCATTTTCACTTAGAAGCTGACTAAGGAGGGAGATCTTAAATGTGACACACCCCAGTGCTCCAGGACTCATGTGCAGAGAGAAGTCCTAACTAAGTAACAAAACAACTACACTTATCTCTCCTTCAGCTTTCCCTACACTTGCATATAAACACATTATCCACAAAGACAGAAAATGCAGATCACCTCCCCTGGCAGGAGAGGAGAGACTCTCAAAGTCTTCAAGCTGTCCCCTCATATGCTGTGCTGAAGTTTTACATAGATAGATGGATAGATAGTATATTCATAGATAGGACGAGATAATAGATAGATATGAAAAAGATAGATAGCTCTGGTCTCATTGGTCAGCAGCAGACGCTTGTGATGATGTCACAGGAGGCAGGTCCCGCCCCTCCTTTTTGCTGATTGTAGTTTTTTTGAGAGCTGGAAACCCTGGTTGCTCTGGGACAAATAAGGTACAAAATGAGGGCTGAGAGGCAAAATACTTTGAGGAATAATTCCCAAGGACACCTAGAGCAGAATTATGTTTTTTACCTCAAAATGACGGTTACACTTTAACTATATACTTAGTCAGAACTATTTAAATAAAAGAAATGAAAGAGATTGTTTTAGTAATCCAGGAAAATTAGACTGATTGACACTAATAGATTATTGAATATATGCCCTTTGACGTAGTAGAACATCATGGGTGGCAGGGACTTACCGCATCGTGGCCGAAGCTGTGGGTGTCAGCTATATGTATCAGGTTTCAGAAGGCCCCTGGGCAAAAGAGTCTCAGTAGGCCCTTTTGCATTCCTTTAGCAGAATTAAAAATTCAGAAACTAAAACAGTCTCCTGTTTCCTAATACGTTTCGTAGTTTATCATACCAAACAGACCCTCATGGTTATTTTAATGTCCCCCTCACCCCCTATGGATTCAGCCCCCTTCACCTACATGGATTCCTTATGTATAGCCTCATGTGGGCACTGGCACTTGCCCAGATATGCCCATTGCTGGTGGTGGCCCAATATTAAAACAAACTTGTCACCAGGAATGTCATTTTTAACAGGTTACAGGTTCCAATAACTTATGCTATTCTGATTTTAAAAAAAAACCTTTGCCAGCATTCTGAATCATTCAGTAGTTTATATAAGTTTATTTTACGTTACCTGGCTCCCTGCCAGCATTCTGTGGCAAGTCCCCGGGGAGGGGCAGCTGTAGCCTCTGTGTGCCTGTGTCTGCTCATGGATTCTTCCTCTCCTTCTCACCACCCTCCTCCCTCTTCTGCCTGCTCAACACACATGACAAGAAGTGGGGAGAGGTAAGGGAGCTGTGTAAGTATGGAGGAGAGGAGACTGACACAGGCAAACACAGACTGCAGCTGCCCCTTCCAAGGGACTCGCCACAGGCTGCTGGCAGGGAGCCAGGTAATGTGAATCAAAATTATATAAACTACTGAAATGATTAAAAATGCAGACAAAGGCATTAGTAAATCAACATTGCATAGTCTATTGGAACATGCCTCTAGCTGAAATTGACATTCCTGGTAACAGGTTAGCTTTAATTCTTCTCTGTAAGAAGATACGACTATTGTCGGTACCTGTCCAGCAAACCGTGCAACCAGAACCAGGCTTGGCGCTAGCTGTCAGACTAGGTAAGTGGTGGCCAACTCACCCTGCGACGTCCCTGCGGGCTAAGGCCCTGTCTAAAGCAGATAAACCGCCCTGATATGGGAGAACCCAGGAAACTAACCGATGGTCCCTGAGCGACCCTAGAAGATGACAAGGAAGACTTAATTCGTCTGGCAGATGCTGGATGGTGGAGCGGACCCGAATACAGATATAGGTCAGTGTTAACACTGGTGCATAGAATACTAACACAGGACTGAATAGGTAACCGGAATACAGGAATAAACCAGTGTTCACACTGGTGCACAGAATACAAACACAGGACTGAGACAGGGACAAAACAACAGATATATACAGGTCTTCAGGCAGATTATACACAGGTCAGATCAAGATCAAGCAGATATATACAGGTCAGGTACAGATACAGGCAGACAAACGGAGACAGGTAAAACTGAACTAGATACACAGGTAAGACAAGACTCAAAATAGCCAGCAGGGTAAGATGGGAATAGGCAGGTATACACTCACCGTCCACTTTATTGGGTACACCTGTCCAACTGCTCGTTAACACTTAATTTCTAATAAGCCAATCACATGGCGGCAACTCAGTGCATTTAGGCATGTAGACATGGTCAAGACAATCTCCTGCAGTTCAAACTGAGCATCAGTATGGGGAAGAAAGGTGATTTGAGTGCCTTTGGACGTGGTATGGTTGTTGGTGCCAGAAGGGCTGGTCTGAGTATTTCAGAAACTGCTGATCTACTGGGATTTTCACGCACAACCATCTATAGGGTTTACAGAGAATGGTCTGAAAAAGAAAAAACATTTAGTGAGCGGCAGTTCTGTGGGCGGAAATGCCTTGTTGATGCCAGAGGTCAGAGGAGAATGGGCAGACTGGTTCGAGCTAATAGAAAGGCAACAGTGACTCAAATCGCCACCTGTTACAACCAAGGTAGGCAGAAGAGCATCTCTGAACGCACAGTACGTCGAACTTTGAGGCAGATGGGCTACAGCAGCAGAAGACCACACCGGGTGCCACTCCTTTCAGCTAAGAACAGGAAACTGAGGCTACAATTTGCACAAGCTCATCGAAATTGGACAGTAGAAGATTGGAGAAACGTTGCCTGGTCTGATGAGTCTCGATTTCTGCTGCAACATTCGGATGGTAGGGTCAGAATTTGGCGTCAACAACATGAAAGCATGGATCAATCCTGCCTATGAAAAAGTTATGGATTTTTGAAGTTGGAGAGCGAGAAATGAGGCGAAAAACCCTCCGTCCTTAAGGGGTTAATGACCCGAGGGGTTACCTCCTCTCCAGCACACAGTGATATGTCCACCTACCTGCGCATACAGCTGTCAGCATTGGGGAGCAAGGGGTCTGCACCCACCTTCTCCCATCACTTACACCGCGCAGATATCCAATAAGGGGTTAATCAGTCTCCCAGGAAATCCCCACACGCCATCTTTCTTCTGTATAATACAGACTGGACCGCGGGGGTTGGTGACGTTTATGGTACCAGAAGCGGTTGTTTGCAGTTATTTTGTCTAAAGGTTGTGCTACCAATTATTAGGCTGAGGGTGCCAATACTTTTGTCTGGCCCATTTTTGGAGTTTTGTTTAAAATGATCAATGATTTCAGTTTTTTTAAATTCTCTTTTCTGTTTTGTCATTGGCATTAATATCTTCATTTATTTTGCATGCAAAGAATTTGTGATTGCAATCATTTTCTGGAAGAAAACAAGCATTATCTGACAGAATTGCAGGGGTGCCAATACTTTTGGCCACCACTGTAAGGGAGTGGAATAAAAACTCCAAGGTCAATGGGACAGCAGAGAAGCTTGTAGTTAACTCCCTACACAACCCCTGTTTAATAGTAACCACATCATTCCCTTTCCCAAGTCCCTTTCACTAAAATGCATATGAGTCCTGCTTCGCATTATGAGCAAATATTTTTTACATGTCTTTTTACTGATTGCTTTCACCCGGACCATAGAATGGGGGTAGAAATAATCTCAAATGCCTAGAAGTGTCATCCAAAACCTACAAACATAATTTTGCATTGATCAAAGTTGCCAGAAATTTTGTTAACCCCATGTAACAGATGCCAAGCAGTTACCGTATGTGTTTATGCCACAAAAATAGTAAACAATCATACAATACAGTTTTTGAGTTTTTAAAGGAAAATGCAAACTGCAGCCTTATATTTCATTTTTTGTTCTCTGTGCACTTGCATTCAGTTTGTAATGTTTGAACTTGAAATGGAATTTGTTGTATTTTCCAGTGAATTTAGGCAATAAATAAAACACTTCTGTGCTTTAATTTTTTAAACTCGCTTTATGTATTTATCTTAAGTTGTTATGATTGCATATGTCAGGCTTCACAGCAATGTGACCTTTGAAGAAGGTGCTCTGGTAGAACCTCTCTCTGTTGGGATCCATGCCTGTAAAGAGCAGGAGTTACACTTGGAAGCAGAGTTTTCATCGTGGTGCGGGTACAACTTAAGGCTTATAATTTATCTGGTGCCTCAAAATCACCTCTGTCTATTTACGGGATTGAACCATAGCAGCTATTCCATTTATTACAGCCCTAGGCAGGTAGGCAGGTGTGGTAGTTTCATAGAAAGCATGTTTTCAATCCTATACACCCTTATGTACCTCAACCAAAAAAGTAACTGTAATAAGGTCCTAATATTTTCATAATTTCCTTATGGCCACAGCTCCAGTGGAGATCAATATCTCTTGTTTCCATGTATAGCCTTATCCGCAGTAATCTACTACATCCATCTACTGCTTTCTCTTCTAACATATAATTGGAGGAATATAGGAGCCTAGCATGATGGCGGATCAGACCACACAGATTGGTTGAAGAATACAACCTACAATAGACATGTTTCAGGACTTAATCACAATTAAAAGCATGACCCCTACACCTCCTGAAAATGAAAGTGCACGCATTTATACTCACATGCCTCTTATGCCTACATTATCTAACATGTATATACTAAGGCCTCCTGAGATGACCTATATGGGGGTCATGAACTGGCATTACAAACTGTGGCAAGCTCACACTGGCAATTGACTTACATTATGCACACTCAAGGTGCAGTGAACGGCTCCTATGGAGATGAGAGGGGTGAGGAGTGCTCACCGCTCCCCTCTCCAACGGGCCACAAACTTCACCCGGTTCGCACCCTGTCAACCAGACACCTAATAATTGTGTTATGAGAAATGTTTCCACTGTCTTTTTTTGCAGGAAGAGCTCTACAAAATATAGAGAATGCTACTATGTCAATTATTGCTTGATTTGCATATAAATATAATCTAAATTTATGTTTCAGGACCTATTGGACTGGTCTCTCTAATTGTTGCAAAGATGATGGGAGCTTCACAAGTGATTATAAGCGGTAAGAACATTAAAACTGAATTAATTTCCAATTACAGAGATGAGTAATGGAGGTGATAAGAATAAACTAAGTGTTTATAAAGAAAAATTCTGCTTTGACCGAGTTTTTTCTCCTTTATTTTTCCTACACGTATCATAAATAGAATTTCCCTTGTACTCACACAGACGGCAGAAAATGAGAAGTTATTAGTAACGAAACTTCTCATAGACAGTCACTTCATAATATTAACTAGGTCTGTAAGGAATTCAGCTTCAGCCTCCTCTCCTCACTTATCTGATGTGTACAGACTTCAAGAACTGCTTACCCACAAGTGAACAAATGGAGGGAAATAATAAGACAAAGAAGCATATTTTTAGTAATAAAACGTGTGATATTCACCTGCAATTAAAAAAAAGGTGTTTAAAGTGGTGGTTAAGTTAATTTTTTACTTTTTATTTGGGAAATTGTTACATCCCAAGACAAAATATTGAGTTATTACATAAATATGTTGGGTACAATTTCTTAGCCTGATTTTATTCTATATGTTCACTCAGTCTATGTATAAATGATTGTTTTAATAAAATATGTGATGTTTGTTTCATTGTGGGTTATATTATATACTTTGACATTATTAAGCTTCTCTCTTGCCAATGGTCATTAACTATGAAATCTTTCTCCAGATATCTTCATCAAGGCTAGAAAAAGCCAAAGAAGTAGGTGCAGATTTATTTGCAAGTTGCTAAAGAGACCCCTCAGCAGATGCTCAGAAAGTTGAGGGATTACTAGGATGCATGCCAGAGTCACCATTGAGTGCACTGGAGCTGAAGCTTGTATTCAGGCCGGAATCTATGTAAGTAATTACAGATCTGTAGCAAATTTACCACCTCCCTGCTAGAGATCAGCAAATTATTTTGTAAGATTCAGTGTGGGTCTGAACTGATATTGTATAATTGTTCTGGAACCTAGTATATAATAACCCCGTAGTCCTCTAAAAACACATACTTTTTAAAAAAAATAAAAGATCCTATGTTTTTTTTTAATTTTTTACAAAAAAATCCCTTTTTTGCTTTCCAGATTTCACTGCAGAAATACCTACCAGCATGTTGTCAAGCATCTTAACATTTTTCACAGTTAGTTCCTTTTTGTACCTGTGTGTTTTGGTATCATTCAAAAATGGACTTTGAATTGATTGTATGAACGTCACGTAGGTGGAGAGTTAGCAACTGAAGTCATGCTCTACCAGCCGCAGATATCCCCGTTGCTGAGATGTTATAATTCCCCAGATTTAAGAGAGCTGGTTACCTATGTCCCTGACAAAGGGCGATCATTAGAGTGTAGGGGCCATTGAAGCGGAGATGAGCTTGACTTTATTGCTAAATTTTTAGGATGATACCACCATGCGGTCATATAAGGAACATGAACTTGGGGATGTTTGTGGTTTATTAGGTACATTTCTGCTGAAATTTCCTTATAAACGGCGGTGAAACGGACAAAAACAAACCATCAAAAGACTGTTTGTAATCAGGACATTGAGTGGATTTGTTAGGACTTCTATTATTATCACAATTGCAAAATGAAAGCTAATCAAAAAATTTTCAGATATCAGTCAGCGATTCAAAAAGACAGATTCACACCATCTTAAGGTTGACAAATACATTCGCTCATTTCTAATCCCTACAAACATGCGCTTCATATAACCAGTCACTTCAGTTTTGTGAGGTAATACAGAATGTGGATTTGGTCTGCTTACACTTTCTGTAAAGGGTGACACCACCTAAATCTAATGTGCCTTTTATGATTTCTTCACCTATATACCAACTTTGATTAGAATACTGCCACGATATATATAATATAATAACCGCAATATTTGCAGTGTTGTTTCTAGGCAACATTACATAACCGCTAACAATAATTGTCATCAGACAATGAAACATTTGGATATATTATTAAATCTTAATAAACTTTTAACATTTGGGTGGAGATTGACCTTAACTTTGACTCTACTTGGGTGAACCGATCACACGCAAGTGCAATAAATTACAGTGTATTATTGTCATCTGAGTCATGAATCCAGTCAGTCACGAAGTAATAAGACTTCCAAAGAAGTGATTTATATTGATCTAAAAGATCAGGAAAAATAATGCTTCTAGTTAATAAGTCATCTTCAACAACAACTTTCCATAGAACATTTGTAAATCAATGTTAGGGTAAATGCCAATATCAGGTAGTGTCTGGAAAACGGATGGATTTGATCTACCTGAAAAGGTTTCTAAAGTACGTACTACATCTTAAGGTTCTTCAGTAACCCCCACTTCCCTGGAATAAGCATAATCATGTGGAATGGGTCATTAAAATATAATCTTATATGTAATCAGATGATTTAAAATTTAGCTCCACTAGCAGAAAAGTGTTGTGACATACAATACAATTAAAATAAAAGTGCTACTGGCAGTTTATTGATTTTGTCCTGTGGAGGAAAATGTGGGCAGAAGATGGCCGCTGGTCACATGTCCCATCACACATGTCCTGCACCAGCCTGGGATGGTCATGTGGTCATCACTGTGTTTGGTCTGAGTGCTTGCTTGCAGTGCATCCAGTATGGCCAGTGTTGTGGGGACCCTTCTCAGTAGGGCAATGGGCAGTGATGGCATTGCTCATCAGGTAACAGAGCAACGACAGGCTGTTACATCATCAACAGCAGCGGAGCATTAGAGGAAGTAGCGTTACTGAGATCTGAGGGATTATAGGAGTTGTAGTTGTAGATGGTGGCCATCTTGGAGATAACTCCAAGCCCAAAAATTTTGTGAATCATCAAAGCACTCCTCAAGCTCCATATGTAAGTAATGACATTGGCCACATTATTAACTACGTGACAGCTTGCCTCACAATCATTCAGAGTGGCCCGGTTTGAAGACCGGAGGACTTCTCACCATGAATCTGGTGCACCCTGTGGGTACCAAAAGTGCATGCACCACAATTATGGTTGCGTTTCCTACACCTTTAGAGCAAAGTATTGTGTTGCAGCATGCGTTTATAGAAGTGACATAATACTGGTGCAAGCACTTCAAAATACATGTGGAGCAGTTTCCACATGTATTTTAGTGCAATCAGGCCTGACGCAGAACACGTCATAACTGCAAAGGGAAAGGCTTATACCGGTGACATTAGTCATTTATACCCAGCTCGTCTTCACAAAAATGGTAGATGCGGACAACCTTTGCACACGGTGCTATGGAGTTAAAAAGGTTCCCTCATTCATAAGGTTTGAGAATGTCCATAATTAAAGCATATTGGTCTGGGCTCATTTTTATATCAACACCAAGTAGAGTCGGGGTGATGTGGGGAGGTTGACATTTTTTGTGCTTTTATTTGTAAAACATGTTTAAAATCTTTTCCATGTAATATTTTTTTATACACGGTACATAGATTTCCGCCCAAAAGGGTTATAAAACCGTGTTTTTATTATGCAGGATTTTACTATATCTAGTGCGCCCAAAGGGCCTGGGTGTCAATAGATAATTGGTGGTCAAAGATTTAAGTCACACGTCATACACGGAAGTTTTACAAATATCAACACTGCTTGTCCTACCTGTGGCTGCACAGCTCTGTTTATTGTAGAAACAATGGACAACTTTTATTGATTCCAATTATAAAAGGCACACCTTTATTTCTAAAAATATGAAACTGATGATAACGCTTTCCAGAGAAATCCTGCTCAAGTTATTACACTGTGATTAATGATGATTGGTTGGTTGGCAGCTTTATTGCTCAGTGACAATAATTTGGAATGTCCTCATATCTGTGTCATCTTATTATACATCAGCAGATTTTATTCTCTGAATATAAATTATAATGTTTTTTGTTGAATAACAGAAACAGAGAATTATACAAAAATGCAAAGAATAAATTAAACCGTATTTCTCTTGAAGGTGGTGTTCACAAGACCGCTAGCACGGGTGTGAGTAAATGTGACGCTAGCGTATGGGAGTGGCCTTGGCCCAATTGCATATGACACAACTCAGTAGTGTCTTTAAGGATAGGGATTAGCTTTTTGGTTTGAGTAATTTGTTTTGTTGGGAGAATAAAGCTGGTTGCACCCATTTTAATTCATATTCTCTGTGTTAATTGCAGCCTTCTTAACAAGATACAGGTGCGGCACTGGTTGCTGCATAAGGCATTAAAGAGGACCTGTCCCTAAAATTTCGGCACTTACTAAAGTAAGCAGTCCTAGTGCTTGAACAAACGCGCCAGTATAAGGTTTCCGTTAACGCTATCTATCACTGCGGCGGGGTACAATGTAATCATCAAGCGGTCCGAAGTATTCATAAGGGGGCGGGGTTAGGGGGGGGACTGCTGTATGACGCACGGCAGTCAACACGGCCTATGGGGACGGGGCGTCCGGGTAGAGGCACATGGAGCCATCATGATTACATGTACCCCGCCGCAGTGTTAGATAGCGTTACCGGAGGTTTCCGATGCTCACTCTAACACTTGCGCGTTTGTTTAAGCACTAGGAGCTAGTCCTCGAATTGGGTGACAGGTCCTCTTATAGAACACAAATTTATAAATAGAAAAGTCATGTTGTCCAAGTTCCAGACCTTTTTCGGGTTGTGGGGTAAATACCATGTGTTGCAACACATGGGGAGTGCAAAAGCGAAAACCTGTCTGAAATGCAGTGTGGTCACAAATGACTTGCAAAGAATGAATGAAATTTGCTGCAATCCTCTATAACGTATCAACTTTATTTCTTGTTAAAGCATCACAAATCAGTTGACTAAAGGGATAATCAAATAATCTGGGCATCTCAGCAAATGCTTAACAGAGAGTACCATTTTTTGGATGCACTCAGTTTAAGGGCGTTTCCACATTTCTATCGCAACACCCTTTATTGTGCATGATTTTTGGATCAGCGGACACAGTGCAACTCCTTTCAACTGTATGGAAGCAGCATCAAATAGCTTACGTTCCCATAGAGTTGAATGAGAGTGACCCTGCATGCGCCCAGCGTGGTAAGGACGCCTGCGAACAGTGGTTCTAGGCATGGGGGGATCCCATAGGTAAGACCCACATCTGCATCTATTATGACAATCAGGTGTACATAATATTGCACAATTTAGTTTTGTTTTTAAAATGTAGTATTTAACTAAATAACTTGCCACCTTAGGTATGTTGAGCGTGGCTACATTCATGTTACAGCCTCCAATGCCTATAAATAATCCCAAGTGTCACTGTACATATGCACCAGAATAGCCAGAATATTGTCAGTGTGAATGCCGTAGATGAACTGCAATGCATTATAAAGTTCTCTATAGGGGTTCACTTAAGGAACTCGACTTATAGACGAGTCCCCCTTGTTAAAGACGGACCCTTCTTCCAACTGTGACCTCTGGTGAAGCTTTGTGAAGCTTCATTTTACTCCCAGACGCAATGATCAGCTGTAAGGTGTCTGTAATGAAGCTTTATTGTAATCCTTGGTCCAATTACAGCAAAAAAATTGGAAAAATCAGGTGTCACTGGGGCAACATAAACATTTTAACATTTATACAATTAATAAATATACAGTTTCGACTTACATACAAATTCAACTTTAGAACAAATCTATGGAAACTATCTTGATGTAACCTGAGGGGCTGCCTGTACTTTGTGTTTAATGCTTTTTGCAGTTTTGATCTTTTAAAAATAGAAAACTGCAGCGAACCACATCAAATTGAATGCAGTTCTTTCACAGTTGTGATGCAGTTATATTTTCAAACTTGTGACGTTCACAAAAGAAATTGGGTCCCTTTTTACTGATTTAAAGCACAATATTTCAACATAGCAACTATGTTAAATAGTTACAAACCGTGAATATATATTTTTCTCTTTTTAGTCTATGGGGAGAAGAGAGAAACTCAGTCTTTGCTTGCACAAAAAGTCACTAATAGTGAGTGAAGATATGGGCTTATGTCAGCTTTGTTTTCTCTTGCTAATGTCTTGTGTTCAACACAATGTCTAACAGAATCATCTTACTGTCTGGATTATCCATTAGCTGTGATTGATAAAAGGTCCTTTATGTAAATTACAAGGTAAATATACTGATTGTAAATACAATATATCCTAAAATTTATTTAATATCACGTTTAAACATCACACCCAAATATAATACTAAACAATATGTAGACATGCGACTAAATATAGAACTGTATCTGTCTTTAGTGGAGAGAAAGAGTAATTTGCGAGATCACATGTTCTCAACAATCCCCAGAAAATTCCCAGCATATGACCAAATTTCTGATGTTCCATTATTTATTAATGCTTGGATATCTATTGTGCACAAATACATTTCCTGTTATTTGCTCCCTTGGCAATAATATAAACATCATGATTACACTTGGGTATTGCCTTAGCTAAACATTTATGAAGTTGTAATGGCTTGCTTCCTGACGAACAAGGATTCAGCTGTGTGTTAAGCATGAAAACTCTTGGTTTTCATGCATGTATTAGAAAATACATTATATCATATTGTATTCTGTCCAGTTCCTAATTTTTAATATAAATATCTCTGTTTGGTCTCTTAGCCAAGGAAATGAAAAAAAAAGTACAATATATTGTAGCAATTCTACCCAAATTAGGCTCTAGCTCTTGCTTGACAGATATTACAACAGCCTCATGCCCATATTTTGACATAAGACAACCTTTCATGGGGTTGTCACACAAACAAATAGCTACCAAAATGGGCTCTACAACATGCAACACGGACAGATAGCTAATTCTACGCACAGGACACTCTTGCTAGTCACAACACTCTGCTCCACCGCTCTCTCCCCCCACATAACTCACCACTATTTGTTTGACCATATTATTAACTAAACCCCCTACATACCCTATCCTCAGTTTATGCCCACCTCCCCACACACATAAATATATTTAAGCTAGATAGCAGCGGCTCTCAACTCAACCTCAACACATCTGCTTTTTTTTCCCCTCTGTAAAACCCTCAGAATAACTTGCTCTCCTCCATAGCTCCCCAGCCAATCCTCCATGTAATCGGCCCCTAGGTTCTGGGTACATGTGACTTGAGACTGTCACATGACCCAATGATGCTGGTAAGGTCCTGCTTTCTGTCGAGAGCTTGGAGAGAGAGCAGTGCAGAGGCTCTGCTATCTCTGAGTTTCCGTGAAATGCTTTAAGCACTTCAACCTCGATCTAATGGCGTGCCAGGATCTCTACCTCACCTTTGGATTATAAGCAACAGGCACTCCATCAAAATATCACCAACCGACCCGGTTACCAGGGCTTGTGTATAAGACAAATGGTGACGTCGCAAAATTCGACGGACCGTAAACTCACAGTACCATCACCATAGACAAAGGTTCTTTACTGTAAGAGCAGTGAGACTATGGAACTCTCTGCCGCAGGAGGTTGTTATGGCGGACTCTATGTACATGTTCAAGAGAGGCCTGGATGCCTTTCTGGAGAGAAAAAATATCACGGGTTATGGAGATAAAACATTTATTTAATTCTTAAAGGTTGGACTTGATGGAATTGCGTCTCCTTCCAGCCTTATATACTATGATGTGTATCACTATGATGGATGGTAGGGTCAGAATTTGGCGTCAACAACATGAAAGCATGGATCAATCCTGCCTTGTATCAACGGTTCAGGCTGGTGGTGGTGGTGTCATTGTTCAACGGTTTCGGTGGTGGGTGGTGGGGTGGTTGTCATGGTGTGGGGAATATTTTCTGGCACTCTTTGGGCCCCCTTGTACCAATTGAGCATCGTTGCAATGCCACAGCCTACCTGAGTAGTTTGTTGCTGACCATGTCCATCCCTTTATGACCACAAGTACCAACATCTGATGGCTACTTTCAACAGGATAATGCGCCATGTCATAAAGCTGGAATCATCTCAGATGGTTTCTGAACATGCAATGAGGTCACTGTACTCAATGGCCTCCACAGTCACCAGATCTCAATCCAATAGAGCATCTTTGGGATGTGGTGGAAGGGAGATTCGCATCATGGATGTGCAGCCACACAAAACTGCGGGCAACTGTTGTGCGCCATCGTCAATATGGACCCAATTCTGAGGAATGCTTCCAGGCACCTTGTTGGATCTCTGACACGAAGAATTGAGGCACGTTTCTGAAGGCAAAAGGGGGTCCACCTTGGTATTGAACATCTGAGGATGCAGGACCTGAATAAAGACACGATGGGGATGGTAGGGTCAGAATTTGGCCCATCCCTTTATGACCACAATGTACCAACATCTGATGGCTACTTTCAACAGGATAATGCGCCATGTCATAAAGCTGGAATCATCTCAGCGGTTTCTTGAACATGACAATGAGGTCACTGTACTCAAATGGCCTCCACAGTCACCAGATCTCAATCCAATAGAGCATCTTTGGGATGTGGTGGAACGGGAGATTCGCATCATGGATGTGCAGCCAACAAAACTGCGGCAACTGTGTGATGCCATCATGTCAATATGGACCAAAATCTCTGAGGAATGCTTCCAGCACCTTGTTGGATCTATGACACGAAGAATTGAGGCAGTTCTGAAGGCAAAAGGGGGTCCAACCCGTTACTAGCATGGTGTACCTAATAAAGTGGCCGGTGAGTGTATAAGGCCGATCCCGGACACACCACCAGTACACTGTATGGTAATTGTTCAATGCGGTTGGCGCATGTATTAGGGGGTTCGGCAGTCGTTGGTGCATGTATTGGAAGGTTCTGCTGATCCTGTTCCTGCTTATTAGTGACTTTAGTAAAACAAAGCAAGAAGTCCAGAGATGTAACCCTTCCCCAGCTTTCTTGCAGCTAATGGCTCTTCAGACAAGCTGTGTAAGGATTAAACCTCCTGACTAGTCAATGATGAGGAGACATGGCCCATACACTGGTACTGAGCAGGAGCCACCATACTGATGGTTCTCCCCACCATCAAGGGTTTCTATTATCTTCTTTCATTATGGAGAATAACAGGTACCGGCAGTAAACAGAAGCCTCTCCCCGACTGCCATAACCTCTACCGTTACTTATAACAGAAAAACATATGCAGCAATCTGCATTATTATTACAGCTATTAATACAGTAGACGGGATGTAAGAAAACCTTTTACAGAGCCTCCATCTACTGCTGCTCTCTGTTATTCTCCTCCATAATAGAAAAAGATAATGGAAACCCCTATGTAAAACAGAGAACCTATTGTTGGAGGGGGCCCCAGTCAAAACTTTGTTATGGGGCCCACTCATTCCTAGTTACATCACTGGTGCAGAAACAATAAGAATACACATGATGACAATATAAAATACCAGCCATAATGACTGGTAACTCTTCATGTCAATTCTAAACACTATGCATATTGCAATTATTAAAATCGTTCTTTAAATTTTAGCAGAGCTTGTTTAACATCTTGATTTCTAAAGCTATAAATCAAGGGATTTAACATGGGTATAATCACTGTATAGAAAACTGACAGCACCCAGTCCTGATCCACGGAATATGCAGAGTTTGGGCGTAAGTACATGAAGAAAACTGGGAAATAGAATAAGGCGACACAAGTAAAGTGAGAGATACAAGTGGAGAGCGACTTGTGCCTCCTTCCAGAAGACCCAATTGTACATATGCTGAATATGATGTAAGTGTATGATATCATAATACATAAAAAAGAACCAACTTCAACAGAACCTGCCACAACAAAAAGCAACATTTGATTTAGGTATGTATCTTTACATGACAGTCTTAAGATGGGATTGATATCACAATAGAAATGGTTGATGTGATTAGATCCACAAAATGGTAAAATAAACGCACAATATGTATGTGTGAATGAATTAAGACATCCTGCTATGTATACTGAGAAAACTAGTTGGAAACATGTTGCTTTGTTCATAAGAAGTTTATAATACAGTGGTTTACATATAGCTACATATCTATCATAGGCCATGACTGCAAGTAACATAGCTTCTGAGCTTGCAAGGTCAATGAAGAGGAACATTTGCATGGCACAACCAGTGATGGAGATTGTCTTATTGGCAGAGAAAATGTTGGCCATAAAGTTTGGTGTGATAGTTGAGGAGTAAAGGACATCTACAAGAGATAAGTTCATAAGGAAGAAGTACATTGGTGTTTGCAAGCCTGGAGTTATCCTAATCAATATAATGATTATAAGATTACCCATGAGAGTTACCATGTAGACTACGGAGCAGAGCAGGAAGAGAGGAAGCTGTAGGTCTGGTTTGGAAGATAGACCATCAAGAATAAACTGTGTCACAAGTGTATTGTTCTCTTTCTCCATTGTGTTCATGGGATGTCACCGCTTATTGTCTTTAAGCTGTGTTGGTTTTCGCATATTAATCTGGAAAAAAAAAAGGAAAATGGTTGTTTTATAAAACTTTACCAAAATAAGGCCCTAAAAAGCTGCATGAAAAGGAAAAGAATGAGACACATTTTCTTTTGATTTTCAACAAACTAAATATTGTTCTACAAAATTTACATTGCATTTTTGTAGTGACAGAATACATTTAATTCCCTAAAAAGGCCAAGCTTAGGTTACAGTAAACGAAAGTCATTCAGAAAATAATTGCCTGAACTATTAAGGGAATAAAAATGTTGAAACATTATAAAACAATGTAAGGCATTAAGAGGTTAGGATTGTGTACTCTTCATAATTTTGAAGAGTGCACAATTTTTGGAAAAGGAACTAGACTGACAAGAAAACTAGAAAGAGAAAAGATGAATCTCCCCTTAAGGATGGCGGTCGCTCAATGCTACAAATGTAAGAAACAGATCTCTCTATAGCTCATTTAAGGCAAGACACTCTAAAATTGTTATGGTGTGAATGTGCAATAGAATCTGATAGTACTGGTTCACATGATACATTAACATTGGAAAATTGGACATTACCATTAGTTTTCCGGGTTTCCATTTGCAGTCAGGAATGATTTTTTTTCTTCATAGTTAATTTGCTTTTGTTACACAATTAGAAAAGACAAAAAAAATTGTAAATATTAATCAATATCAATAGTGTATGATGATCAGTAAGTATATATATATAGATATATATATAATGATATATATATAGATATCGTGTAATGATCAGACATGCTGCATACAGCAATATATAATAAAATAAAAGTAAGCTGTGTTTCTTGGCCGCATACTAGTGAATTAAGTTTGTTTGAGCGTTAAGTGTTGGTGATCACGATCATTACTTATGAGGCTTTTATAAGTGTATTCTCATTACATGCCTCCTGGAGAAAAGAAATTCTGAACAAACTAATCACATGAGGATTTATTATTAAGGAGAATTCATAGTAGTCAATTAGGGTTATTTCTGTTTATATTTTTCATTTTAAGCTCAAACTCATCTTGATACAGGATATCTTCATGAATGTCACCACTTTAACAACGTGATTCGGATTCTTAAGATGTGTTTTATTTTTCTTATTAACACATAAAAAGTTACTTTGATGTATAAGAACAATGGTACATTGATAAATATCTCATAGGCGGTGGTGGCGAACCTTGGCAGTGGCCAGAAGAAGCACTCAGAGCCCTCTCTGTAGGAACCACACCATTGTTCAGGCAGAATCATCCCCCCTGCACTCCCTGCTACAAAAACATTTTGGTTGCCTGAGACGGATGATGAGAGAGAGTATGTGAGCGAAGCACTAAATGCCTACGGGGTTTGTTCTTTTGGGTTACTCGTTATCGAGAGAAAATTTTCGATGCTCGTCTAGATAACGAGCCCCATTGAAGTCAAGGGAGACTCGAGGCATTTTCAAGGGGGACCAAGGCTGCACAGGAAGCTTGGCCAAACACCTGGGAACCTCAGAAAAGGATGGAAACACCACGGATAATGGACAGGAAACAGCAGGGGCAGCCTGCATGGATGCCTCTGAGGCTGCTTAAATGCACCATTATGCCAAAATTATGGGCAACGACAGGCCATGACAGGTGACAGAATGAAGCAAGATAGCATCTAAAACATCCAATAATTGACCCTGACACTATGGGTGACGGCATGAGAGGCAGCGTGCAGCCGCGGAGGCTTAGAGAGTGGCATGGCGAATACCCTAAATGGACAGGCTTCAAAACCAATGGGTGGCAGAGAGGAACCAAGGAATTGTGGGTGAGCAAGAAGCCTCACATAATATCGGTACATGATAAAAGTTTGCCAGTAATAATTTTTGGATTACCACAGCAGGGTGGGCGCAAGTTAACATGGAAGCCATAAAACCACCAAAATTCTGCTGAACAGCTCGTTTGATAAGGGGACCTGGTATGGGGGCAGTGGCACTATAGTAAGATAGGTGCTGCAGTTAAAACTATGGTTATGTGGATCTTGGCATGGAGCTGGCGCTCCGCTGCCAGGCGAGCTTGTCGCCAATCCAAGCCTGTCTCCTAGGCTACCTTCCACAAACAGCACATTCTAAGAACCTTTTTTATAAGATCAGTGTAGTAGCGTTATTAAAGTTTGGGATTATGGCGGGGGTGATCCGGTGAGGGGAAATGGAAAAAGTATGACGCAAGAAGCGCGGTGAATAATATCGGGAAAATGATAAAAGTTGCAGTTATTTTGGGGATTACACAGCGTAGGGTGGCGATCCAAAGTTAACAACTTTGAGGGTGGAATGTTCCTGTAAAGATCCTTGGGCCGTTGGCTTTTATCGCCGTAGGCTCAGCAGGTTGAGACCCGCCTGCTGTCGCTTAGCGACGGCCATGCTGAGTGCCTAGAAGCTACCGACTGGATGGCGGCCATGGCCCACGGATGGTAATTCGGAGGACGAGGAGGGTGGAGGGGAGGGGTGGGAGGAGGAGTGTTATATAACTAGGCTTTTGAGACAGGGACCGCAGGTTTCAGGGCACCGGCAACCTCTGCGTGCGGCAGTCAATATATGGACCAGCTCCAGGGTCCGACTCGGTCCCAGGCATGCACCAAGTAAGTGCTAGTAGCGTTTCTTATTAAAGTTTGGGTATGGTATTATGGGCGGCGGGAGGGGGAAATTGTTACACATCCGGAAAGCGCATGATGCGCATCTGGAGAGCTGGCAGCCGCATGAAATGGGTCGAGCAGGCGCTTTCGGCATCATCCCAACCCCTTGTCTCTAGGCTACTATCCCAAAACAGCACTTCTATAGAGAACCTTTTGTATAAGATCAAGGTAGTAGCGTTTTATAAGTTTAGTTTTTTCATTAGGCGGGTGAGGGAAGTGAATTGTAAACAAGCCATGCGCAAGAAGCGCAATGTGAAATTAATAGTGGAAATATTTTTAAAAGTTTGCTAGTTTATATTTGTGGATAACACAAGCGCCATGGGTGGCGACAACAGTTAAACAACACGTGATGTGGATCCATTGAAAACAAACCCAAATTTTCTGCCTTTGACCACACCTCGTTTTGATTAAGGGGACATTGTATGGAGGCAGACTATATGGAACGACTTTGGACCGCAGGTCGTCCTGGGGTGTAGCAATGGATGAACAAGGCTGTGTGAGGCTGCTATGGAGAACAAAATTAATTTGGATAGTGGCCTGTATGTGGGCAGTCCCAAAAAAAAGTTTTCAAACCCAGAGGAGAGCAGGTAGGTGGCCCTCAGAAAAATAAAAGATTGAGTGCCGTTGCCTGTATGTGGCAGTCCAAAACAGTTTCTCAAACCAGAGGGAGCAGGTAGTGCCCTCAGAAAAACTGAAAATAGATTAGTGCTTATGTGGCCAGTCCAAAAAGTAGTTTTCAAAACCAGAGGAGCAGGTAGGTGGCCTCCCAGAAAAAAGATAAAATAGATGAGTGCCTGTACTGTGGGTCCAAGTCCAAAAAAACGTTTTTCAAACCAGGAGGAGCAGGTAGGTGGCCCCCTCCAGAAATTAAATGTAAAAATAGATAAGTGCCTGTATTGGTGGCCGCTACAAAACAAAAAAGTTTTCAAAACCAGGAGGAAGCAGGTAGGTGGCTCTCCAGAAAATGAAATGATTGAAGTGGCTGTACATGTGGCAGTCAAAAAAAAAAAGTTTTCAAACCAGGAGGAGACACAGTAGGTAGGTGGCCCTCCAGGAAAAAATTGAATAGATTGATTGTGTTTATGTGGCACTCCAAAATGTTTACTAAAAATTTTTGTTTATTTTTTAAAACAGAGGACGGGTAGGTGGCCCTCCAGAGAAAAAAAACAATTAAAGGGATTAAACGTACTCTAGCTTAGAGCAGTGGGCCCTGTAAAAAAATAGCCAAGTTTCCTCGGCTTAGTGTACAAAAGAGGAGGAGAAAGGAGGGGGAAAATGAGGAGGAGGCGGAGGGAGTTGATATCTCTAATAAGGTTGTTTAGCTTTACGGGGACGGAATTATGGAGATGAAACGGCTGAGTATATTTATACCGTCACAGTCCGGATCCGGGAGGTTGGAAGGATAGTCCGCAGTGAATCAGGCCCGTATGTCTCTAAAACGCCGTACGCTGTAAGGGCGCTGTAGGTGAGAGGCGTGTACGATCTTCTATTCGTTGAACCAACAGCTGACTGAAAAAAACCGCCTGCGGACAACACCTAGCGGCAACAGGGCAGGCAAAAAACGAAACAAAGAAAAGACTCCGTAAGCGCGCTTAGGGCCCAGTTCGTGCACATGTCCCAGCTTTGAAACCCAGTAAGTTTGTAGGGATGTGTCTGTGTGATCATTTAGGACGATGGATATGGTCAGACTACGTACTCCCTCACCATCTTTTGTTAAAAGATCAGGCCCTACTGCTGCGGGACTGGGAGAGGAACAGGTGGACAGTGTCTGCTGGGGGTGACCATAAAAGCTGGCAAAAAGCCTTCGTTGTAAAGGCGTTTACCCTTGCAAGTGATGGACAGTGAGGCTACCCCTGTCAGCCTACTCTCCCTCTATTACTTGTCCCGCGATACCACCGTAAACATACTTTGTTTCCATATCTCACCACCCACCAATGATAGCCAGCAGGGGGGACAAGCGGGGGACCTGAGGCGAGCAGAAGAATGGAAAATAGCTTGTGTTTCATGGCTTGTGCACCGGGGCCCTGTGGTATTCATGCATTCTCACACTTCCTTTCCTCTCCAGGGATGGAGAGATGGAAAGATTGTGCTTGTTTTACGTGGGTACGAATGGAGAGTTGAAATACCAGTAATCGGGTGCTGGGAAAAAATAAATTCTTGTTGAACGCTGAGGGCACGGGGATAGGCCAGAGCCTAGCATGAAATTCTGCTCATATGCGATAGAGTACCAACGCTGTTAAGAAATTCATCCACCGCACTGGCCCATGAACTGTGCCATTTCCTCGTCCTCCAAACTCCTCAACTCCTCTTCTTCTCGCCCCATAAACGCTTAAGAACAGTGGGAAGTCCTCAAACAATGGTCCCCTCTTGATGCTCGCCAAACATTCTCCTTCATCTTCCTTCCTCATCTCCTCTCCACCTCCACCTCCTCGGTAATGCGCTGAGAAACAGACTAAGGGTGCTTTGGCTTTTATCAACAGGGGAATCTTCTTCCCCCGGTCTATGTGACTCGAGCGCAAAAGCTGTCCGATTCAGGTGTTGATCAAGAGATGTTTTTCAACAGGGCCAAGCAGCGGGATTGGTGGGCTGATGATGCGGCATCGAACTGAACTGTGTTGATCCCATCTCATCTAGACTGACAAGAAAACTAGAAAGAGAAAAGATGAATCTCCCCTAAGGATTTGCGGTTCGCTCCAATTGCTACCAAATGTAAGAAACAGATCTCTCTATAGCTCATTTAAGGCAGACACTCTAAATTGTTATGTGTGAATGTGCAATGAAATCTTGATAGTACTGGTTCACATTGACTACATTTTAACATTGGAAAATTGGACATTACCATTAGTTATTCCGGGTTTTCCATTTGCAGGTCAGGAATGATGGGTTTTTTTCTTCATAGTTTAGTTTGCTTTTGTACAAATTATATGAAAGTGTCATTTTTGGCCTAAATTAATGTATTTTCCAAAAGTAGTTCTAAAGTTTCTAAATCGCACTTCTATTTTGTAGAGGGGGGGAGTTTTTATAGTGGGGTAATTTATGGGGTTTTACTATTACAGGCAGTCCCCGGGTTACGTACAGGATAGGTTCTGTAGGTTTGTTCTTAAGTTGAGTTTGTATGTAAGTCGGAACTGTATATTTTATAATTGTAACCCCATCCAAAATTTTTGGGAAATGCATTGGTCACAGCCTCCCCAGTATATAGCCTGTGGATCCTGCCACATAGTATATAGCCAGTCCCTTCCCCTGTATATAGCCTGCCAGCCCATATCCCCCAGTATATAGCCTGCCAGCCCATATCCCCCAGTATATAGCCTGCCAGCCCATATCCCCCAGTATATAGCCAGCCAGCCCATATCCACCAGTATATAGCCTACCAGCCCATATCCCCCAGTATATAGTCTGCCAGCCCATATCCCCCAGTATATAGCCAGCCCCCTGCCCCAGTATATAGCCTGCTGGACCCTGCCCCATAGTATATAGCCAGTACCTGCCCCCCACTTTATAGCCTGCAGCCCATATCCACCCCGATAATAATCCTGCCAGCCCTGCCCCAGTATATAGCCTGCCAGCCCCCAGCCTCCGTTATATAGCCTGCCAGCCCATATCCCCCCCAGTATATAGCCAGCCCCCTGCCCCATATATAGCCAGCCCCCTGCCCCATATATAGCCAGCACCGGGGGAAGCCAGAAAGGTGATTTTTGATATATATATTTTTTTTTGTGCGCGAAAACTAGGCTTATACTCGAGTATATTGGTGAGCAATTCAATGTATTGTTAAAAATTTAGTCTGGTCTATCATTAAACTGCAACAATAAGCGTCAGTGGATAAGGGGTTAATACATCTATCTTTATTTTTGACCTGTTTCTTTTGCCCCTCCTTTTGCTGTTTTTTTATATCTGTTAGGACTTTTGGGGCACATTTATCAAACTTTGGCTTGCCTTTTGCTTTAAGTTTTTAGACTTTTCATGGGCCCTTGTGCTCATTGCGTGACTGGGTTGCCTTCAAAAGTTCACAATTGTCTAGTTTTCCTCGCAGTGTTTGCTGGAGTCATCGCCTGAATCCTGATGTGAAAGTTGCAACTTTTTTTTTGAAAAAAGTCGCAAAAAAGAAGTGGGCAACTTTTGGCGCAACAGGCGACTGCCCTCAACCAGGTAGTAGATAGTAGGAGGACTGAGTGTCACACCTGAGTTTCTTCCTGCACACAGGAGACTCTAAGATTATAGGGCCTGACACTGCTGCTCCCCAAGCAACTGTCAGGGCCCCCTGGTAGCTTGAAGCCCTGGTAATTGCCAGTTTAATATAGTAAACCCCCCCCCCTTCTCCCAATTGCCCGCCCTGGCCCTTCAATACATATAGAGTCAGAGGGTGCTGATTTTTAACTGTGTGGCTAATACGTATGACTATTACGAGTAATAGGACCGGTGGGTTACAGTCCATCATACAGGACATATATGCCTCTGATGGGGGACTATAGACCCCATAGACGTTCTAGTAACACTGGAGTCACACCAGCTGCTAGGGCCCGCCGATGCCATCTTGTCCTATATAGAAACAAACAGAAGAGACGACACAGCACGAATAAACATGGGAAACAGCAGAGGTCTATCTGGAAACGCTTACAACAAGGCTGATGTTACCAGGTGGGGGTTTGGGAGCCGGTAGAACCGCCCTCCATTGTTACCTGTAATTTACACTCCGAGATGGTTTTTGAGAATAACAATCTTAGTTTAAGTTTTGTAAATTGTGGAAGCTCCGACAGAGAAATTATAAAGTACAACCGACCTGTCCGGAAGATTGTATCAGCCATGATAGTCTATGGAGACAAGAGGCTGCTGTGCTCGCCCTCCCACCACCTCCGGTATTAGCAGAGCCACCATTGTGTCCTTCTATATCATAGAACAGTTTAGTCAATGAACTGTCCTTATGATTCCTCAGTTGATATCACCTTTGAGATGAATGTAGTTTTTCTTGCTTTATTCACTTAGCTGCTCATGCACTAGTGGGAGCGGGGCTAAGCCCCCTCTTCTAACCTACAAAAAAAAGTGAAATTTCCTTTCCCCCCCATCTCCATGGGGAAGCTCCAGCCCAATACAAAAAGTTCAAGAATTGCAATATTCTGGTCAACCCATCATACATCAGATTTTCTGGACCACACTGGTCGTGGCTTATTATCTCCTATCACAGCTACTAATAATGGTCAGAACAGGTTTATATATAAGGAGCCTCCCTGACTGTATACTTATGGTATGAGAATGTAACTAGTAGATGTTGCCCCCGGCTATAACACTGATGGTTCTATCTCTAGATGGGCCATGTGATATGTAGAGTGGGACAAAAACCTGTGGATCTACTAAAACAACCAGAATGAGGAATGCAATGAGTTTGGGGGGTTGACACATTGTAGACTGCAGGGGTGCAGAGATTTGGCTTTCCGGCAGAGGGATGGGGCATGCAAGTCAATACTATCATACCCTCCCATATAGAGTTGTGCCTAAATCATTCTTGGGTTTCTTACTTCCCTATCACACGCTAACTGATAAAGGTCAGACAGGTTTATATATAAGGACCGCCTCCCTGACTGTATACTTATGGTAATTAGAGAATGTAATGAGGTAGATGTCCCCCCCCCGGCTAGCACAATGTTTTCTATCTCTTAATGGCCTGTGATATGGAAAACCAGAGTATGAGGAAATCATGAGTTGGGGTTTGAACCATGTAGACTGTCAGGGGTGAAGAGATTTGGCTTCCTCCGGTCAGAGGGATGGCATGCAGCAATAACTATCATAACCATAATGGGAGTTGTCCTTAACTTTAACAAAGTAGTTACGAGTGGGTGACCCTATTATAGTCTTATACTTAACCCCATCCCCGGATTAAAGTTTTGGGATTAGTGCCAACCCCCCAACCTGTCATATACCCTTTTGCACATGTGTGTGAATGTCATCATTCTTGCTGTGCAGGATCGGCATGTACCGGTATCCTGTGCCGGAGCGGGAATGGTTGTGACGGGCTCATTGTTTTTGTTCATCCTTACATTTCCTAGTTCTTAGTTTTTGAACTTTATAATAATTCCTTTTATTTTATACCGGCACAACAGATTACCAGCCTGCCGCAACGAGCTTTGCTAATCCAATCCCTGTCACCCCCAATGGGGCCTCACCATCCAATTCAACCTCCCATATGGTTTTGGGTGTGTGGTGAGGAAACCTGGGACCCCGGAGGAACAACCCAGCAAACACGGAGAGAACTACAAAACCTTCTTTGCAAAGATGTTATCTGGGGTGGGACTTGAACCTGGGACCCACCGCGTCTGCAATAGGGCTGTTGTAGGTCGTAACCAACCGACCAACCGTGTAGTTTTTTTATCTTAGTTCATCCTTTAACTTACGTTTCTCTTCCTAATTATTTTCTTGAAATCTCAGACAAACCCCCTTTGATGTCGAGAAGGCACTATCTATATCTTTTCGTTTTTGTTAATTGTGTATATAAATTTAGTAAAACTGAATATACCTTTCCACAAGAAAGAAAGTACACGCTCCCTGTTTTTAGAGATGACGAGTATACTCCGTCCGAGCCTGGATGCCTCGTTCGTGTTTACTTAAGGTACTCGAAAACGCTCCGTTGCTCGGACCGAGTTTTTCCCACCTGCTCGAGATGAGCATTTTCTTAAATTTAATTATAACACAGATGAAGAACAGTGAAAGAATAGAATAACAAACAAAAGTGTAACACAGATCATTTAATTAAAATGACAAAGAACCAGTGACGACACGAGTGAAGAATGATTCAGATGGTTCGGCAAATCTGCTTACTTGTCGGAAGAGTTACACGCGAACGGGCAGCATGGAGACTCGCACAGCAGGTAGGACATCGGCGCAGCAGAGACAACATCTGGCCGCAGCAGAACACAACGGGCGCAGCAGAGAGACAATCCGCGCCAGCAGGAGACAATCGCGCTCAGCATGGGAGACCTCGGGCCACCAAGGGAGACACCGGCACCAGGGAGACATCTGGCAAGCGGCAACTCGGGCACCAAGGCAGACATCGGGCAGCGCAGGGAGACTCGGGGAACTTTCATTGGAAGCATGAGGAGCGATCCCTGGGACAGCGGTAATCTCCTCTCCCTACAGTAAGGCAGTGTGCGAACATCTTCAAATCTTGCTTCATCACTGTTTTTTTTACCTTAAAATATCCTATGTTCACTGTTTTTAATATTCTATTCTTCACTGTTCTTCAGCATCTGATAACTTGTCGGGAGATAATATAAACGCGCGGACAGTGAAGAATATTGGCAAATGTTTGCATACATCTCCTCAACTATCAAAGAACATTCTTTTCAATTAAATAACACATTTTAATTATTATTCCCGACCCATGGTCCCTTTGAAAACTGCTCGACTCTCCCATTTGACTTTTCAATGGGGCTCGTTATTCGAGACTAGACTCTAGCTCTGGAAAAGTTCGTCTCGAATAATGAGCACCCGAGCATTTTAAGTGCTCGCTCATCTCTATTCCTGTTGTATTTATCCCTGAAGTCTATGCCAGGAAATGTTCAGGAAGTGTTCTCTCACATCACTTCCAGTGTTTACAACCTTTATCATCGCTGGGTCCGGCAACAGCGAGGGGGAAGCTGCTCAAGGCAGGGTCCAGAATTTTAATCTACTAGTGGAACTCCAAGGTTTTTTTTTTTTTTTCATATGATTTATTTTTATTATTTCCTAATATTTTTATTTATTACTTTTTTTATTTTTTATAATATTTTTAGAATTTTTATCATTGCCATATTATGAATATAAAAAAAAAATAAAATAATGGACAACAGAGATTTGGTAAATTCTCCGCTTTGGGTTTTTGTTTACTCTTCTGGCATTGGTGAACCATCATCCAACCATGTGATCTCTGCAGCATCCTGGCTGAGGTTTGGTAAATGCCTGCTGACACATCCATGATACCAAGGGCATGACTTGGAGCCTGCCATGGTCACAGAGATTTACAATACAATCTTAAAAAAATCGTCAACAAAAATCAGTATGGACCAATGAGAAACGTTGAGTTGGAGATGGCCGAGTGGGTTTATTTTTAGCATTTTTCTGCTGGTTTAAATATAATGTTTAATAACTTCTATCTTGACATAATCCAGGTACTCGAATATTGGGGGTCATTTACTAAGGACCCAATTCACAATATTTCTGATTTGCGCTGATTTTCCCTGAATTTGCGCCTGATTTTGGCGCACAAACTCTCGATTGGATTTGTGGGCGATCGGTGCTGTGCATGCAGGCGACGGAAATCATGGGGCGTTGTCCTAACGAAAACCTGATTCAAAAAAGAACCGCCGCATTTAAAAAAAAAAAAAAATGTGGGGTCACAAAACTTGCACTAATACCTCACTAGGAATAGGCAGGCCCCCGGTGACTTGAGGGCATTCCGGTGTCCGTGGGGGGGGCTCAGGGAACTACTTCAGAAGCAGCACAACAAGCAGCGACAAACCTGGTTGGACGTCGGAAGGAAACTGCCTTAGTGAATCCTCGGCCGGCCCGAATCCAACCGCAAGAAGAACGCGCCGCTGGAATCTCGAATGGATATCACGGAAACTTTTCCTTCTCGCTCGCTCTAAACAAAATCCTAAAATCGGAACAAATCCCATCCTATATCAATCGTTTTCCTATAGATTGGCACAAAGGCCGGCAAAACACAAACACGGCAAAATGTGACCATTGTTTCAAAATATGAAGTCCTCTCCTCACAGCTGCCATATTTACAAAGCACACCTGGTCCCTACTTAAGAAAACAACAACCCCGATACGATGACCGTCTAGTTAAAGAACATGATACCTCCTCCAGCTTTCTGGATGCTTTAAACTTTAGCCCGGACTGCAATGATGACTTATACAATTGAAACTACAAAATAAACTTCCAATTGTCATGGAGCAAAAAACATACAAAAATTTTTGGTCTGGATCTAACATTTAAAATATGCCAATTTTTGTTGACTTAACCTAAAAAAAACATGTTAAAAAATTCAAAAATAAGAACAACCTATGGAACCTATCTTATACGTAACCGGGTTCATATCTACCTCTTGGGATGGAACACATTCCCCAATAATTGAATTGCTCTAAATTGTGGAGACGCTTTCCTATGTAAATGTCCAAATCCGACTTTTCTTTCCTCAATCTGGCAATAATATGTCCAAAGGGAAACCTGGGGTCGGAAGTAAAGTCCTGCTTACCAAGAAATTGCCCATTCAGGCCACACACCGTGTAGTGTGTGGTGGATCTTAACAGCCCTTTGATTATCTCCTATGTTGTCTATTTCGTGTGAAAAAAATGTTCAAATTTTCCAGGATGGTATCAGCCACGCCCTTTTTTCAGCTACTTGTTAAGGAAGCCCGTTGACAACTTCACGCATGACCTTCATGAAGCAATGACATGATGCGTGATCAAAACCAAACCAGTAAATTCTATTTTAGAGAAAGACACCGAGACACCTCCCAGCTGTAGACAAGTGCTTAATTAAATAACAATTTTTTTCCCCTGGTTGAAGGGTCCTCACACAGTACAATGAGAGGGAACTGGTTTGGGTGGCTGAGTAGAGGCTTGTGACAGGGGTTCAAGGAAGTAAGAGTTTCCTACTCTTATGATGGCCGGGCTTGGCCAATTAGGCCACGTGTAGGTGCGTGTGGAATTCTTATAAAGTCCATGAATATAGGTCCCTAGCCGTAGGGGGATTCTGGAAAATATGCAAAGGTTTTTGAGGATGGGATAAGGAAATCCACGCCTCTTTATGCCTCCTTGTAGGAAGCCCGATGACATCAAGCATTGACCTACCGGATCCTAATGACATGATGTGGCGATTAAAAAAAAACCAAACCCGTAGTCTATTTCCAGATGGAACAGACCTCCAATGTAGACGGGCGCTGTTGGGCATGTTTCGACCTGGCTGTGTCTCCATCAGGGACCGTGTAGAACTGGTTTGGCCAGAGTTGTCATTTGTCGGGAAACCTAACACAAACCCAACCACCCCTTTAATATAAATCATAAATATAAAATCGATACCTCAATCACCCATCCCACCCACCCCGAGACAAACCCTAAGCCCAACCGAAGTCAACAAATAAACAGTTATTAAAAAACCACTTTATGGGACGAGAAATCACGGTGATTCTATTAATGTAATTATGCTTGCTGCCCATTCTTACTATTAGGTGGATGGAAGTCGGCTGGATTCCACTGAATTTTCTCACTTTTGTTATGTCCACTTCTAGCTATATTTCGTATTCCATACCTACTAATTAACTTTAGTTATTGTGTGTGTGTGGTGGGATGGGGCCGAGTGGTTTTCAACATTCCTGTCGTGGAGGTTGTTTTTTTTGCCCAACAAACGCCGTATGTTGCCACTCACATGCAACAGTTTCACCAATGTTGAATTCTCTAAATTAACTGCACTCTGTATGTGTTTTTTTTTTTTTGTTTGTCCTATTGAATAGTTACAACTAAGAATTAAAGTAAAAAAAGGGGTTGTGTGTTTATTATACACAAATCTAGAGGGTGGTCGGGGGAGGCTAAGAAAAAAAAAAAACGATACTACTTACCTTTTCCTCTCTTTCCAGTGCTCCCGATAATCCTTCCCTGATAAATCCCCTGCCCCTTGCCTCTTTCCCTGGTTTTCGTGTGCTCCTCTTTTGTTTACACTACAGGGGCAATGAGGGGAAACCCGCGCTCTGCGCTGATAACTCAACTTCTGCCTTTAAAAAAGGGATCAACAATGTTTTTTATCTGGCACTTCCACTCCACTGTCCATTCCCACACTGTTTGCAAGCCCTTCGTCCTCGCACCGGCTGGCGACCGGAACTCTTTCCCATGCCCACCTCTGTCCCCAGCGCTCGCAACCTTACTACATACGCCAGATGACCATAGTGTGACGGGGAGGTTTGTTCGCAGGTCGAAACGGGAATTTTTGTTGATTTTCTGGGCCAGAAGGTGGTCGCCCTACGCTCCCCTGTAATACCCCAGGAGCACCAGCCTGACCGAGAACGGGGGCGCAGACATCGGGATTCACCGGACAAAGGATCGTCTTTATAGTTTTGGTTGTGGCACTTGGGCCTTTTAAGGGGACTCTTTTATATACACATCCTGGTTAGGCGTGATTTTTTTTTTTAATTTTTTTTTTTTTAATTTTGTTTGCATAAACGCATACCTTTACGGAGCCCCTGGGGCACAATTTACACAGCAATACCCCGACCCACGGAGATTCACAGAACACTGTGCAATTGTCCGTGTACGAGGCGCTGTGCCACGGTGCCCGCTATTCACTAAGATCCGTGCACCTGGTTACCATATCCTTCATGTTGTCTTCCCCGCCTCAGGTCCCTGGAGAGTCACTTTCCTTCTTCTCTTCCTGGTGGCATTAGTTGTCACATATGTCCGTGTAGAAATGTGCTGCTGTCTGTAGGGGTGGTTTCCGAGATTCCTTGCGCTTGATATCCGCCTCCTTGCAATGTGTCCGGCTTCCTTTTTCCCTTCTCCCCTCTTCAGTTTCCCCCGTCTTTGCAACCTTCCTAACACCTTTCGCTCCCTGCTTCCTCTTCATAATTTCCATTCTTTTCCTTGTGGACACACAACTTTTAGCGTCATTGGAAAGTCAACATACATCTAAAAACTCCAAATCCATCCCTCCCACTTAAATCCCCCATCGCTCAGCCTTCAATCCATACCAGTGGGTATTGACAACTCACTGCCTAAATCATCTTTAGCATGCGACGGTGCCACGCCCCCGGATGTAGGTGTGGCCTGTAAGCAGCGCAGAAGGCTCGCGCTCCTGGCCATATTTGGCCGCTCCGCCAATACATACCAATCCGAGATCCAACCACAATCCCCTCCCCCAAGCGGCAACCCCATCCCCAGCCCAGCTTCCCACCCTCCGCCAACCCCTGTTAAATGCCTGTCAAAGCCACACGCAAAATGAATCCCGAAACACTGATGGAATCAGTTCCCACGAATATCTCTGACGAAAGTTGCTGGTGTCTGTATCCTGATCCTCCGCATAGACTATCTGTATTAAATAATACGGGCCCGCATCCCCATTGTTTCAGTGGTGTTTTTTTCAATTTTGGCGTTCTATTCTCTTTTTTTTTTTCTTTCAAGGCTCCGGGGTTGTCAACACCACCCATCCTTGTTTTTTTCATTTTTTTTCACTGGAGCTGATCATGGGAAGCAATAGAACTCTATGATCCAACCATCACCCACACCCAAAAAATAATGACAAAGAAATAGTAGATAGGTGTGGACAAAAAAACCAATTACAATGCACAACCGACAACAAAGTCATTACAAATTGCTTATCACCCCTTAAAAGATTCAGAGTCCCTTTTTTTTTTTTTTTCCCCAATGGATACGAGTGGTTATGCTTTCTAACTATTTATGCCTAAACTTCCTTAAACTTCCATGTACTTTTTAGTACAAGTTCAAAATGAAGCCAAAACACACACACATTTGCCCCCATGTAAAATCCAGAAATCCTCCCGTATAGAGATCAAATTACTCAAGTTGTAAAACAATGGGCTACCTTACTAACTAATGGCCGCACCCGGCATTTCCGTCGAGTTTCCCCCCGACTATTTCCCAATTTGCGCGGCATATTAACACGGGTTTTCTTGGGTGGGCACACGATCGTATTTTGCCACGCATCCGGTGCCGACACAAATCAGGGCAGTCATGCCCTGGGAACAATCCGACTGCTTAGGACTGAGCGCGGGATTTAAAATTACAAAATAAAATTTCAATTGTGTCCGCAAGCCAAAATGCACTTACATGCACCATGAAGAAGAAGGTGAACTCCGGGGACCTAGTGTGGGCGGGGAAGCGACCAGCAGGATATCGGGGCCGGATCCTTCGTGACTCCCCGCACAGCACATTATACACCCTGGACAATGCCCTTACATGCCCCAGGTAAGAAGAAGGTGAACATCCGGTGACCTTAATCGGGGAAGCGACACATGCAGGATATCGGGCGCGGATCTAGTGACTCCCTGCACCGCGCATTATACACGGACAATGCACTTACAACAGCATGGACCAGAAGAAGAAGGTGAACTCCGGGGACCCCTGAGCGGGGAAGCGACACAATGCATGGATCTTCGGGCGCATGATCTAGTGACTTCTTCCTGCACACGCAATTATACAACGTACATGCACTTACATGGCGCCAGGAAGAAGAGTGAACTACGGGGACCTGAGGGAAGCGACACTGCATGATGCTCGGTCACACGATAAATTAATTTGACTTCTGACTCCCCGCACAGCGCATTATACACGGAAAATGCACTTACAATTGCAACCGGGAAGAAGAAGGTTACTCCATGGACCTGAGCGTGGAAGTGACACATGCATGATTCGGGCGCAGGATCTTAGTGACCTTTTTCCTCCCGCACAAGCGCATTCTACACGGACAATGCACTTACATGCACCATGTAAGAAGAAGGTGAACTCTCGGGACCTGAGCGGGGAAGGCGACACATGCAGGATTCGGGTGCTAACGATCTTAGTGACTTCCGCACCGAGCCTTATACACGGACAATGCACTACCTGCACCAGGAATAAGAAGGTGAACTCCGGGACCTTAGCGGGAAGCGACACATGCATGATATCAGGAGCACACCACGAGTCTTAGTGACTCCCCGCACAGCGCATTATACAACACGGACATGCACTTAACATGCCCAGGAAATAAGAAGGGTGAACTCCAGGGACCTGAGCGGGAAGGAAGCGACACAATTCCAGGATAATCCGGTCCCTTATTAGTGAATCGCGCCGGATTTCATCTTCGTCGGACAATGCACCTCGGGGATCGCGACAGGAACGGGTAAGTAAATGTGCCCCAATAATGTGTTAAGGAACAGAAATTTGGGAACATTTGGCAAATTGCAAATCAGTGGAAAAATAGTTTTAAATTATTCACCATAAAATTTTTTTAAAAAATTTGAAAGGTTACAATAAGGTCTTCCTTTTATTTCTTTTCAAATTTTAAAAAAAAACAACAAGAAAAAGTCAGAACGAACAGAGATAAAAGAAGATAAAGAAATTATAATTTCGCTGTCAGCTGAGTCTCACGTTCTATACTGTGACAGGGATTCCTATAGTGTACGAGCTACCGAGGGATGTAACATGGGTATGTCCAGTGGGAGGCGCTCGCTTCATGGACCACACCACGGTCAGACATTATTGTACCCCCAGCCAGCCCCCCCTCCATATACATAGGTGGTACTGACATTGGGGCTTACACTAATATAGGTGCCTAGTAATAACACGCCCGTGCTGATTGGTTGCTAACTAAAAATTACTTACTGGTATGTAGAAACCCCTATTAGGATCAGTTTAAACCAAACATACCCCCCCCCCTCATGTCTCCAGTGGAGTCTCAGTCTCGGTGCTGTGTCCTTCACTTTACCACTGAGCCACTCACCCCTCATCAGCTTTTAACCTTCACACTCGATGTACATCTTTGAGACCACTGAGGCAGGGAATGTATGCAAGTCAGAACTACTTCCTGTCCGACATCACTGAGAGCCAACAGATGGAGCCTGGGGGGTCTTAAAGAGTTATAAGTGTGAGGGTTTTGGTGTGGGATTGGAAAGAAACCTGCCCTGGCCCACACGCCCCCCCCCTGTAGAGGTTTTTGAAGAATTGGAAAACCCTTTAAATAAAAAAAATGTTCAACAAACCGAGACCAGAGGCTTCACACAACAGATAGTGGGATTGCGTGCACACTGCGTCATGGCACGGCTCCATCATGTAACACTGTCCACCTCCATTCAATCTTCCTGGACAGATACATATTACATGCAGAAACAATCGTCATTCATTAACAAAGTAGCAAAATAATCTTACATTCACGACCGCCGGTTCCACGTCCTGCTCAGGGGAGTGGGGCAGCCTTTCGAGCGTCCCCGCCTCACTGATACGGCAACGTCATATTAGCTGAGGGGTCGGATGGCGAACAACTTGAATTGAGGGGAGTTGGAGGGAACACGTGCTTCTCTAGACAGGTTTCGGCGGAGGGCAGCACCTTCCTTTTGTTCTCCCCTTCTTTCTATGGTAACACCCACATGGTTTTTTGTCTATGAACTTTTTCCATTGATGCTTTGTACTGTATAATAGGCTTTATTATTTTAAAATGCAGTACAGTCGGGTGGTCCCCATACTTAAGAAACACCACTGGACTTACAGTACGACCCCTAGTTACAAATTCAAAAGGACCTCTGGATATGTGGTAAATTTACCTTGTACTGTCTAGTAGTCCCTTAGGCTACAATACACACTTTTTAACAGTTATCACTGGCTGCCTGTTTGAAGTATTATTGTTCAAGTACTCCTGGTTCTTAAATGACAATCCAACATTTTTAAAATCCAATCCACAGAGACCAAAAATTTTTAATGGGCTTACCATTACATAATAGTATGCAGGTTCCAGACTTACATACAATACTAACTTAATAACAATACTACAGCTATCTTGTAGTTACAACCCGGGGACTGCCTGTAATATGAAACAGAGAACTCTAAGATACCGGAGATATACAACGAGTGAAACATGTATACTAAAGGTAAAAAATGGAAAAAAAGTAGAGATATATAATCTCATAGATAATCCCCATATATCCTCTATACTCCGCCTATAATCTCATATACTCTCATATAATCTCATATAATCTGATATAATCTCATAATGGAGCTCGCATTCTGGTTCAGCAGCGTGGCTCTGCTAATCTATTCATAATCAATGCGGAAATCACCTAAATAAAGCAATGGTTGATACAAACGAGCTGTGCTACAATCCCCCGTCCTTACACTCAATAGAATGAGGGCGACTAAAGAGCAAAACAATAGACAAAAAATCCCTGACTATGATTCCCAAACAGTTAGGGAAATAATGTTATTTTTGTGATCTTTTAACCATGAAGCAATTTAATGGTTTGGATGCAGGTTATATAAATTATTGATCAAAAATCCTTTCAATTTTAAAATAATTCGCTTTTAAAGAATCTTAACAAAAAATAATATATTATTTAAAAATACTAAGATGATGAATCACAGGCGGGGGGTCCCTAACTTAAGAACACCTCGATTACATACGACCCCTAGTTGCAAAGACCTCTGGATTTGGTAATTTCCTGTACTTTACCATGCTACAATAATCATTTAACAGTTATTCAATGGCTCCTGTAATGAATGTTATTATAATCCTGGTTCTTATGACATCCAACAATTTTAAAATCCAATCGTCAACAGCAGACCAAAAATTTTTTAACTGGGGTTACAATATATAGAATATCGGTTCAGACTTCATACAAACTTAACTTAAGAACATACCTACAGAACTTATCTTGTATGGACCCGGGGACTGCCTGTACATAACGATGTATACTATTAATAATATCTTAATAAGAATAAAGATCATATATTATAAAGAAAGACCAAAATACTAATACTTAATATTCATATAATAATATAATAAATCAATATGATAAAGAAGACACAAAATACTAATAATATAATAATAATAATAATATAATAAGATTATATAAAGAAGACACAAAATACTAATAATATAATAATAATAATATAATAATATAATAAGATCAATATTGATAAAGAAGACACAAAATACTAATAATATAATAATAATAATAATATAATAAGATTATATAAGATACACACAAATATACTATTATAATAATAAAATTCATAAATCAAAAGACACAAATACTATTACTACTATAATAATCTTAAAAATAAAAATAATCACATCTAATTATATTTTGGCACGAAATCAAACTCAAGCAAAATGAATTGAACCGCATCAGTTTCTCTCTGGGAATGTATTGATCTGACATATCCTATGCACTGAGCTCACATGTACAACTTCCTACACACGCAGGTCACCCTTGTCGTCCGCGCAGCAGCTTCATTAAGCTCAAAATCAACACTATCGCAGCCATATAATATATACAAAGACGCAAATAAATGGCGAAATAATAATCTTCCCCCCCCTAGATCCTGCCAGCAGAATACTTACCCGTCTCTCCATTGGTCATTTCTGCACGTATAGACTTATCTGTCCCGACTGAAATGTACGCCCAATGTTATGGATGGACAAACCGGAGAGGACGTGCTGCGCTAGTGCTCATTGACAGAAGAGACGCAACTCCAGGGCCCCCCCCCCCCCAACCTACCAGGGACCATAATATAAAATTCCTGTCCATCAATACAGGGGCGAGACATAAAACATACACTGTAAGAATATACGGGGAGTCCTGAGAATCACAACACATCGCAGTCTGTTTGTTCCAATAGCACAGAGAACAATCGTGAAGTAATACATTTAATGGGGCGGTACTAATTAAATACTTAGGGTCCTGCCGAAACCCCCAGTCATTCCATCGGGGGTTTTCTTCCCTGAATATTTCCAATTGGCGGCCATTTTGCGGCAAATCATCATCTCCCCCCGGGTTTTTTTGGGCGCACATCGATCGGATGTTGTTGGCGTCACAATCGTGACAGAAATCTGGGCGTGGCCGTCTGGACAACCCGACGGATTTGGAAAAACTTCGGAATTAAACAGCATTTGTGTCTCAAGCCAACACAGCACTCCACTGCAACGCAGTGAAGAAGAAGGTGAACTCCGGTGCCCTATGGGGCACATTTTATACTTACCCGGTCGCCACCTCCAGGTCGCCGATCCCGCAGTGGCCGCGATGTTCCGACGTAATTTCGGGTCCTTCCGGGATTCCACTAAGGTCGCGCGCCGATATCCACAGTGTCCTCTGCAAGCTGCAGCAGCCGAGGTCCGCGCGGCAGTTCACCGTCTTCTTCCCGGTGCATGTGAGTGCGTGTCTTGCGACACAAATCGTTTTTTAAATCCAGCGGTTTTTCTGAGTCCGTCGGGTTTTCCGACGGCCACGCCCCCTGATTTCTGTCACGTGAAAGCCGACGCTGATGCGACAAAATCCGATCGAGTGCGCCAAAAACCCGGGGCAATTCGGCGCATAATGGAAACCCAACGGAATCGCGGCTGCAGGACCCTTAGTAATGCCCCTATGTCTCTAAGTTCCTTATCGGGATATTGTAAATATGGGATACGGTCTGATTCCCTTGTTATCCTTTTTTCTTTTCTTCCGCAGCTGAAGCCATAATCCTGGGGTGTAATATCCAATGTTACTTTTTTAAAAACATTTATTAACCTTTAAGTCACCCTTTTAAAGTGCTCTGGTGCAGGGGTGTACATAGCAATTATAGATCCCCAAAGGCAAAGCCAGGATTAGAGATTTCCCCACACTGCGCTCTCCCTAAAATTCAGATTTGCTTACAGTTACATTCTGGTGACTAAGTGAAACCATTATGGACAATGTATGTTTGGCATCATATTATTTAATGGATGTTTTAATAAAAAAATCTGTTGGTTTTCTGTCCAAGACCCAAGGCTCCTAGCAGCGTATGGCCACTCAACCCACCATCAGATTGATATGGTCTCTATAATGGATCATAAAGAGAGTGTGCTTCCTCCGACCTCTACATCTAGGATCTTTGAAGGTCCTCCTCAGTTCCTATACTTGGTAGAACTACATTTAGACAGAAGAGACCCCTCTATTCTCAAGAGGTTTGGTTCGGTTACAATGAGTACAGAGTGCAGACATTGACTCCAGTTCTGGAGCTGTATTTCTGTACTGTTGCTCAGTTATGAGGATGTAGTTCTGTAGTGGACTCCAGTTCTTGTGCTTGTATTTTCTGTAGTACTCCAGTTTCCTTCTTTTGTGCTGGTGCTGTGTATTCTCTGTACTGTGAGCTTGCAGTTTTCTGGTGCTTTTACTTTCTGTATCTGAGCTCAGTCTCTGAGGCTGTAAATCTAATCATGTCGTGAACTCTCACAGTTCTATTGCTGTGTTCTGTCACTGAGTCTCAGTTCTGTTGGTGGCTGTATTTCTATAGTGACTCAGTTCTGGTGCTGTATTTCTTTAACTTGAGCTCAGTTCTGAGGATGGATTTCTGTAGTGAACTTTCCAGTTCTATTTGCGTATTTTTCTGTACTGAGCTTCATTCATGGGTGCTGTATTATTCTTTCTATAGTGACTTCCAGTTCTGGTGCTGCGGGTCAACTTCAATCTGTGACATGATCCCATTCTGTGGTCTGTATTCTATAGTGACTCCGTTCTTGGTGTCTCTTATTTCTGGTACTCCCCATCCTCGTTCTGGTGCTGTTTATCTGTACGAGCTTAAGCAGTCTGCGTGCTGTATTTTTTCTGTACTGTACTCAGTTCTGGTGCTGTTATTTCTATATTAGTGACTCTCCAGTTCCTCTGGTGCTGTTTCTGTACTGACTCAGTTTCTGGGATGTATCATTTCTGTAGTGACACTTTCCGTTTCTTAATAATTGACTGTATTTCGTACTGAGGCCTCAGTTCTGCTCTCTCTGCTGCTGCTTAGGGTGCTGTAAATTCTAGTGACTTCCAGTTACATGCTCTGGTTGCTGTTCATTCTGTAACTGATTCTCCTTCCATGGTGCGGTATTTCTGTACTGAGCTCAGTTCTGGTGCTGTATTTTCTGTCTGGCTCATTCTGGTGCTGTTATTTCGATAGTGGACTATATGACTTCAGTTCTGGGGTTGCTGTATTTCTGTACTATCTCAGTTCTGGTGCTGTATTTCTATAGTACTCCGTTCTGGTGCTGTTTTTCTGTACTGAGCTTCAGTTTCTTGGTGTCTGTATTTCTATCGTTACTCCAGTTCTGGTGCTGTATTTTTCTGTCCTGGACGGAGCTCTCAGTTCTTATGCTGATTTCTGTAGTGACTATCCGGTTCTGGTGCGTATTTCTTTACAGGTAACTAATCTAGTGCTATGTCCTGTACTAAACTTAGTTCGGTACTGTAATTTTGTTGTATTGAGCTATGATAATTCAGAAGGTTGGCACTATAATATAATTTGAGTGGATGTTGTACATATTTTATTTTAAGGGACAAGTCACTGTTATGATGAGGAGACCGTTAAAAAAATTCGGTGCGATTCATGGTTACCAAAACCCAAACTTTTAAAAACCGTTGTCCCCCCAGTAACAGCCGGGTTTTTAGCGATTTCAATGCTGCAGTTTAAATTACATCAACCATGCGGTGAGGAAGAATCATTTAAACTAACTTGGGGGGGGGGGAATCAGTAGAAATAATTTTTGGGGGGGGTTATTCATAAAGCATTTGGGTGGGGGAAATTTTTTTAAAATGACTTCCAGGTAAATGAACCAGATTTCCTTTGGAGAGTAGAGATTTTCAGCACCGGGGCAATGCTTCGCAATATTTTCTGCAGCCAGTAGCACACCCAGGCAGTTTACTCATCCGATTTGCAATTGTTAAGGACATTTTCCGAAGTTTAGAGCTTGTCATATTTATGATGTCCAGGGAGGCCTGAACCAGGAATTTCTACCACCATTATGTTTTTTTTTTCAAAAAAGGACTGTCACAATTTTTTGTGGTGAAACAAGCTAGACTCGCCCTAGATACCTACAGTGTTGGACTGGCATATGTTGGGCCTACAGAATGGTGATCTTGAGTGCCCACTCTATACCATAAAATACCATTAAAAAATTATATTACGTCAGGATGTTTTCATCAAAAAAGACCCTTCCGTATTTTTCGGACTAAAGGCTCACAAAAAATCCTTTGATTTTGTCAGAAATTAAAGGTTCGCCTTATAGTCCATTGCGCCTTATATACTGAACGTTCTTACCGACAACACTGCCTTGTAAACTTTCACAGGTCCTGCCACCTGCTGGTCATTCATCCTTTATAACAGGTGCACCTTATCTATATGAAACCTACTACAACACCAGCTCCTTGTACTGTGCACGGTCTGCCACCTGCTTGGCATTCATCCTATAATCAGGTGCACCTTATAGATGCACCTTACGTACAGCAACAGCTGCCTGTACTGGTGCCCGGTCTGCCACCTTCTGTCCTTCATCCTTACTACATCAGGTGCACCTTATATATGAACCTTACTTACAGACACAGCTGCCTTGTACTGTGCACAGGTCTGCCACCTGCTGGTAGTCAATCCTTGTAATCATGTGTGCCTTATAATCCGGTGCGATCCTTACTTCTCTATATCTCTCGATCTCACTCTTTTCGCTGCCTACGATGAGGGCTGGAAAAGGGAGGCGGTACCACCTGGTGTCTAGACTGGAACACGTGGCACAGGCGGTTTGCCGGTGGGGTTGAAAACTAAATGAGAAAAAGCACACTAACTCCGTGTGCCTTATAGGTCCGAAAAATACTGTCATATCTATAATATCGAATCATCCATATGAAATAGATCATGATATCCAATGATTACTCCATTTAAACTTCCAATGAGATCTTTGAGGCCAATTACAAGTGTTTAGAACCGAGGGCCCACCGGAGGATCCTCTGATGCTCCGGTGGGCCAGCCCGACGCTGGACATGACCTATGTATTTTACCGTCCTCTAGATTTGCATAACACCAATCCAAAGATTAGTAATTTAGCATATTTCTTTTTCTGTGACTTTTCAGGCAGTCTATTGACGGCTGTCACTCATAAATAACCTTGTGTTGAAGTACAGAAAACCACCATGGCCACTAAAGTTAACACGAACCTAACAAATTAAATTAATTTTAATGCATTATAATCGAATGAGAATATTATTTCCAGTACAGAAATTAGACTTTTGGCTTCTCAAATTGTGAAGTCGTGACAGAACAAATTAAAAATAAAAATGATGAGAACCTTAAGTAAATCTCCCGTCTGATTCCACCTTTGAAGAGCACCGGATGCATGGATCTGGCCTTGTCGTTTTTTTTGTGGTTTTCCCTACCCTTTCCCCTCAAAAAATGATGTTTGAATATGGTATATGCGGTAATGGCTCCATGGGGCGTCACATAGCCCTCCAGGCAACTGCATAGCAACAAAGCCCCGCCCTGGAGCACGTGCAGATCGTCATATGTTTTAAAACGTAATTTTTTTTTTTTAAAAAGGAAAATCTAAAATCCATGAACAAGCCACTTCGTCATTCACATGATCAACTGTATAATTCATTTCTATAGAGGCAAACACTAAAACAATCGCTGTAACTCTCCATTACTCCTGGTGGCTGACTGCGCCAGCGGCCTCATGTGTGGTGGGGGGGCTCTCCTGGTGAACGTCTCAACAACCTTCCGCAGATGATGGGTTCAATTGGAGGTCACTTCAGGAGGTCCACATTAATTCCCCCTGTCTTACATGTGTTAGTTAGCAATTATGTATCTACATTAATCAGCATTGTATACTGGACATGTCACTTTTGGGGGTTGTTATGCTCTATGTTATACAGTAATAATAGATTGTAATCTGGTATTGGTCCAGTGTCAGGTCATGTTTGGGGGTTGTAGTGCCTCTATGTATAAGTATAATAGTTGTATCCTGTTCCGGTGGTCCAGGTCATGTTGGGGGTTGTAGTGCTCTATGTATGCAGTACATCGATTGCTCTTCCCTGGTCATGTCCATGTGTCAGGTCCATGGTTGGGGTTGTAGTGTTCTATGTATATCATTATATTAGATTGTTATTCCTGGTCATCGTCAGTGTCAGGTCCAATGTTGGGGGTTGTAGTTGCTCTATGTATAACCTATATTAGATTGTATTCTGGTCCATGTGTCCTCTTTGCTCAGGCGTCATGTTGTGGGGTTGTAGTGCTCTATGTATAGAGTATAATAAATTGAATTCTGTCATGTCCCAGTGTCAGGTCCATGTTGGGGTGTTGGTAGGTTGCTCTCTGTATAGAGTATAATAGATTGTAGTTCTCCTCCAGTGTTCAGTCATGTTTGGGGGTTGTAGTGCTCTATGTATACTGAGTATAATAGATTGTCTTCTGGTCATGTTCAGTGTCAGGTAATGTTGGGCGGTTGTAGTTGCTCTATTTATAGAGTATAATAGATTTGTATTCTGGTCATGTTCAGTGTCCGGCATTGTTGGGGGGGTTGTAGGCTCTACCTATCGTATACGATATAATAGATTCGTATTCCTCTCTTCTGGTCATGTCCAGTTGGTTCGGGTCATGTTGGGGTTTTTGTTTTTGTGGTGTTTTTTTTTGGTCAGTGCTCTATGTATACAGTATACTATATTGGATTCTGTAGTCATGTCCAGCTTGTCTCGGTCATGTTGGGGGTTGTAGTGCTCTAATGTAAGAGTATATAGTTGTATTCTGGTCCCGGCCATGTCAGGCCCTGTTGGGGTTGTAGTTCTCTATGTAAAAGTATAATAGTTGTATTCATTCTTCTGGTCATGTCCAGTGGTCGGGTCATGTTGGGGGTTTAGTGCTCCTATGTATCACAGTATAAGTAATAGCTTGTATTCTGGTCATTTCCCAGTGTCCGTCATGTTGGTGGTTGTAAGTGCTCTATGTCATAAGTATAAATAGATTGTATTCTTGTTATGTCCCAGTATCAGGTCATGCTGGGGGTTGTAGTGCTCTATAATATACAGTATAATAGATTGTATTCTGGTCCTGTGCCCAGGTCATGTTGGGGGTTGTAGTGCTCTATGTTAGATTATTAATATAATGTATTCTGGTCATGGTGTCCGTGTCAGGCATGTTGGGGGTGTGGTATGCTCTATGTATAAACCATTAAATAGATTGTATTCTGGTCATGTCCATTGTCAGGTCTTTGGGGGGTTTGGGTTAGTGCTCTTGTATAAGAGTATAATAGATTGTATCTGTCATGTCCGTTCAGTCATGTTGGGGTTGTATTGCTCCTATGTATAACAGATAATAGATTGGTATTCTGGTCATGTCCAGTGTCAGGCATGTTTGGGGGGGGTTGTAGTGCTCTATGTAAACAGTATAAGATTGTATTCTGGTCATGCTGTCCAGTGTCAGTTCTGTTGGGGGTTGTAGTGCTCTATTTATGAGTATCAATATATTGTATTTCTGGCCGTGTCAGGGCCCAATGTTGGGGTTGTAGTGCTCTATGTATAAGTATATTAGATTGTGTTCCTGGTCCCTGTCAGGTTCATGTTGGGGGTTGTAGTGCTCTAAAATGTATAAGTATAATATTGTGTTCTGGTGCATGTCCAGTGTCCGGTCATGTTGGGGGTGTATGCTCTATGTAACAGTATAACTAAATATTGGTATCCTGGGTCCACAGTGTCAGAGGCATGTTGGGGGTTGTAGAGTGCTCTATGTAGATAGAGTATAATAGATTGTATTCTGATCATGGCCAGTGTCAAGTCATGTTGGGGGTTGTAGTGCTCTATGTATACAAGTATAGTAATTGTATTCTGGTCATGTCCAGTGTCAGGTCATGTTGGGGGTTGTAGTGCTCTATTTAATAGAGTATAAATAGATTTGTATTCTGGTCATGTCCAGTGTCAGGAGGGTCATGTGGGAGGTTTAGTGCTCATGTATAGATTATAAAGATTGTAATCCTGGTCCAGTGTCACGGCCATGTTTGGGGTTTGTAGTGCCTCTATGTATATAGTATAATAGATTGTATTCCTGGTAATTTCCAGTTTCCGGTCATGTTGGGGGTAGTAGTGCTCTATGTATAGAGTTAATAGATTGTCTTCTGTCATGTCCAGTGTCAGGGCATGTTGGGGTTTATAAGTCTCTATGTATAGAGTATAATACGATTGTATTCCTGGTCCATGTCCATGTCAGGTCATGTTGGGTGTTGTAGTGCTCTATTATAGAGTAATAATAGATTGTATTCTTGTCAGGTCCGTGTTCAGGATTCATGTTGGGTCGGTTGTAAGTGCTGTTATTTATAATACAGTTCATAGATTGTCTCGTTGTTCATGTCCGTGTCAGGTCATGTTGGGGGTTGTAGTGCTCTAATGTTAGAGTATAATAATTGTATACTGGTCATGTCCCGTGTCCGGGTCATGTTGGTGTTGAGTGCTTCTATTATACAGTATAATAGATTGTATTCTGGTCATGTCACAGTGTCGGGGTAATGTTGGGGGTTGTAGTGCTCTATGTATACAGTATATAGATTTGTAATTCCTGGTCATGTCAGTGTCCACAGGTCATTTGGGGGTTGTAGGGCTCTATGTAATAGAGATAATAGATTGTATTCTGGTTCCGGTGTGTCAATGGCCGTTGGGGTTTTTGTAGTGCTCTATGTAGAAGTATATTAGATTGGTGTTTCTTGTCCAGTGTCGGATGTCCTGTTGGGGGTTGTATGCTCTATGTATAGAGTATAATAGATGTATTCTGGTCATATCCCAGTGGTCAGGGCATGTTGGGTGTTGTATTTGCTGCTATGTATAGAGTATAATAGATTGTATTCTGGTCATATCCAGTGTCAGGGGCAATGTTGGGGGTTGAGTGCTCTTGTTTTAATGTAAACGGTATAATATCCAGTGTTTTTTGCATTTTATAACTTAACTTTCCATCTCTCCTTCTGCCTCTCAGCTCTTATCACTTTCTGCTTTTCAGGAGGGAAACATCCTGGACTTGGTCTCCTCCTGACTTTCTTTAATAACCTCTTTTACTAATCCTTCCTTCCCACTTTCAGACCATAACCTTCTCTCTTACTGTGAATAATTCCTCACTTTCTCTGGATCCTTCCACCCATCGTACATACTGGAGCCCCCGTGCCATTGACACTCCCCAACTCACAGAACTAATTACTTTATCTCTAATATAGAATGGCTTCTGTTTCCCCCTTCATCTTCATAGAGTGTAAGCTCTTGTGACCATTGTGCATCATTTCTTCTCCGTTCTTGGAGATTCATGAACAACCTTAAGGTAAAAGATAAGAACTAAAATGAGAATTGCAACTTCATAAATATAAAACTATTGTTACAAAATGGAATTCAGTGAAAATGCAACGATAAATATCAAAGCACAATGCTCTGATATTACAAAGTTTCTTATAGACAGCTCTCTGCTGTCCTTGCGGTGCTCTCCTCTTGAGCTCCCTGCTGTGCTCTGCTCCTGAGCTCTCACCTCTCCCTGCTGTGCTCTGCTCCTGAGCTCTCTGCTGTCCTTGCGGTGCTCTCCTCTTGAGCTCCCTCTGTCTCTGCTCCTGAGTTCCATCACCTCTCCATGCGGTGATCTGCTCCTTGAGCTCTCACCTCTCCCTGCTGTGCTCTTGCTCCTCTGCGCTCTCTTCTCTCCCCTGCTGTGCCTGCTTCCTGAGCTCTCACACCCTCTCCCATGCTGTGCTCTCTGGGCTCTGATCTCCACTCTCCCTGCTGTGCTCTGCTCCTGAGCTCTCTCCTCTCCATGCTGTGCTCTGCTCTTGAGCTGCCTGCTGTGCTCTGCTCCTGAGCTCACTCCTCTCCCTGCTGTGCTCTGCTCCTGAGCTCTCACCTCTCCATGCTGTGCTCTGCTCCTGAGCTCTCACCTAGTCCTGCGTGGCTCCTGCTCCGGGAGCTCTCACCTCTCCATGCTGTGCTCTGCTCCTGAGCTCTCACCTCTCCATGCTGTGCTCTGCTCCTGAGCTCTCACCTCTCCCTGCTGTGCTCTGCTCCTGAGCTCTCACCTCTCCATGCTGTGCTCTGCTCCTGAAGCTCAAAAGGAAAAGGGATGGAAGATTTGGTCACCCTCTCCAGCTGTGCTCTGCTCCTGAGCCTCACACTCCTGTCTGTGGCTTCTGCTCCTGATCTCTCACCTCTCCTGCTGTGCTCTGTCCTGAGCCTCTCCTCCGCTCATGCTGCTCTGCTCTTTACTCCCTTCCTGTGCTCTGCTCAGCTGAGCTCTACACCTCTCCCTCTGCGGTGCTCTGCTCTGAGCTCTCACCTTCCAGCATGCTGTGCTCTCTCCTGAGCTCTCTCCTCTCCAGCTGTGCTCTGCTCTTGAGCTGCCTGCTTGCCTCTTTCTCCTGAGCTCACTACTCACTCCTCGTCCATGCTGTTTCCTCTGCTCTTGAGCTTCCTCACCTCTCCATGATGTGCTCTGCTCCTGATCTTCTCACCTCTCTCATGGCTGTGCTCTGCTCCTTACTCTCACCTCTCCTGCTGTGCTCTGCTCCTGAGCTCTCACCTCTTCCATGCTGTGCTCTCTTCCTTAGCTCTCCCTCCCTCTCCACTTCCTCTCCATGCTAGTGCCTCTGCTCTTGAGCTCTCAACTCACCTCTCCATTCTGTGCTCTGTCTGCTCCTGAGCCTCTGCTCACCTCTCCATGCTGTGCTCTCTCCTGAGCTCTCACACCTCTCTGTGCTGTGCTCTAATCTCCTGAGCTCGTCACCTCTCCATGCTGTGCTCGCCTCTTAGCTCTCACCTCCTCCATGCTGTTCTCCTGCTTCTCCTGATCTCACTCCTCTTCATGCTGTGCTCGCTCTTTAGAGCTCCCTGCTGTGCTCTGCTCCCTGATCTTTTCCCTCACTATCTCCCTGCTGGTGCTATGCTCCTGAGCTTCACCTCTCCCTGCTGTGCTCTGCTCCTGAGCTCTCTCCTCTCCATGTGCTGTTCTCTGCGCTCTTGAGCTGCCTGCTGTGCTCTGGCTCCTGACTCACTCCCCCCCCTCTCCATCTGTGCTCTGCTCTTGAGCTCCCTGCTGTGCTCTGTCTCCATCCCTGAGCTCTCACCTCTCCCTGCTGTCCTCTGCTCCTGAGCTTCTCCTCTTCCATGCTTTTCTCTGCTCCTGAGCTCTCACCTCTCCCTGCTGTGCTCTGCTCCTGAGCTCGTCTCCTCTCCATGTGTTCTCGGCTCCTGAAGCTCTCTCCTCTCCTCTCCCTGCTGTGCTTCTGCTCTTGAATTCCCTGCTGTGCTCTGCTCTGTATCTCCTCTCCTCTCCATGCGTGCTCCTGCTCTTGAAGCTCTACTCTCCATCGTGCTCTGCTCCTGAGCTCTCACGCTCATCCATGCTGTGCTCTGCTCCCTGAGCTCCTCACCTCTCCATGGCTGTGCTCTCTCCTGAGCTCTCACCTCATCCATGCTGTTGCTCTGCTCCTGAGCTCTCACCTCCCATGCTGTTCTTCTGCTCTTGAGCTTCTTCACCTCTCCATGCTGTGCTCTGCTCCTGAGCTCTCACCTCTCCATGCTGTGCTCTGCTCCTGAGCTCTCAACCTTCTCCATGCTGTGCTCTGCTCCTGAGCTCTCACCTCTCCATGCTGTGCTCTGCTCCTGAGCTCTCACCTCTCCATGCTGTGCTCTGCTCCTGAGCTCACTCTCCTCTTCCTGCTGTGCCTGCTCTTGAGCTCCCTGCTGTGGCTCTGCCCTGAGCTCTCACCTCTCCCTGCCTGTGGCTGCTGCTCCTGAGCTCTCAACCTCTCCCTGCTGTGCTCTGCTCCTGAGCTCTCTCCTCTCCATGCTGTGCTCTGCTCTTGAGCTGCCTGCTGTGCTCTGCTCCTGAGCTCACTCCTCTCCATGCTGTGCTCTGCTCTTGAGCTCCCTGCTGTGCTATGCTCCTGAGCTCTCACCTCTCCCTGCTGTGCTCTGCTCCTGAGCTCTCTCCTCTCCATGCTGTGCTCTGCTCCTGAGCTCTCACCTCTCCCTGCTGTGCCTGCTCCTGAGCTCTCTCCTCTCCATGCTGTGCTCTGCTCCTGAGCTCTCTCCTCTCCATGCTGTGCTCTGCTCTTGAGTTCCCTGCTGTGCTCTGCTCTGGAGCTCTCTCCTCTCCATGCTGTGCTCTGCTCCTGAGCTCTCACCTCTCCCTGCTGTGCTCTGCTCCTGAGAGCTCTCATCCTCTCCACCGCTGTTCTCTGCTCTTGAGTTCCTGCTGTGCTCTGCTTCTGGAGCTCTCTTCCTCCTTCGTACTCCAGGCTGTGCTCTGCTCCTGAGCTCTCACCCTCCCTGCTTTTCTCTTCTCTGCGCCTGAGCTCTCTCCTCTTCCTCTCCTGCTGTGCTCTGGCCTCTTCATAGAGTTCCTGCTGTTGCTCTGCTCTGGACTTCTCATCCTCTCCATGCTGTGCTACTGCTCCTGAGCTCTCCATCCCTCTCCCTGCTGTGGCTCTGCTCCTGAGCTCTCTCTCCTCCAGCTGTGCTCTGCTCTTGAGTTCCTGCTGTGCTCTGCTCTGGAGCTCTCTCCTCTCCCTGCTGTGCACAGTTCCAATTACTGCATATAGAAACAAGAAAGTCATCAGTCAAACTGATGGTAGGTTAAATTAATCATGTCTCCTCGTAGTCGTCTCTGTTTGAGACTAAATAAATCTAATTCCTTTAATCTTTCCTCTAAACTAATGACACTCTCCATAAGACCCCTTAATTAATCGTTTTGTGGCTCTTCCTTCTGTCGCCCCTCTACGCTTCCAGGGCCAATCCTTTTTTATGGATCGGTGGCCCAGAACTGAACCGCATATTCCAAGTGGAGGCCGAACAATGCCTTGTACAGTGTAATATTACATCCCTATCCCGAGAGTCCAGACCTCTGCTCTGCTTTAGTTGCTTGTCCTATTGACATCAACTCCTACATGATATAATAGCTGCCATTTCTGGATTAGTTGGTATTTTCTCTCTAACCCCCAGACTTCCTAAGATATCATCATTTTCCCGACTGTCAGATGGGTGGAGCCATGATATCTGCTCCGGCCAAGGACCAACCCACCTGGCATTGAGAGCCTAATTAGCATATACAGTCTTAAAGTATGGTATTCTTTATTGTCCTGGACTTCATAGGCAGCCTGGCTCCACCCCTTTGACAGGAAAAAGTTAGAGAGAAAATTGCAACAATGCCCATTAAATAACAAAGATTTGGGTTTGGGGTTGAAGATGGGTAAAATCTTCTTTAAGACTGAACTACTCTACTACTGCAAAAAAAAAACCCGATCGTGTACTACTGAATCTTTGGGCCATTATTGGTTTTCCCCATTGCCATTTATAGAACCCCCATTTGTCTGGTCCATGTGTGACATATCATTGATGCTGCGCTTAACTTTGTTGCAAATCCAAACCTTGCTCGTACCTTTTCCCGGGGAATGTTAGAAGGATGAAATGTGGTGATGCTGAGGATTTCCAGCCCTACAGCCTTAGATTATATTGTATCATTGCATCAGATTATATGTTAGTATTGTATCATTACTAGAGATGAGCGAGCACGAGTCCTTAGAACCTGTCGGGCTACTCTCGTTTGGGGCGAGATCAGGGGTAACTTTCTCTCCGCTGAATGCTCGTAACGTAAATTGCTCTTCTCTAAATAACATCCCCATTTAATTCCTGGAGAGACTCGACGAGCTTTTTCTAGGGGACCAAGAGCTGCCTTTCTGCACGGGAAGCTTGGCAAACACCACCAACCCCTTGGAACTCAGACAGAAAATGATGGAACACCACGGAAATGGGACAGGAAACAGCAGGCCGGCAGCCACATGCAGGATGCCTCTGAGGCTGCCTAGATAGCCTAATCGCACCATGTAATGGTCAGGTAGTTGATGCAAAATTCATGGGGTAACGAGCGATGGCCATGACAATAGTGACAACTCCGAGGTCTAAAATAGATACTCTAAAAAAACAAAATCCATAATTTCCACCCTCCTGACACCTATAAGGGGCGGGGACGGCATGCAGAGGCGCGTACGCCGCGCTAGAGGAGTGGCAATGGCGACATAAACCCTACATGGACTACTTCTCAGGGGCCGCTTGCAACTCCCCATCCAAAAGGCCTCCAAAACCACAATCTAAAATAACCACTGGGTTGGGGGCCAGAGCACAGGACCAAAGGAGGTGGTACCCAAGAATCGCCTCTCAACTCACTATGATCCCCCCGGTAAAACTGATAAAAGTTTGCCAGTATAATTTTTGTGGAATTACACAGCAGGGTGTGCCGGACAAAGTTAACAAGTTTGATGTGGAATGCCCCTTTAATAAATTAAAATACATCTTTTGGGGGGGGTGTGGGTGTTGCTGCCTTTTTAAATCGCCTAGGCTCAGCAGTTTGTGAAGTCACCGCCTGCCTGTCGCTTAGCGACGGCACTGCTGCTGTGCCTAGAGCTAAACGACTTATGCGCCCGATGCCACGTATGTAATGTCGTGAGGAGGTAGACGGTGTAGGAGGGGTGGGGTAAGGAGGTAGAGGTATAGTAGCCCTTTGAAGACCTGGACCTTGAGGATCGGCCCACGCAATCCCTCGCGTCGGCAGTATATGACCATCTTTCCTCTCCTTGTCAGCTCGGTCCCCAGCCTGCACCAAGTTAAGTGTAGTTAGCGTTCTTATAAGTTTAGGATATGGCGGTTAGGGGAATGTAACACGATGCGCAAGAAGCGCTGACATAATATCCGTAATGGTAAAAGTTTGGGCATTATAATTTTGTGGATTTACACACGCAGGGTGGCGACCAAGTTCACAACTTTGATGTGGAATCCTGAAAACCACCCAAATTTCTGCCTTGGAAACACCCTCGTTTGACTAGAGGGGACTATGTATGGAAGGCCCGCTATATTTGGACGACTTTTGGCAGGTAGCAATGGAGCATCGTGTTGGAGGCTGCTATGGAGACAATTTAAATTTGGATATTGGCCTGTATTTGGCAGTCCAAAAAATTTTCAAACCAGAGGAGCAGGTAGGTGGCCCTCCAGAAAAATGAATAGATTGAGTGCCTGTATGTGGCATTCCAAAAAAGTTTTCAAACCAGAGGGGCATGTACGGTGGCTCCTTCCAGAAAAATGAATAGATTGAGTGCGCTGTATGTGGCAGTCCCAAAAATTGTTTTAAACCAGGACCGTGTAGGTGGCCTCAGAAAATTAATTCATAAAGTCTATAGCTAGAGCCGTGGCTTCATTAAGGCATCTTACAGCTGATCTTGCGTCTGGGACTATAGTAAGCATCCAGAGAGCAATTCTTGGTCCAATTACACCAAAAATTTTGAAACTCCAATTGTCACTGGGGCAAAAGAAAAAAAAATGTCTAGAACTTCCATTATAAAATATACAGTTTCGACTTACATACAAATTCAACTTAAGAACAAACCTCCAGACCCTATCTTGTATGTAACCCGGGGACTGCCTGTATTTATATCTGTAATGATCAGACATGCTGCATACAGCAATATATATATAAAATAACGTAAGCTGTTGTTTCTTGGCCGCATACTTACTCAGTGAATTAAGTCTGTTTTGAGCGTAAGTGATTGATGATGATCCATCTTACTATGAGGCTTTTATAATGTTATTCTCATTACATGCTCCTTGGAGAAAAGAAATTCTGAACAAACATAATCACATGAGGATTTATTATTAAGGAGAATTCATAGTAGTCCAATTAGGGTTATTTCTGTTTTATATTTTTCATTTTAAGCTCAAACTCATCTTGATACAGTATATCTTCATGAATGTCCCACTTTTAACAACTTGGAATTCTGGATTCTTAAGATGATGTTTTATTTTTCTTATTAACACATAAAAAGTTACTTTGATGTATTGAAGAACAATGGTACATTGATAAATGATCTCATAGAGCGGTGGTGGCGAACCTTGGCATGGGTGCCAGAAGAAGCACTCAGAGCCCTCTCTGTAGGAACCCACACCATTGTTCCAGCAGAACTCCCCCTGCACTCCCTGCTACAACACATTCTTGGTTGCCTGAGACAGGATGAGTGAGGAGTAGAGATGAGCGAGCACTAAAATGCTCGGGTACTCGTTATTCGAGACGAACTTTTCCCGATGCTCGTCTCGAATAACGAGCCCCATTGAAGTCAATGGGAGACTCGAGCATTTTTCAAGGGGACCAAGGCTCGGCACAGGGAAGCTTGGCCAAACACCTTAGTGTAGTAGCGTTCTTATAAGTTTGGGATATGGCGGGTGAGGGGAATGTAAACAGATGCGCAAGAAGCGCATGATGCGCATGGAGCTGGCGCTCCGCTGCCAGGCGAGCTTTCGCCAATCCAAGCCCCTGTCTCTAGGCCTGGCTTGTGATTGGCTCTGTTTCTGGCTGCCAAAAAGCAAAACGGCGGGAGCTGCCATTTTCTCGAGCGGGTGAAATATTCGTCCGAGCAACGAGCAGTTTCGAGTACGCTAATGCTCGAACGAGCATCAAGCTCGGACGAGTATGTTCGCTCATCTCTAGTGAGGAGGTATGGACAGGGCTGGTTGTCCACTGTGAGCCAGTTAAGTCTTCCTGTCATCCTGAACGGATGCAACAATAAAAATTGCAAATTTCCAATTTCCCCACCTTCTTTCAAAGCATTGGCGTCAGTGCGCTTATACAATTTAAAGCTGAGACAGAGCAGTTAAAAATAAGCTATTGCATAAATTGCCATGTTGGCACTTTACAATAAATAAATGGGTTTTCATTGTAGTTCAGGCATACAGCATTTAAAAGGTTCGCTAGCACTGTTATAGAGGCTTTACACAGTTAAATATACAATTAGTAGATGATAATAAAAGCTATAAAAAGATACATAGACAAGATACTGTTAGAAATAGATTTAAATAGGATGGAGGCTTATAGAGAGAGTATGAAAGGTATCAAAAACACTGGACAGAACCACATAAAACAAGACTTGGGACTGTTACTAGTCAACTGTAGTAACTAATTGGTAGCTATTGTTAGAGGCAGCTATTGGTAGAGAGCATCAAAAGAAGCTTGTATGCTTATGGCCCAAACATAGTTCCTGACAAGACACATTTTACACACAATTTAACTAAGCAAATTGTGGTAGATTGCGGTAGCACTGTATTAATGCCACACAGTTCCACTATGGATACAGATGCCCATTGTATTACACCGCAGACACCATAATAACTCCCAATCCCAATAACTCCCAATAATAACAACCAATCCCTGTACCCAATGGGGCTCACTATCTAATCAACCTACCAGTATGTTTTGGAGTGTGGTAGGAAACCCACGCAAACACAGAGAGAACATACAAACATACAAAATGTTGACCCTGTTGACCCTTAGGAACTAAGCCACCATGCTGCACCATCCACCAACCCTTGTAGCAGTGTTAACTTAAGTGCCATGGGACAAGCCATACTGGCTGAGAATGTCATTGGGGGGTGGTGATCCATTGCCATGGAATGCTAAACTACATTGCAGATGTAATGAAGTATATTTCAACCCTTACACACACTGCAAGGTACTATTATATCTTCGAGCTGTGGGGCATGTATGGATAGAGCTCACTGGCTGAGAATATGCCGCTTTAGATCAAATCATAGTTATACAATAGGGAGGGAATTTGCACTTCAGGAAGGTGCAGGGAAGCTACAGATTTTCTCATATGGGCAATGCGGGGAATCATGGAGGATGGGATATACAGAGATATTCTGAATAGATCCAATGGAACTAGTTTGCTACCTGCAGCCCTTAGAAATCTCCATCCAAGTATAGATTATTGTAGTGAGGGGGGTTTGGATAGAGGGGAGGATAGGGGAGGGAGTGTGCCAGTAAAAGATGCAGCAGAGGACAGTAGCCATTCAGTTATTGTTTCATTGGTAAAGAGCCCAACTTATACTATCCATGCCTGGCTGTGCTTCCCATGATATTTTGGATGGTCCTTATTACTCTGGCAACGGACTCCATCAAAAAGCTTAAAGGAAACCTACCACTTCGGATAGGGCTTCTAAGCAGCAAATGCCGTGCATCAGCTCAGGGTGAGCTGGTGCCGGCACTTATCTTCGTTATGTTCTTAAATGGTTTTAAAGCGTTTAAACACTTTATTAATCTTTATATCCGAAGTAGCTTCCCCGCACCGTGGTCTGCGCTCAGCTCACCATGTGCGCGGCCGTGCGTGCGCCTGAATAGGGAGGGGGGACAGGGAAATCCAGAAATCCTGAATCAGGCGCCCTGTGCACACTACACCGTCAAACTGCACATATTGCAGACTGCATTGTTTTTAGTTAATGTGCCCCAGAGGGAATAACGTACACCTTTCTAGAGTGCATATTGTGATTGTGAATGCATCCGTTAGCAAGGACTAATGCAAAGAGCTCTTATAGAGGTATAATCAACCCTGGAAAAACAAATGTGTGCAGTGCAGAGAAAGCAAAGATCTAGCTGAGGGGGTTGTGGTATTCACTTTCAAATGATATAGTTTGGCATGGAATGAAATAAAGCAATTGGCTACATATGAAGGATGAATGAGAAGCATATTAGGGTGATTGGGATATACTAGAAAACTATATGGGATTATTGATCAATTTCTTAACCTGGCTACCCATCTGATGTGTAGACATGTTATGGGTTATGCACTGGGATTTTAATCTCCTAAGGAAAGAATGAAGTTTCTTTTTGAGGGACAATAATTTTTCATGCAGGGCCAAAGTTCTTGATTTCTGGATAAATCATTCAATGGTTGCAATATGAGATCCTGCACCTGGGCTTTCCTTTTACTGTAATTCTGTCCATTAATCTGAGCATCACCCCTCTTATTAAAGGGCCAAACATAGAAGGGAAGGAACTTTTAAATATATTGGGGAATAGTTAGACCAAGAGGTCATGCCTACAGTGGAGTTCCCCATGTATAAGGCCACCAGGTCACAAATAAATCCATTCTACAGAACATTTTCTGTCTTGGAGAAAAAAGGTGTACTCCCTGGAATAAGAATTATGGCATCTGAAAATGTCAAACAGCCCATTTGAGTAAAGCCAAGGTGCAAACAAATTAAGGGTACAATCCAATGCTGCCGTTGAGACTAGAGATCTATTCGGGACCAGATAAAAGTCACCACTGAGTAGTAGGCTCCCCTTTTGAACCTAGAGTGCTTTCTGCAGAAATTTCACGAGAAATTGAATTGGGGAATTATTAATAGACAAGTGTGCTAATGCGAACATGACTTCCTTGTGTAACTTGGTATTGAGATTTGTTCTGGTAGTCTCCATTTTAGATGTAGTTGGCACAACTCATAAGACAATCGTATCCCCAGGATTCACTAAAGGACAAGAGAATATCTTTGCATCAGCAACTGCCTTTGCCTGTAAGTTAAAAGTGTCTGGAGGTTGAAAAACATTGAATCTTTCTTCCAAAAACAGCTCCTCTTCTTACCATGGGTAGTACATGGTAATGCAACTAAGCTCCATTCATCTCTGTAGTGCTGAGCTGCAACATCAACACAAACCATGGTGAGGTGTATTTTTTGAAGAAAGTAGCCATGCTATTCAATCTCTAGACAACTATTTTAAAGAGAACCCGTCACCACATTTTCACATATATAGCTAGTGACAGGTTTCTATAGAGTCCTATTAACTAACCAACACCTTTCTTTTAGCTAAAAATTGTTTCCCTTACATCCCCATAAAAACAACTTTATCTTATATTACCTGGCATCAGAGGGGGTGTGTCCTGTTCAGTTGGTCCCTTCCATCTGCCCCTTCCCATTATCCATGCCATTTATCAACATGTCATGTGACCCGGGTGATGTTACAACCTCTACCCCATGTATGCATCCGATCAAATTAAATCACAGCATGCCTCCATGTACTTCTATTCCTTCCCATGCCTCAATGGAAGCATGCTGTGATTTCCTGCGATCAGTCACTTACATAGGGTAGATGTTGCAAATCTTACTTGGTAAAGGGCCTTAGATGACATCACCCTGGTCACATGACATCAACTGGTCAACGATGTAACAGAGCTCTATCTTAATGTTCCAAACAGCTGCATGTCCGAGCAGTGAGAAGGCAAGGCAGTGCCAATCAGAAGGCAAGGCAGTGCCAGTTAAATTTAATATACAAGAAAAAAATCATTTAGATATAAGAGCAATAGTTTTTAAGCCTAGTTTTAATGAAGTATTTATAGTGTGGGTTAATTTAAATGGAAGGTTCTCTTTAAGGGGTAAAAATCCCTTGAAGGGAGGTTAGTAAGAACACCAGTATGCTTTTCCTGATATATGAAGTCGCAGCTAAGTTGGATGAGTATACTCCTCATGTGTCCTAGAGAGGTGAACTGATGTCCTAAATGCAGTTTGAAATAGTTTAAGAGATAAAGTTTTGAAATTCAAGTGGTTCATTAAGGGTTTAAAACATCTAAGTTTTGAAAATATTTAGAAAAATATAACTTGCTATAGTTATGATCTAACTAAGTCTGCTGATATAAAGCAAAAATCAGGTCAGCCGGGGTAAGAAGAGTAACAGTAAGTGAACCGTGCATCAAGAAAAATATGATGTTTAGTGAATTATATGCACTATGACCAGATATTTATGATATATCCATACACTGGGGAAAGGCCTTGAAGCTGTCATTTACACAAGTACAGTTATATATTTTTTTTTTGTCTAATACATGGAGCAAACATATTATGGGCTTATTTTATTTCTATACTCTGTCAATGTATTTCAACCATAGCTATATAAATACAAAAATAAAAACACACTATTCTGCTTAAAACCTCCATATAGACACAAAGAGGGATGTTTATCAATGCTTGTACGCCAGTTTTGTGGGCATGGAGGGGTGTAAAGGTGATGCACTCAAGGCAGAGCGATTGGCGTGTGGCATTCTTGCCCCATGTCTCCACACTAGCTATAGCCTGGGTCCATTGAGGCTTAAATGGGCGCTGGTTAAAGTGTATTTCTATGCCAGGCAGGACCCTCCTCATATAGCCAGTGCAGGAGAACCTGGTGGGGAGTATGGTTTACCAGAGTATGATGAAAAGAGTATGATATTTGCATTAATATGGTAGTTATAAATAAAGTAGTCAATATTCTGATTAGCAACTAGGAATTTAATTTGTAAAAAATGTGATAGAAATCCCTTCCAGACATGCGGTCAGATAGGGAAAAAAAGCAAGACAGATCCTTTTTTTCCCCGTCACCGTAACCCAGGTGGATGTTTACCATTGAAATCTTTGTATTAAAGCATGTATAGTTATCCCTCTAAAAGGCTGCCCACCAGGCGGCCAATTTTGTTCAGTAATGAAAATGCCAGTGGATATAGAGAGGAACAGTGAGACGGGAAAGTAGATGTTGTAAAAAAGGTCTACACAGTAGCTTGTATAAATAATGTGGGAGTGGGAGCACTGATGTCAGTGTGGACGTGCCACACTGGTTTCAGCGCTCGTGATTGCCAATAGGATCTAATGAAGGGGGTTGTCCGTCTCCTTTGTGTAATCCAAACAAAATTAACGTTAATTATACAAGCTACTGTGTGGGCTCAACATGTAAAAACTAAGCCCAAAACGAGCTCTATCAACCAAAAAGTATTAAAGTTATGTCTCTGGAAAAAATGGCAATACAAAGACAAATGAGATTTTCTCAATTCTCTATTATTTTTAGTATTTTTTTTCAGTAAAAATGTATTTAAAAAACATTATATTTGAGATATCACCATAATTGTAGTAATAAACAAAGCATATTATCTATATGGTACGGTGTACGGCACCAAAAAAGTACAAAAAGAAAGGAAACCAGAATTCACAATGTTCACCACATACAAGGAATTGCACCCAATTTTGTTCTAACTCTTGTAAATTATGGGGTTTTACTATTATTTAGGCCTCTCAAAATGACTTGAAATCTGAGCAGGTCCCTCAAAAGAATGATTTAGCATTTTTATGAAAATGTGAAAAATTGCACCTAAAGTTCAAAGTCCCATAACATCCTACAAAAATGAGAGTATGAATGAAAAAGCTTATGTCGAAGCAAACATTCTGTAAATGTTAGTTATCAAGTTTTTTGCTGTTATTACTATGTGTTGAAAAAGTAGGAAATTGTGAATTTCTAAAATCAAATTTTTCCAAATTTTCACCAAATATCAGTTTTTTCATAAATAAACACAAAACATACCACCAAAACATGAACTAACATGAAGTACAAAGTGTCAAAATCACTTGGATATGTTAAAGTGTTCCAAAGTTATAACCACTTATAGTGACACAGGGCAGATTTGAAAGAATGGGCCGTGCCAGCAAAGTGGCTTTGGTGGCAAGGGGTTAAGAATACTATCCAAAAATGTATAGTACAATCACCTGGGGAGAATGTTTTAAGACTGGATGGAGTTCTGCGCCAGCCTTAATGTCCCTTCCCCCCTGTAACCCTTCTCTGCCAGGTTGGATCTGTTTAGACCAGGTTTGGCTTGGCAGAGGTTATAGCTAAAAGTCCCCCTATGCTTTTAGAAAATAGTATTTTTTTTGCAGAAACAAAATTTATCACAAAGATAGGTCACATCAGAGTTATTGCTCCATTGTTATCTCCCGCTATGGAAGAAGACAAAGAAAATTAAATACGTTGATGCCAAATCCAAGCCAAGTAGGTTACACATAAGGTTTATTTTGTCAAGCTTCTATTATTTAATTCCATATGTTTGGCAATATGTATCTATTGTTATGCAGGTAATAGAAGAAATAGCGGCACTCCGACTTCTGCTTGAAAATGGCTACATTGAGCTAGCCGAAACATAGCTTTGTTTTCCACATGTGAATAAATTTATCCTGGATTAGGAAGTCGGAGTGCCGCTATTTCTTCTATTACCTGCACACAATTGGGTCTTGGGTCAGACTAACATAGCAGGCACCCACACGGATTGAATCCTCATTTTTCTTCTTACCGTGCTGCCTACCTATTTCATGTTTGCTATCTATTGTTATGTGTATTAAATAACGCAAGAGAATAATGGAAATCAATGGCGTGGTATGATTAAATCATTGGACTGCAGGATATTATGTTGTAACCTTATTATACTTTTAAGTGAGATATCATTTTGGCAGGAAACCATTTGAATACAGGTGTAACAAAGTCAATCTAATATCATTGCATAGAAGTTATTGAGAAATGGTTACACCTGTACACAGCGAATCCTATTGATGTTAATATTAATCAAAGCTTTCTTAACATTCTTATTTCTTAAGCTATAGATCATGGGATTTAACATTGGTGTAATCACTGTATAGAAAACTGACACCATCCAGTCCTGATCCTCTGCATATGCAGAATTCGGACGCAAATACATGAAGAAAACTGGGCCATAAAATAAGGCGACACAAGTAAAATGAGAGGCACAAGTTGACAGTGACTTACTTCTAGAAGTCCCAATTCTACATATGCTAAATAAAATACAGATGTATGAAATAAGTATGCATGAAAAAGAGCCAACTTCAATAGAACCAGCAAAAACAAATAAGAAAATTTGATTTAGAAATGGATCTTTACATGACAGTCTTAAGATGGGATTGATATCACAGTAGAAATGGTTGATGTGATTAGAATGACAGAATGGGAGGCTAAATGCAGCGCTAGTATGAAGCAATGAATTGAGACATCCTGCTGTGAATACTGAACAAACTAATTTAATGCATGTCACTTTATTCACAATAACTGTATAATATAGTGGTTTACATATAGCTACATAGCGGTCATAGGCCATCACTGCAAGTAGCATCCCTTCTGTGCTCACCAGTTCAATGAAGAGAAACATTTGTATAGCACAACCAATGATGGAGATCGTCTTATGTTTAGAGTAGATATTGACCATGGTGTTGGGTGTGATAGTTGAGGAATAAAGGACATCTACAAGAGATAAGTTCATAAGAAACAAGTACATTGGTGTCTGTAGAGCTGGAGTTGTCCTAATCAATACAATGATCATAAGATTACCCAGCAGAGTTACCATATAGACTACGGAGATGAGCAGGAAGAGAGGAATCTGAAGGTCTGGGTTAGAGGAAAGACCGGAGAGAACAAACTCTTTCAGAAGAGTAACATTCACCATCTTATTATCTATCTTCTTATATATACTGATATTCTTTTCCATTGAGTTAATATTTTGTTACACAAAACAGCAACACAAAACCTTTAACTCAAAAGCATTGCAAATCACTACTTATAGCATTTTGTTTTAGACCTCTAGAGATACACAATGATACCCAAGTCGTTTCAAAGTGATTTATTATTTCTAACCCCATGATGTAATTAATCATAATTTGTGGTCTGCTTTTATCCTAGAAATCTATAGAGCAATAAACTAAATATATTTCATAGCAATGAACTTGGAAGAATAGGATTTACATCCCTATAGTAAATAGCTTTGCTGAAAAACGACCTAGACATCGTCTATTGAATCCTCTGAATCTTTTGTTAAAGGGGTGCTCGTATTTCAGCAAATTAATGTTATTATTTGTCTAATGAAAAATGTTACAATTTTCAAATATATTTTCTGTATCAATTCCTGGCGGTTTTCTGGATCCCTGCTTGCTGACATTCGATTTATTGACCATGGTCACACAGGTATACAGCTCATTAGTATCATAGACCAGTGATTTTCAACCTGTGTGCCGGGCGGAGCCACTCCCATGGTAGAGGCTGCCGCCGCGCCCCTGTGTTTTGGCCCCCATACTTACCAACAAGCCCCGCGTCGGTGATCCGCCCATCTTCCGTAGCTCCTGCACCGCCCGGCCCATGTCACGTGACTGATGCGACCTGACGTCAGGTCACGTAAGTCACGTGACATGGGCTGCGCGGTGCAGGAGCTACAGAAGATGGGCGGATCGCCATTAGGAGAGAAGTTACACGGAAGAAGACATCAAGGGTAAGTATATAATGTTATTATTTGTATAAGGAAAGCTAGGGTCTTTTTTTTTATTATTAAAGGGAGGCTGGGGCTTTTTATTAGTTAAGGGGGGCCTCTAGGGCCTTTTAATTAGTAAAGGGAGGCCTTTAGGGCCTTTCAATTAGTAAAGGGGGGCCTCTTGGGCCTTTTAATTAGTAAAGGGGGCCTCTAGGGCCTTTTAATTAGTAAAGGGGAGCCTCTAGGGCTTTTAATTAGTAAAGGGGGCCTCTAGGGCCTTTTAATTAGTAAAGGGAGGCCTCTAGGGTCTTTTAATTAGTAAAGGGGGGCCTTAGGGCCTTTTACTTAGTAGAGGGAGGCCTCTAGGGCCTTTTAATTAGTAAAGGGAGGCTGCTAGGGGCTCTTTATTAGTAAAGGGAGGCCGCTAGGGGCTTTTAATTAGTAAAGGGAGGTGCTAGGGGCTCTTTATTAGTAAAGGGAGGCTGCTAGGGGCTTTCAATTATAAAGGGGGCCTTTAGGGTCTTTAATTAGTAAATGGAGGCCGCTAGGGGCTCTTAATTAGTAAAGGGAGGCCGCTTGGGGCTCTTAATTGTAAAGGGAGGCCGTTAGGGGCTCTTAATTAGTAAAGGGAGGTGCTTGGGCTCTTAATGTAAAGGGAGGCCGCTAGGAGCTTTAATTAGTAAAGGGAGGCCGCTAGGGTCTTTTAATTAGTAAAGGGAGGCCGCTAGGGGCTCTAATTAGTAAAGGGAGGGCGCTAGGGCTTTAATAGTAAAGGGGAGGCCGCTAGGGGCTCTTAATTAGTAAAGGGAGGCCGCAGGGGCTTTAATTAGTAAAGGGAGCCGCAAGGGGCTCTTAATTAGTAAAGGGAGGCCGCTAGGGGCTTTAATTAGTAAAGGGAGGCCGCTAGGTTCTTTTAATTAGTAAAGGGAGGCGCTAGGTTTTTAATAGTAAAGGGGGACGCTAGGGGCTTTGATTAGTAAAGGGAGGCCGCTAGGGGTTTATTAAAAGGGAGGGCTAGGGGTTTTATAGTAAAGGGAGGCCGCTAGGGCTTTTATAGTAAAGGGAGGCGCTAGAGGTTTTATTAGTAAAGGGAGGGCGCTAGGGGGTTTTTATTAGTAAAGGGAGGCCGCTAGGGGTTAGATTAGTAAAGGGAGGCCGCTAGGGGCTTTTGATTAGTAAAGGGAGGCCGCTAGAGGTTTTTTAGTAGGGAGGGCGTAGGGGGGTTTATTAGTAAAGGGAGGCCTTTTCTGACTGTTTTAGTGTAATTTGTGCTATTTTGGTGTGCCTCAGGATTTTCTAAGTATAAAGTGTGCCGCGGCTCAAAAAGGTTGAAATCACTGTCATAGAGAGTATCAGAGTGTGTGATATAACGAGCTGAGCACCTGTGTGACCATGGTCATATTTCTGTCCACTGGAAATAATAATGAGGCTTTCTACAACAGGACAGCAAGCAGAGATCTAGAACACTGTGAGGAATTGATATCAAAAGTATACTGGAAAATTGTAGAACTTTCATTATCAAAAAATAACATTTATTGCTGAAATGGGAATAATCCTTTTAAGGCTCTTAATGATATACTCTGAGCCCTACATTCATCAGAAATTCATAACATGGAAATCAGTTAAATCTGCAGTAGAAAAGGCCAACAGGGAGAATACAAACTATAGATCACTGTAAAAAAATGACTAAGAATAATCTACTCCATGGTCGGAGTTGTCACCAACAACCTCTTAAAAATGATCTCCAAAGGACAATTCTTAAAGGGGTATTCATCTGGGCATTTACATTTAATTGAATTATTTGCCATATGTAAACATTTCTTCAATTGGAGTTATTAAAAAAAAAGGTAAAATAAGGTATTAGCGACTGATTGGACATCCTTACTTATACCAAAACAAAAGATTGTGATGGTGGAGGAACATGCATCATAGGGACTTGTAATGATTGTCACATTGAGAGTAAGAAATCATAAACAAGTATTGGGGGAATTTGAAATCTGATAAACATACAGCATCATTTTATGGATGAACAGAAAGAGGTACATGGCAGGACAGGCCCATTTTATGCGTGTTAAACATAGGCAGTTAGTGTAGCCAACAAAGGTTTTAATCTAGTGATCTAGTGAGGCAGAACACAGTGCAATGTAATGACAACCAATGTTGAGCTATCAAAATATAACTACTACCAATAGTTGTTGTTATGTGTGTGAGCAATAGGTAGCTAGTGCATCCCCAACGTGTTTAGTCAAGAGATGCGAGAAAACAGTGCAATGTAATGATAATTAGTAAAGGGGAGCCTCTAGGGCCTTTTAATTAGTAAAGGGGGCCTCTAGGGCCTTTTAATTAGTAAAGGGAGGCCTCTAGGGTCTTTTAATTAGTAAAGGGGGGCCTCTAGGGCCTTTTACTTAGTAGAGGGAGGCCTCTAGGGCCTTTTAATTAGTAAAGGGAGGCTGCTAGGGGCTCTTTATTAGTAAAGGGAGGCCGCTAGGGGCTTTTAATTAGTAAAGGGAGGCTGCTAGGGGCTCTTTATTAGTAAAGGGAGGCTGCTAGGGGCTTTCAATTAGTAAAGGGGGGCCTTTAGGGTCTTTTAATTAGTAAATGGAGGCCGCTAGGGGCTCTTAATTAGTAAAGGGAGGCCGCTTGGGGCTCTTAATTAGTAAAGGGAGCCGTTAGGGTCTCTTAATTGAGTAAAGGGAGGCTGCTTGGGCTCTTAATAGTAAAGGGAGGCCGCTAGGCTTTTATTAGTAAAGGGAGGCCGCTAGGGTCTTTTAATTAGTAAAGGGGGGCCGCTAGGGGCTCTTAATTAGTAAAGGGAGGCCGCTAGGGGCTCTTAATTAGTAAAGGGCCGCTAGGGGCTCTTATTAGTAAAGGGAGGGCCGCAAGGGCTCTTAATTAGTAAAGGGAGGCCGCTAGGGGCTCTTTAATTAGTAAAGGGAGCCGCTAGGGGCTTTTAATTAGTAAAGGAGGCCGCTAGGTTCTTTTAATTAGTAAAGGGAGGGCGCTAGGTTCTTTAATTAGTAAAGGGAGGCCGCTAGGGGGAGGGCTTTTGATTAGTAAAGGGGCCGCTAGAGGGTTTATTAGTAAAGGGAGGGCGCTAGGGTTTTTTATTAGTAAAGGGAGGCGCTAGGGCGTTTGTTAGTAAAGGGAGCCGCTAGAGGTTTTATTAGTAAAGGGAGGGCGCTAGGGGGTTTTTATTAGTAAAGGGAGGCCGCTAGGGGTATGATTAGTAAAGGAGGCCGCTAGGGCTTTGATTAGTAAAGGGAGGCCGCTAGAGGTTTTTATTAGTAAAGGGAGGGCGCTAGGGGGGTTTTATTAGTAAAGGGAGGCCTTTTCTGACTGTTTTAGTGTAATTTTGTGCTATTTTGGTGTGCCTCAGGATTTTCTAAGTATAAAAAGTGTGCCGCGGCTCAAAAAAGGTTGAAAATCACTGTCATAGAGAGTAATCAGAGTTGTGTGATATAACGAGCTGAGCACCTGTGTGACCATGGTCATATTTCTGTCCACTGGAAATAAATAATGAGGCTTTCTACAACAGGACAGCAAGCAGAGATCTAGAACACTGTGAGGAATTGATATCAAAAGTATACTGGAAAATTGTAGAACTTTTCATTATTCAAAAAATAACATTTATTTGCTGAAATGGGAATAATCCTTTTAAGGCTCTTAATGATAATACTCTGAGCCCTACATTCACTTCAGAAATTCATAACATGGAAATCAAGTTAAATCTGCAGATTAGAAAAGGCCAACAAGGGAGAATACAAACTATAGATCACTGTAAAAAAAATGACTAAGAATAATCTACTCCATTGGTCGAGTTGTCACCAACAACCTCTTTAAAAAATGAATCTCCAAAGGACAATTCTTAAAGGGGTATTCCCATCTGGGCATTTACATTTAATTGAATTAATTTGCCATGTGTAAACATTTCTTCAATTGGATGTTATTAAAAAAAAAGGTAAAATAAGGTATTAGCGACTGATTGGACATCCTTACTTATACCAAAACAAAAGATTGTGATGGTGGAGGAACATGCATCATAGGGACTTGTAATGATTGTCACATTGAGATGAAAGAAATCATAAACAAGTATTGGGGGAATTTGAAATCTGATAAACATACAGCATCATTTTATGGATGAACAGAAAGAAGGTACATGGCAGGACAGGCCCATTTTATGCGTGTTAAACAATAGGCAGTTAGTGTAGCCAACAAAGGTTTTAATCTAGTGATCTAGTGAGGCAGAACACCAGTGCAATGTAATGACAAGCAATGTTGAGCTATCAAAATATATACTACTACCAATAGCTGTTGTTATGTGTGTGAGCAATAGGTAGCTAGTGCAGCCCCAACGTGTTTAGTCAAGAGATGCAGAAAACAGTGCAATGTAATGACCACAAATGTTGGGTAAACACCACTATACTACAAATAGCTGTGATTTAATTTAGCTATTCACACCAAATGGCAAAAGCCATAGTGATTTTTTTTTAAACAGGGTGACATTATGTTAAGGGCATTTTAACATTACTTTAGTCAGACCTAATGAATTTTGGATACTTTGTTTTGGAGTTTGAAACCATAAGTGTAAAAAGGCCCCAGATGAGGTGACACTTAGTGAAACACCTTGGGTCAGAATGGACTGGACAGTCGAAAAAAAGGAATAGAGACAAGAAGTAAGAGCGTCTTGTCTCTATTCCTTTTTCGACTGCCCAGTCCAATAATAGGTATTGAGATACTCCTGTACAAGTCTAGCAACTGCCTCTTTGTTTAAAATGATCATTGCCAGACCAAAACATTTTTTCTAAAAGTGATTCATATAAGTGGGAAATATTGTTTCTTTGTCTGTTAGTGTCCAAGGAGAATATTTATTTTTCAACAATCAATGATAAAAGTTATGTTTTAACAATACTGTTTTTTCAGTGAAGCTACAGTATTTATATGTCATGATATTACGATATGACAATACAAGATCTTTCAGGTTAGCAGACATATCAGTTGCTATGGGGGTCTGACAATAAAGGGTGGGCTGCTTTGCAATTATCGTAAACCCCTAAAGACATGGCAATTTTTTGTCAATTTTTTTCACTCCCCGCCTTCAGAAATGCACTACTTTTTCTAATTTTCAGTGTATAGAACTGAATGAGCTTTATTATTTGTGGAACATAGTGGGGCACATTTACTTACCCATTCCTTGGAGTTCACAGAAGAACACTAAGTTCACTAAGATTGTGGGCCCAATATATCCGCCATGTGTCGCTTCCCTGCTCAGGTCCGTCAGAGTCCACCTTCTTCTTCCCGGTGCATGTAAGAGCATTGTCTTGCTACACAATTTGACACTTAAATTCTGTCTCTGTGCGAATCAGTTGGATTGTCCCACAGCCGGCCCTCTGGTTTCAGTCGCATGAAAGCCAGCATAGCCACACCACATTCCGATCGCGTGCAACGCAATCCCAGTGCAAACCCATGTTATATACCTGTCAGAGCTGTGCAAGTACCCAAAAACAGCAAATAGTTCAATGAAAGCGAGCAGCCCCACTGTGCTTCCTACTGTCAGTATTTAAAGAAAATCTACCATCAAAATCCATCATGATAAAAAAGGGAAAAAAAGTACTAAAAATCCAAAATAAAAATTGATGATTTTGTTTGTGTCCCACTTGAAATAGTTCATAAAATCTCATGAATAAGCTATACACCCCCAAAATGAACTATCTATACATTGGATCTCATAACATAATTAATAAGAAGTCATATGTTTGCATTACAAAAAAAAATGTAAATTTATAGCTTGTACAATGTGACAATACAAATCTGCTGTGAATAGCGCTGCTTTGATCCTATGCCCGGCCGTGCACCCATACAGCAGTTTAGCACCACATATGTGGTATCGCTACATTCGGTAGAAATTGGGCATCAAACGGCAGAGAGCTTAACACTGAAGTCAAGCTTTCTCTGCCTCAGAATGCCCCCTTCACTGTAATTATGGTCCTGCATCAAGGGACATCATTGACCAGATCTCCTGAAGTCTGCCACATTGGGGGTCATTTACTATGGGCCCGATTCACGTTTTCCCGAAGTGTTACTCGAATATTTTTCTGATTTGCGTCAATTTTCCCTATATTGCCCCAGGTTTTTGGCGCACACGATCAGATTGTGTCGCATCGGCGCCGGCATGCACGCGACGGAAATCAGGGGGCATGGCCGAACGAAAACCCGACGGATTCGGAGAAACCGCCACATTTTTTAAAAAAAAGTGCTGCGGGACACGCACTTACCTTCACCAAGTATAGGCTCGCGACACCTGGTGGACGTCGGAGGAACTGCGTTAGTGAATCGCCGGAAGACCCGAATCCACCGCAGAGAACGCGCCGCTGGATCGCGAATGGGCCGGATAAGTAAGTCTGCCCCATTATGTCAATCACATAAGAGAAGGTGTTCAGATGCAGGGAGAGCATGACTCTCCACCTCCCTGACTTTATACAATCAGTTAACATTTTACTTTCAGATGACAGGTTCCGTTTAACTTTAAGAGCTCCTATCAAAGTGCTGTCATACCTAATAAAGTCACTGATTAGTGTCTTGAATTCCATCATTTTAGCAACAAGGATTCATATCCTCCAAACTAGAGACAGAAATACAAAAAAATATATTGGAAGGGAAGTTCCGTTAAAAAAAGCACTATCATCAGTAGCCCGTTTCTGGCATCCCCCATGTCTTCTAGAGAATGTTATATCATAGTTTACCTTTCTATATGCAGAGATGTGTCCCTAGTCCCAAGGGAGTGGCCAGTGAGGAGTGGGGCAGATATGTATGATGATGGGGAATTAATGGGGGGTGGCACTCTTCACTGGCCACTGCCATGGGACTAGGGACACAGCTCTAAGTACAGAAAGGTAAACTTTCATCTAACTTATTTTTTTTTATGATAAAGAATGTTTTACCATAAAAACTCTTTGGTAATGTGTACACTATTCTCTATGGGGACAAGGGGACGCCAGAAAGAGGGCTTCTGATGGCAGGTTCCCTTCAATTTAAAGTCATGCGATAAGTTACTATAGTGAGTGAAAACAGACATTCATAAAACCTCCCACAAATGCTATATTTAATATATATCAACCAATTTGAAACATGATGGTAAATAATCTATAATGGTTTCTTTAATACATTTAGGATAGCCATGATGCAGAATTGCTTTTCAAGATATCACTCTTTGAATACACATGTATCAAAGCAGAGCAGACGTATGATACAAGTTACTGTGATATTGTTACGTCTTTAAGCAGTAAATCTTATTGACCTCAAATTTTACCAGAGCTTGTTTGACATCTTGATTTCTTAAGCTATAGATCATGGGGTTTAACATTGGTGTAATCACTGTATAGAAAACTGACAGCACCCAGTCCTGATCCACGGCATATGCAGAGTTTGGGCGTAAGTACATGGAGAAAATTGGGAAATAGAATAAGGCGACACAAGTAAAGTGAGAAATACATGTGGAGAGCGACTTGTGCCTCCTTCCAGAAAGTCCAATTCTACATATGCTGAATATGATGTAGGAGTATGAAATGACTATGCATAAAAAAGAACCTACTTCAATAGAACCAGCAAAAACAAATAGAAATATTTGATTAAGAAATGTATCCTTACATGACAGTCTTAAGATGGGATTAATATCACAATAGAAATGGTTAATGTGATTAGAATGACAGAATGGGAGGCTAAATGCAGCACAGGTATGAAGCAATGAATTGAGACATCCTGCTGTGAATACTGAACAAACTAATTTAATGCATGTCACTTTATTCATAATAACTGTATAATATAGTGGTTTACATATAGCTACATAGCGGTCATAGGCCATCACTGCAAGTAGCATCCCTTCTGTGCTCCCCATGTTAATGAAGAGGAACATTTGTATTGCACAAGCGATGAAGGAGATTGTCTTATGTTCAGAGAAAATATTGACCATGGTGTTGGGTGTGATAGTGGAGGAATAAAGAACATCTACAAGAGATAAGTTCATAAGGAAGAAGTACATTGGTGTTTGTAAGCCTGGAGTTGTCCTAATCAATACAATGATTGTAAGATTACCCAGCAGAGTTACCATGTAGACTACGGAGAAGAGCAGGAAGATAGGGAGCTGAAGGTCTGGGTTAGAGGAGAGACCAGCGAGAACAAACTCGGTCACCAGTGTTTCATTCATCTTACTTCAGTTCAATATTAAAGTGTCTTAGTGAACATTCTTAATTATAAACAATAATTAGGAGAATTGTATTTAGGTACACAAAGCACTGACACACAACCCTCTATGCAAATGAAACCACTGCACATAGGCTACAAACTTTATATTGCATTTTGTTTTGCGCCTCTAGGGACATACATGCAATCTAGCAGCAGCACAGTTCCACATGGATTTATTATTTCTACTGCTTCATCAACAATAAATGTAATTCCTTTAACCCTTACAGGCCGTTTTTCATTATTACATTACTGTCTTTCACTCCTCTCATTCCAAAACCTATGACTCTTTTATCTTTCTGTCAACAGAGATGTACATGGGCTTGTTATCTGCAGGACAAATTGTACTATTTAGAAGCACAATTTAATATTCCATGCAATGTACTGGAAAGCTGGAAAAAAATTCCAAGTGCGGTGAAATTGACAATCTGTTTTTATGGCTTTCATTGTGAGCCCCAAATGACACCTTCCTTTTATTCTTTAAGTCAGTACGATCACAGTAACACCACATTTATATAGGTTTTATTTGGTTTTAGTAGATTCAAAAATTTTTAAACCCCTTAACGCCGAAGGGGTATCTGGCCTGTGTTACTATAAGTGGTTAGAACTTTGGAACATGTTAACATATCATATTGATTTTGAAATTGTTTTTTGTGACGCCTTGTACTTCATGTTAGTCGAAAAATTTTCTTGGTGTGTGTTGCGTTTATTTATGAAAAAAATGGATATTTGGTGAAAATTTGGAAAAAGTCTCCATTTTTGAAATTCAAAATGTTCTACTTTTTCCATACATAGACTTGAAAACTAACTTGATAACTAACATAAACCGAATGTCTGCTCTATGTCTCCATGGGTTTTTATGCATTCTCTCAGTTTTGTAAGATGTAATGGGGCTTTGAACTTTAGGTGCAATTTCTCACATTTTCATAAAAAACACAAAATCATGCTTTTGCGAGACCTGCTCAGATTTAAAGTCCCTTTAAGAGGCCTAAATAAAAGGAAAACCCCATAAATTACCCAGTTATAGAAACTACACCCCTTCACGTATGTAAAACAACTTTCATGAAGTTTTTTAACCCTTTACAGGCAGGGAGAGTGAGTAAGAGACAAAGAGACTGGCAGGGAAAGTGAGTGAGTAAAAAACAGGGATACAGGAAGGGAGAGTGAGTAAGAGATAGGCTGGGAGAGTGAGTGAGTGAGTGAGTGAGTGACAGAGAGACAGGCAGGGATAGTGAGTGAGAGACAGACTGTTAGAAAGAGTGAGAGATAGGTAGGGAGAATGAAAGATAGCCAGGGAGAGTTAAAAACAGGCAGGGAGAGTGAGTGACAGAGAGACAGACAGGCAGAGGAAGAGACAGAAATACAGGCAAAGAGATTAAGTAAGTGACAAAGAGAAAGTCAGGGAGAGTGAGAGATAGGCAGGGAGAGTGAGTGACAGAGAGACAGATAGGGAGAGTGTGTAACAGAGAGACAGGCAGGGAGAATGAATAAGAGAAAAACAGGCATAGTGTGTGAGAGATAAAGAGGCTGGCATGGAGAGTAAGTGAGTGAAAGACAGAGAAACGGGCAGGGGGAGAGTGAGTAAGAGACAGGCAGGGATAGTGAGATAGACAGACAGGGAGAGCAAGTGAGTGACAGCCTGGGAGAGTGAATAAGAAACAGGCAGGGAGTGTAAGTGAGAAACACAGAGTGAGTGAGAGACAGGCAAGAAGAGTGAGTAAGATTCAGGCAGGGAGAGTGGGTGAGAGACAAGCAGAGAGAGTGAAAAAAGACAGACAGGGACAGTGAGTTAGAGACAGGCAGGGAGAGTGAGTGACAGAGAGACAGGTAGGGAGAGTGAAAGACAGGCAGGGAGAGCGAGTGATAGAGAGACAGGCAGGGAAACTGAATAAGAGACATACAGGGACAGTGAGTGAGAGTCAAAGAGACAGGCAGGGAGAGTGAGTGAGAGACAGGCAGGGAGAGTGAGTGAGAGACAGGCAGGGAAAATGAGTGAAAGACAGGGAGACAGGAATGGGGAAAGAGTAAGAGACAGAATAGGAGAGTAAGTGAGTGATAGAGAGACAGGCAGGGAGAGTGAGTGACAGACAGAAAGTCAGAGAGAGTGAGTGAGAGACAGGCATGAAGAATGAGTAAGAGACAGGTAGGGAGAGTGAAAGACAGACAGGGAGAGTGAGTGAGTGACAGAGAGACAGGCAGGGAGAGGAAGAGACAGAAAGACAGACAAAGAGAGTAAGTGAGTGACAAAAAGACAGTCAGGGAGAGTGAGAGACAAGCAGCGAGAGTGAGTGACAGAGAGACAGATAGGAAGAGTGCATAACAGAGAGACAGGCAGGGAAATAAGACAGGGAAAGACAGGGATAGTGAGTGAGAGACAAAGAGGCAGGCAGGGAGAGTAAGTTAGTGAAAGACATAGAGATAGGCAGGGATAGTGAGAGAGACAGTCTGGGGGAGTGTGTGAGAGGAATGCCTGTCCTCTCTGCCAGTCTCAACTGGTTACCCATTGAACAACGAATTCAATTTAAACAATTTTTAAAATCCATTCTTTTTTTATTAAACATTTTTTCAATTTTATTACACACATAAGGGTTTAAGGACACGTAAGTGTCAAAATTACCAGGGAGTGCATCCAAAGGTAGAAGAAATGATTTGTTCCAATTAATTTGAATTCCCTTGTACCCCCAATATTGAATGCCCTAGTACCCCCCAGGGTGATTGAGTGAGACAAAGAGACAGACAGGGAGAGTAAGTAAAAGACAGAGAGACAGGCAAGCGGAGTGAGTAAGAGACAGGCATGGAGAGTGTGTGAGAGACAGGCAGAGAGAGTAAACTGAGAGACAGGTAGGGAGAGTAAGTGAGAGACAGGCAGGAAGAGTGAGTAAGAGACAAGGAGACAGGCAGGGAGAGTAAAAGACAGGCAGAGAGAGGGAGTGAGAGAAAGGCAGTGATATTCAGTGACAGACATAGAGACAGGCAGGGATAGTGACTGAGAAGCAGAGAGCTTCAATCTATACTTAGCTCTGCTGGCTAATCCATCAATATCCTCTCTTCTACTCTGCCTGTCCTCTCTGTCAGTCTCTGCTGGTTACCCATTGTACAACAAATTCAGTTTAAAGTAGTTTTTTTAAATCCATTCTTTTTTTTAATTGAACATTTTTCCAATGTAAGAGGGTTTAAGGGTTCAAGTGACACATAAGGGTTTAAGTGACACATAATCTTTAGGGTTAGCAGATAACCAGACTCCTAAATACTTAAAGGAAAAACAAATTGTAACTGCCCAGTGTCAAAATTACCAGGGAGTGCATCCAAAGATAGAAGCACTGATTTGATTAATTTCAATTCCCTAGTTAGTACTTCAGTTATAAGATTCACAAAAGGAGGCAGGGAGGACTGTACATTATCAAAAAATAACAGAATATTGTCCGCATTTAACACTATGCGTTCATCTATTGAGCTACATTTGAAACCCCCCAATTTCTCAATTTCCCTTTAAGCCCTTATCAATTTCCACTGCCAAAGCAAACATGAATGGGATCCTGGCGAGTCCCCCTACCCAGTTTGAATGGATTGGATAACACTTTGTTAAATCTGATTTTGGCCCTTGGTTCAGAGTAAAGGAGCTGCACCAGCTGCAAGTAATATGGCCCGAATTCTCTGACCGCCCATAGAATGTCCCACTCAATGCTGTCAAAGGCTTTGGCAGCATCAAGTGGGAGGACAGCCCTGCAGGTTGCATTTTCCGGGGACATTTGCAAATGCTTATACAGCCGGCAAATATTGATGGCTTTGGATTTACCCAGCATAAAACTGGTTTGATCAATTTAAATTAAAGATCAAGTTCAGACTATTAACAATAACTTACAATGCCATCCACAACCTGTCCCCTAGTATCTCTGAACTGCAGCTTCATTCTATTACCATCTGCTCTTCTCCATATCCAAAACATCTCCTGTGCATCCCCCATACTCTGGAACTCAGTACCAAAATGTGTAAGACTTTCTCCCACCTTCCAAACTTTCAAATGTAACCTCAAAACCCACCTGTTCCAGATTGCCTGCAAGACACAATAATTGTACTGCTCCAGACCATAAAAATTGTGAGCCCTCACGGGTATCTGGTGTTCCAGATTTCTGTAGTTTTTGTATTTGCTTTTGTTCTTTTCTTAATGTAATCTAAAAAATAGAATAGACAGCCTGTCCAAATCACTGGTTACTGAAGGTGACACGTGTATAACAGGCAGTTGACCACGGCATCCAATCGTCATACAGTTTTAGCAAGATGCCATAATTAATAAAACATAACTTTTAATAAAGGTAAGTAAAAACAACCACGTTCAAATCCATGGTCCGGTTAAACCACAATTCATATGAAAAACACCTAGTGAAACAAACAACCACATGAACGGACCATAACCATAAATTTAAGAGCAGCATAAGAGAGGGCCACATGCGCTGGTGCAGATTTGCGTTGGGAGTAGAAAAAAGGTTGGATTTACCCGTCTTCATCCAGGGGTAGCTGCAGCTGGGCACCGCTTAGTCCAATGATGACCTGTTCGCCCCTACTGTAGCTGATAGCCTGATCCCCCTTATATTGCTCCCAGCCCTTACAAGGGCGGTCCAAAACTGCCCCCACACCAGCTGTTATGCCCTTACTCTAGACTGCATTTATCCATTATTTCCCTACGCGTTTTGTGCAGCGGTCCTTGTGCACTCATCAGAGGAATCCAAATAGGTTACACTGCTATTATGCTTGCTGTGCCACAGTGGGCTGTGTGAACAATCGCTTGCTAGCGCTCTAAATTCTGAAGAACGGGCAGTGGCTCGTCCGGGGCTCATCTAAGAGCTGCAGGCATACAACTAGTCACTAGGTAAAGAGCACGGCGTCGGCGCCAGTCTACCGCGCAAGCGCCAGAAATAGCCGGTTCCGGCTCCGCCCAGGCCACACCCCCTCTGACGTTCGTAGGGTTTCGCATCATGGCGTGGGAGGGGTCTGTGTTCGGAAGCTCGCAGGGAGAATTCCCTTATGCTTCGATTACACATTATGCGCAATCCCAGCTTGCATCCACCGTGACATCGGAATGTCAGTACACTAGGTAAGCTTAAGGGAAAGAGCAAACATCTCCATTAGATTAAAGTCCCGGCAATGATACATCGATCGGGGCTTGTGGGTCGCATCACAGAACTGAGGAGTTAGAACCTCATTGTTCGGTGCAGACCCCGGAGGTTACAAATAGTTTGGTCAAATAAAATCTAGTTTTTGGCAAGTTAGGGATGTAATGGCAACAATTTTAGTTCAAGACATCTTTGATTGGATCACATATTGAGGGTATATGAGTACAAAGAAAAAAGAGAAAAAAGGTTAGGAAGGCTAATGCACGTAGGGATATGAAAGTGTGGTATCTAATATTTTACACTTCCTGTCGATATATCCCTGCCCCCTGTTATACTTTGAGTACATCAGAGGAAGCAAGCATAGCTGAGGGTTTCATTTAAACCCTTAGGGGCCACTGTGTCCAGGAGAAAGATCCATCTTGCTTCACATTGCAGGATGGACCTGTCCCAATTGCCTCCCCTAACTGGTCTGGGGATAGCCTCGATCCCATGGAAGCTAATTTTCTTGGCATCGCCCTTGTGGACCAAATTGATGTGGCGGGCCAAGGGTGTATCCCTCTTATGGAGGATATCTCCCAGATGTTCTCCTATCCTCCTTCTTAATTGGCAGATGGTTTTGCCAATGTATTCTAGCTTGCATTCACACATCGCCCTGTAAATTACTCCTTCAGTCCTGCAGTTGATGAATTGTTTAATTCTATAGGTGCTGCCTGTCACTGTAGATGTGAAGGTTTTACACCTCTTCACAAAGGGGCAGGCAATGCACCCACTGCAACAGAAGCTGCCAACAACTTCTGTTTTATAGCCAGGATAGATCGTTTGTTCTGCATAAAGTGACTACGGACTAGTCTATCCTTTACGGACGGTGCTTTCTGTAATGTTACAGTTGGTATGCACTAATTAACTTCATCAAGCTCAGGGTCCATCAGTAGATTTCCCCGGTGTTTTTCCAGGATTCTTTGGCATCCAGATTGCCCCATTATCAAAGGTGGTATGAGTCTGATCGTTTTGTCCTCCTTTGATTTTTCTTGTTTTTGAGGGAGGGTCACTATCGATTTTTTTGCAGGGCAATCCCTTGGAAAGGTGTTCTAATACCTGTCCGGACCCTTGGGCCTGGAATATCCTGATGTAAGTCCTCGCCTGTTTGAGGAATGTTTTTGTGCCTGAACAGTTTCCTCCTCAGGCGAAAGTACTGCCCTTTGGATGCCTCGTTTTAAGGAGTGGGATGCAGCTTTTCCCATCTGAGAAGGGGAATTTGTGGAGGTTGCCTTCCGGTAACTCAGTCGCAAGACCGCCTCCCGGATCTTTTGTAATCACCTTCGACATCTTACTGATGGACCCTGACGTGAGGAAGTAATTAGTGGCATACCCAACTGTAACATACAGGACAATGGAATCGCTCCGCTCGCTAAGGATAGACTAGTCCGGAGTCACTTTATGCAAAAGAACAACGATCTACCTGGCTTGATAAAACAGAAGTTGTTTGGCAGCTTCTGTTGCAGTGGGTGCATTGCCTGCCCCTTTGTGAAGAGGTGTTAAAACCTTCACATCTACAGTGAGACAGCCACCTATAGAATTAAACAATCATCAACTGCAGGATGAAGGAGTATTTACAGGCGATGTGTGAATGCAAGCTAGAATACATTGGCAAAACCATTGCCAATTAAGAAGGAGGATAGGAGAACATCTGGGAGATATCCCCATAAGAGGGATACACCCTTGGCCCGCCACATCAATTTGTCCACAAGGGCGATGCCAAGAAAATAGTTTCCATGGGATCGAGGCTATCCCCAGACCCCTTAGGGAGGCAATGGGGACAGGCCCCTGCAATGTGAAGCAAGATGGATCTTTCTCCTGGACCGTGGCCCCTAAGGTTTTAATGAAACCCTCAGCTATGCTTGCTTCCTCTGATGTACTCAAAGTATAACAGGGGGCAGGGAATATATCGACAGGAAGGTAAAATATTAGATACCACACTTTCATATCCCTACGTGCATTAGCCTTCCAACCTTTTTCTCTTTTTTCTTTGTACTCTTTCATATACCCTCAATATGTGATCCAATCAAAGATGTCTGAACTAAAATTGTGCCATTACATCCCTAACTTGCCAAAAACTAGATTTTATTTGACCAAACTATTTGTAACCTCCGGGGTCTGCTCCAACAATGAGGTTTACTCCCAGTTCTGTGATGCGACCCACAAGTCCGATCGATTGTATCATTGCTGGGACTTTAATCTAATGGAGATGTTTGCTCTTTCCATTAAGCTTACCAGTATATGACATTCCGATGTCACGGTGGATGCAGCGGGATTGCGTATAATGTGTAATCGAAGCAAAGGGAATTCTCCTGGGAGCTTCCGAACACAGACCCCTCCCACGCCATGAAGCGAAACCCTACGAACGTCAGAGGGGGTGTGGCCTAGGGCGGAGCCGGAACGCTATCTTTCTGGCGCATTGCGCGGTGTAGACTGGCGCCGACGCCGTGCTCTTTATCAGTGACTAGGTGTGCCTGCAGCTTTTAGATGAGCCCCGGAAAGCCACTGCCTTCTTAGAATTTAGAGCGCTAGCAAGCGATTGTTTACACAGGCCACTGTGGCACAGCAAGCATAAGTAGCACAGTGTAACTATTTGGATCCCCTGATGAGTGCACAAGGACCGCTGCACAAAAACGCGTTAGGGAAATAATGGATAATGCAGTCTAGAGTAAGGGCATAACAGCTGGTGTGGGGCAGTTTTGGGACTGCCCTGTTAAGGGCTGGGAGCAATATAAGGGGGATCAGGCTATCAGCTAAGTAGGGGAACAGGTCATCACTGACTAAGCGGGCCCAGCTGCAGCTACCCCTGGATGAAGACGGGTAATCCAACCTTTTTTCTACTCCCAACGCAATCTGCACCATCGCATGTGGCCTCTCTTATGCTGCTTGTAATAATTTATGGTGTATGGTAGGCATAATTGTCCGTTATGTGGTTGTTGTTGTTCACTAGGGGTTTTTCATATGAATTGTGGTTTAACCGGACATGGATTTGAAGTGGTTGTTTTTACTACCTTTATTAAAAGTTATGTTTTTATTAATTATGGACTTGCTAAAACTAATGTAATCTATGGTGAATCCTTTGCTATTGTACAGCACCTGGAAGTAAGGTGCTTTATAAATAAATGAATACTAACTAAACATCTACTAAGGTCCTTGCAGCGGTTTTCTGTCGGACTTTGCCTGTTCTTTTCATGCAAACTGCAATGGGTATTTAAGAAGTGTCTGGACACATTTCCGGCACACGGACTTTTAAGTGACACCTTGCATTATACTAGCAACAAAACTCTTAGTAAATGTTCCATATTTCAGGTATTGAACAAATGTCATAATCCAACACTTTTTTTTGCATTTTGCTATTTTTTAAAAAAATTAGAATAAAAAGTGAACAAAGGAACATACAATCCCCAAAGTGCAGCAATGAAATATCAGACAGCACAAACATGACACCTCACCACAGCCGAACGAAAGCAGTATGAAAACGACATTGGCCTCAAAAATTGTAAAACTATTTTTCTTTTTGTACAAAAGATGTAGAAGTAGACATCATATTAACATAGATATTTTTCATCCCTGTTATCATACTATCTAAAGAATAAAAGCTTGCCTTTTGGGGCGCAGAGGGAAAGCCATAAAACAGGGGCCCAAAATGGAGAAAATGCATTTTTCTTATCATTTTCACTGCATATGGAATTTTTCTATAGCTCCCCCGGAATACGCATTAAATATTACAATGACAGTAAGACGTACAATTTGTTGCGCAAAAAATCAAGACAAAAAAGTATGGATTCTTGAAGGCGAGGATAAATAAGAAGCCAAAAAGCAAAAGGGTTTTTAGATATAATGTATTTTGGAACAGCATTACATTACTATTTTTTCATGAAATGTGATTGACAGTTTGGTATTAATATTAAAGGGATATTACTCATCCTGACATTAATAATTTAATTGAATTATTTGTTCACATGTTTAATTGAAATATCCCTTCAAATGGAAGTTGTTTAAAAAAATGTACCTTTATTACCTAGATAACTTTCCCATTAAATCTAGCCATGTGGCACTTGATTGCACAAAGAACAAGTTGCTTTTGCTTATGAAATGCTGAGAGGTGACTGTGTGTCTCCACATACTTCCCACTTTTGTTTCTTGCCATTTTACTCTAATGTTGTAATTCGCCGTCCATAAAAATATAACTTCATATCGTGTAATCCCTTCCTCCGTTCTCATAAGTACTGCAGAGTATCTTTTTTAATCTTAGCTTCTTCTCTTGCCATACAATCTTCCTATAATTCCCAAGTATTTAATATTATCCTCTAATCCCAAGAGCTTAAATTCTGTTTTTGGTACTCACTTAAAACGTCTAGCGGCAGTATGGTGTGATTTAGACCAATAAGTTTAAGCCTGAGATTTGCGAACTGCTTAGTATTTCCATAATTTCAGACAGGGATTCTGGGGTCTTGGATAACGGCGAAGAGCACAATTGTCTTCTCGTAGTCCCCTACTTGAATACCCTTACACGCTCGTCTGTTTTATTTATTGAAGCCACTGGCTCAATCGCCATTGGGGGATAAAGGGCACCCCTGCCTTGTACACCTATTGTATATCAAAAGATGCTGATTAGAGATTGAGCGAGTATACTCGTCCGAGGCTTGATGCTCGTTCGAGTATTAAGGTATCTCGAAACGGCTCGTTGCTCGGACGAGTATTTCCCCTGCTCGAGATCGAGACTTAATTAAAAAACCAGTGAAGAACATGAAGAATAGAATAAAACAGTGAAAACACACGATGAACACAGGATCATTTAATGGTGAAAAAGACAGTGAAGAAACAGTGAAGATAGATTACAGATGTTCGGCACATCTGCTTATTGTCGGAAGTACGCGAGGAAACGGCCAGCAGGGCGAGAATCCGGCGCAGGGCAGACAATCAAGCAGCACAGGGGAGACATACGGGCAGGCACGGGGAGGTACATCGCAGCCGGGGGAGACTCGGGCAGCACGCGGGGAGACATCGGGCAGCAGGGAGACATGGGCAAGCCACGGGGGGAACATCGGGCAGCACGGGGAGACATCGGGCAGCACGGGGGAGACATCGGCAGCCGGGGAGACATCGGGCGCACGGGGAGACATCGGGCAGCACGGGGGAACCATCGGGCGCACGGGAGACATCGGGCAGAGCGTCGGGGAGACATGGGCAGCGCGGGGGAGACATCGGGCAGCCGGAAGGCACGCACGGGGGAGACATCGGGCAGCACGGGGGAGACATCGGCAGCACGACGAGACATCGGGCAGCACGGGGAGACGTCGGGTCAGCAGGAGGGGGAGACATCGGCAGCAAGGCGGGAGACATCCGGCAGGCACGGGGGAGACTCGGGCAGGTCACGGGGAGACATCGGCAGCACGGGAAGACATAAGGCAGCATGGAGGACATCGGGAAGCACGGGGGAGACATCGGCAGCACGGGGAGACATCGGGCGCACGGGAGGGATTCAATGGAAGAGGAGCGGATCCCGGGACGGCGTATCACCCCGACAAGAAAGCAGATGTTGCCGAAATCTGTAATCTAATACTTTTTTTCACTGCTTTTTCACTTAAATGAGTCCTGATTCACTGTTTTTATTCTGTTCTTCACATCTGATAACTTGTCGGGAGATAAATATACACGCGGAACATGAAGAATAGATTGAGATGTTTGCATACATCTAACTTATCAGAAGACATTCTTTTTCAATTAAAATACACATTTTATTCCTGAACCATGGTCCCTTTGAAAAATCTCGAGTCTCCCCATTGACTTCAATGGGGCTCGTTATTCAGGACGAGCACTTGAGCATGCTGAAAAGTTCGTCTCGAATAACGAGCACCCCGAGTCATTTTAGTGCTCCTCATCTCTATATGCTTGATATTTTCGCCATTAACTTCAACTTGCTGCTTTAGGGTCTGTACAAATTTTGAACCATCTTATGAATCCCTGCCCGAATCCAAAACTTTTTCATTATTGCCCCTAATATTTTCATTCACGCTGTAAAATGCTGATAGCGTCGAGGGCCACCACTGCTTTATTTGTCCCTTCTTGTTTACATCGACTGGATATTATCATTACCCTCTGTGATTCATGGCGGTCATTTTCAACATGAATCTGTTTTATATCACAGAGATAATACTGCTATTATTTTTTAGTCGCTCGGAAGAATTTTTGCTATAATTTATTATCCAAATTATGAGGGAAATGGGTCGATACAATCCTGGATCTAAAGGATCTTTGTCCTGTTTTTTAATTAGCATGCACCAAAAAGGAATACAATGGACTGAGTATACTGCAATAACCTATTATACCACATATAAAAAATGTAAAAACCTATGTCCCTATAGACAGGCATGGGAAAGAGAGTGGTGACAATACTGGGGAACAACAAACAGACAAAAGCAAAGCTCTCTACCTTAATCAAGGTGCTGATGAATCCCTATGTACATGCAGACATTAAATCAAAGTAGTACATCCACATAAGACAAATACAGTTTATAGGGCCTGGGTAGTGGTAAAGTAAAACAATGCCCAAGGAAAGCAAGGAGGATAGTAGGTACAAACCACAGGTAGGAGCAGAAGACCCCACACGTGTTGCCCAATTCGGCTTCTTCGGTGGGGAGATAATGACACCTGCTATTATTTTCTTTAGGCGCTCGGACAGAATTTTGCGTTATAATTTTATTATCCAAAAATGTTTATGACGGAAATGGGGGTCGAACAATCCTGGATCTAAAGGATTATTGTCCTGTTTTTTTAATTAGGGACTATCAAGGCCTCAGAACATAGATGTGTGGCACTCTCCAGTATATAGATGTCTGTGTATCCCTGTGTAGATATGAATATGACATCTCATACGGTGGAATTATTTTCGACGGAGGCGCGAACAGGCTGTATCCCGGGTTGCCTATCTCGCTTTTATATTTCTCTTGTTATTGTTATGTGGTAGTTCCCTATAAACTGTTTCTCTTCGATTTTAAGTTGGGGTAGTATTAATTTCTGAGAAGGATATTTGCCTAGTTCTCAGAGGAGTATGAATTTTGGTGTCGTATAGTTCTGTATAAAAATTCCAAGAGATTTTACTTGATATGACCATTATCGAGGAAATCCTATATTCGTTCCTTTATCGCTGCATAAAGATATTTATTTTTCTAACAAAGGAGGCCGGATTTACCCTGATTTTTTCAATTCCTCCCTAAAAGATTATATTAAGTTTGTTTTTATCTTTATTGTCTCTGTATCTGTTCTATCTCATGCAACTATAGCTTCTCCCATTTTATCTGTTGTCTCACTAGGGTCATGATATATTTTTGTTCTTCTATTAGCCATCTTTCTTTACTATCTCGAATGTGCAATCTTCTCCCCCCACTTACAAGGGTCTTGCTTGCCCTGCCCGGATGGCCATCTACTCGATTCTTTAATAATATTATTAGCCTCCTAGGTAACACTTAAATGTATTCACCAATTACCCCAACTAGCCCTGTGCTGGTAGCTTTCAAAAAAACCTTAATTTACATATGAACAAATGTGTGATCAGTGATTAGATATTATGTGGATGGATAAACAATATTCTTTTTTCTTGGTCATCACCTCCATCTGTACATACATGGTAGGTGGCGACATTCCCCTTTGCCCTGTAAAAAAAATTCAATACGGTGGTAGTGAAGATCTTACCTAAACTAATCTATTCGTGAAAATGTTGTGGGAATTTAGAGTGGGCACGAAAAACTTTTCCTGTGGGTGCTATCCCGCCATATATATATCCACCCAGTGTCGGATGGAGTACATTGGCCCGCCAGAGAAAATTTTTTGGGGGCCATCCTTCATGTTTAAAATCGTTAAAATTACTTTTACAGTATAAACCCATTTGGGCAGATTTATAAAAGCATCGAACATTAGACAGTGCATATATAAAATACAGTGCCCGAAAACCATCTCGTAACATAAATGCAGCACCAAGATTTAGATTTATGTTGATAGTATGGAGCATAATTTGGTGCCTGTATTTGGTAATGAGCCCCCTTCCTTTAAAAATACATGCAATTTACACCCCACACATTTACACAATCACAATCACTTTTACTTGTATACACACATAAGTATATACACATCAAATTTACAACATATACAACTATTTACAACAACAGAATACAGCATATAGCCAACGCATATAGACACAGGACACAGCAATTCACAGATACACACACAGCATATATACACAGATACACACAGCATATATACACCACAGCATATATACACCGAAACACACACAGATATATACACTAGCATATATACACAGAGACACCACACGCTATATACACAGATACACACGCAGAATATATACAAAGATACCACGCAGCATATATACACCGATACACACGCACGCATATATACAAAACAGTACACACGCGCATTATACACAAGATACCACAGAGAATAGATAAACTAGCATATATTACACAGATACACACACAGCATATATACACAGATATACACAGCAGCATAATACCCAGATACACCAAACAGATATATACACACAGCCTATATAACAGATACAAACACAGCATATATACACATAGCATATATACAGGTACAAACACAGCATATATACACAGATATACACACGCGCATAGAAAGCAGATACACACGAAGCCCATATATACACAGATACACACGCGCATATATACACAGATACACCACAGCATATATACACACAGCATATATAACAGATACACACACAGATATATACACATAGCCTATATACACAGAACACACAACAGCAATATATACACAGATTATACACACAGCATATATACACATAGCATATATACACAGTACACAGCAGCATAATACAAGATTACACACACAGCATATATACCCACAGAATATATACACAGATACAACACAGAATTATACACAGTATATACACACACAGATACACAGCATAGGCACATTACACAAACAGTATATAACAGATTACACACAAGATATATACCACAGATACACACACAGCATATTACACAACCAGATTATAACCAAGATATACACACACAGAATAGATACACAAGATACACACACAGCATATATACACTACACCAAACAGCATATTTTACACAGTACAACAGCAATATACACAGTATATATACACAGATAAACAGCCATATACAACAGATACACAACAGTTATATACACAGATACACAAACAGGCATATTACACACAGCATATGACAATATACAAACAGATACACATTTACATAGTAATAATTAACTTACCCACCTTAAAGCTGGATGTTTACCTCGAACAGGAAGGAAGATTGTCAGGCAGAGGCCAGTGTTAGGAGAGGTGGCAGGCCTGTGAGCAGCGCAGTCCAGGACTGAAGGAGGAGCATGGCCCCTAGGCCAGATGTATGTAAGAAGCGCGAGCCGGCGTGCATTATGAGCCGAGGTGGGCGGGGCATGCCGATGGTGGGGCGGGGCGAGGCGGGACGGGCCACAGCTCCTTTAGCAGCAGTCGGAGGACTCTGCTGGTGAAGCAGAGGAAGCAAATTAACACTTTAATTAACATATGTTAATGATGTGCCTCCCGTGCCTTCCAACTTACCTCTCCACCCGACTCATATGCTTGCATGTAGTTTAGGGGAAGGAGGTAGGGGAGGGGCCGGGGACACATCATTAAACATCATTAAATTAGGTTCTGGTTTCCTGCCAGAGGAAGAAGAACTTAATAACCTTATACAGTGATGCAAATTTTGGCTGGGGTTGTCTCAAAATTCGTCAAAACAAACCGCCGGCATAAATCGGGGGTGTGTGTGTGTTGTTTGTTGTATCTTGAGTGAAAAAAAAAAACTAATTTTGTGATTAGTTAGAGTTGTTAAAACACGAATAGATCGTTATTTAACTTACCTGCCTAGTGATCTTACTTTGTTAATATGGTCAGTTTTGGGGGGTTTCGGGCTTTCTTTGTGGTCTTGCTGTTTTAAACTTGTGTGGAGTGCCATGAACTAAGATAAGTGAGGGGGAGGGTGAATTTCTTCAGTGATGGGGCGAACCTAGGCAGCCAGCAACAGTAGTTTTAAGGACATTGTGTCTGAGAAGTTGCCCCCCAAATGAGTGTACATCAAAGCCCAGCCGGCAGAGCTCAACTCAATAAATTACTTAAATAACTGGCACAGGCTCAAAACGACACCACGAGCCTCCATTACTTCTCTTCAGGCTGCTTCTCAGCTCCTTTGATGTAGAGTTCCCGCGCAGGCACATCATAGGTTGCATCTTTGCGAGCTGGGGCTGCTCTGTCTCCAACGCTCACTCTGGCGTCATTGGGCGGCGCTCCCGCAGAGGAGCAGGAAGGGAGAAGGAAAGCAGCAGCTGCGATCTCTATGAATGAGATGCAGACGCTCGCTGCCCAGACACATCGCACAATAAGGATAAGGAGGTCAACTCCCGACCGGCCAAGACAAACAGACAACTCACTACAGCAATTTTTCTCCAGCAGCAGTGTGTCACTGAAAATGGCAAGGTGTCAGTGCTGACACGCGTTGTCATAGGTTTGGGCCATCATGAATTATACTTTGTTGAATGCACGTCCATCGCGGAACCCCCCCGCAGACATATCCGCTGCTAAGGGCTGTTGTTGTGAACGAACGACCACCTCAGCTCGGGTTCCGAGTCAGTGTGGGACTTGGGGCCCACCGGAAAGGTTTCTCCGGGACTCCGGTGGGGCCAGGCCGACGCTGTTATCCACCCCACCTCCTTAGTGATTTATAAATAGTGTGGTCCAGCCCCTTTTCCCCAAAAATACCTATCTTAAAATCTGTCTAATTTTTATGCACATAAACCCATATTCGAATGCCTGGTAAATTCACGGACACCTAGGGAATTTCATACAAAAAGTTATTTAATGATCAGTACTTCAAGTGTGGCTGGACGGAGGAGGAATATATACACTGTACTATCATTTTGCTCCATATTGGGTACAGATATAAAAAAACACAAATCCTGACCAAATTTCACTCTATCCAGTTCCTGGATCTTGATTCCTAGTTTTATGAACTATTATTGAGGGACACCTCTTAAAGATTCCAGGAGGGTTTTGTCTCAAAATAGTTCATAAAACATTGGAACACTTGAAGTACTGATAAGTAAAATAACTTTTGTATGAAATTCCCTAGGGTCCGATGATTCTTACTAGGCGATTTGAATACTTTGCACTGGTAAGGAACAATGAATCAAGGACGGTCCGCAGAGGTAAGTATCAAAAGCACTTAAATGCACCACCGATGCCAGGAAAGTTATATCGATGGAACATTTAAGAGAAAGAAAATATTTTTTATATAGGAATCCATTTAATAGAAGATTAATCAAATTTATGGTGAAGGCCAGATGAGAATTTCCCCTTTAATGGTCACCCTCACCAAAGTAAGCATCAGCTGCAGAGTGTTACATGTTCTTTTGCAAACCTAGAAAACACAGTTCTTTGTGTTCATGTTAAAGAGCAAATTTCATTTAATATTGCATTGGATGGTTCCTGGTTTGCCACAGAACGTTATATTTAGAGTTAAAGTTACAGTTGGGAATGGGGAGCTTATAATAAAAATCTAATTTTTGTTTACTGCACTTTTCGAAAACAGTTGGATGAGATATTAAGAGGGAGATTTCATCTTTTTGTAATTCATAATATTTATTAGCAAAAAAAAGAAACTAAGTTTGGTTTCCAGTATTCAGATTACATACATAGTCCTTAATTCATCATACACATAATGTTTTCACGTCATAGAACATATATCAAACATCCATTAAGCTCGGTCACCCCTTGGGGGAGCCGCGACCTCTGCACCCCCTCAAGTTCGCCCCTGGTAATAGTAGTATACAGCAGACAGTAAAAAAAAATGTTTGTAAAAAGTAGAAAATATATTCTATTTAAATATAAAAAGCCTTTAAAGTTCAAATTCACCACTTCCTTTAGAACTGACAACAACATAATTATTTTAATTTAAAAGTGATCAAAAGGTTCTTCAGTTCACCTTAATGTGGTAGCGCAAGGAGGCAAACATCATCTCGTCCACAAAAATTACGCCTTACACAACTTGTTCCCCACAGAAGTATGAAAAAGGGTAAGTGACCTTGGAATAGCATAAAATGAAAAAAAAAACAATTCCCAAAACAAAAGATTTAAATTTTTTTATTCTACTAAACCATGATAAAACCTTATACTGTAGATAAGATTCTCTGCAATATTACGACCCAAAGAATAAAAGGGGACTATTCATCTCGGTTAGGTGTCATTGGAGGCGCACAATTGAATGGAACAATGAAAGCCATAAAAAAACTTTTCGTCAGGGTTTCACCAGATCTTTTTGCCGCTTCCCAGACATGTATGGATACTAAATACCACCACTAGGAAGGGCAATTTGTTAAGCAGAAAACAAGCCTTCAGAAGGCTGTGCACACAGAAAAAAAAGTTATTGGATTTTTAAAAGCGGGGAATGAAAATGAAAAAACATAAACCAAAAAGGGCTTTGTCCTTATGGGGTTGAACATTGAGACTTGTTAAATTGTTAAAAAAAAAAATAGGAAACAATTCTTATTGTGGTGGTGTTACATATGGAAGAAAGAAAATGTTATCATTATAGTTGATCCTTTAAAGGATATTCCCATATAAACAATTAACTGTTGACAACTATCAATATGAGTGAGCTTAAGAAACCTATTGTTACTTATGAACTCATTATATAAACAATGTCATCACATAGCAATTGCAAAAGCTTCCCACATATAAACAGAACCATAGCCAAAAAGACAAAGGAGTGGAGCATATAAACATCTTGCCGTGCATATATATTTTTTCCTCAGTGAGCCAAGCTGCTGTTGGGAGAAGGTCAAGGTTAAGACAGGTTGATAAACAACTTCTTCTAGTATTGTTAACTTTAATGGGGGAGATGTATTAATGTGTCGGTCTCAAAGGAACCTACCACTTCCGAATGATGAATCATGCACACCACCCTGTAGGCTCTTTAATACTGATGCCGGCACATACTTTGGTTAGGGACCTTCACTTTAGTTGAGCGAAACGACCTTTAGATTTACCTAATATTTCAAATGAATCTTCGATTGCTATGCCCACGTCAATTAAGCAACACCTCTGTCTTCTTATGCGCCACAGGTACGTTTGATTGTCACATCGCCTCTCGGCAATTAGTGCCCATGCGCAGAGACAAACTATTGCAGCAGCCACTTCCTCACTGCAGGATATCAAGGCCTCAGAACATAGATTGTGCAACTCTCTGTTATATAGATGTCCGTATATTACCTGATGTAGATATGGATAATTGAATCTCTATAGGTGATATATATTTCGACGGGAGGCTGTCTAATCCGGGGTTTCCCGTTTTTTCATATATCTATCGCCCCATTTATCTCTTCTTTGTTATTCGTAGTTCCATAAACGGGTTATCTCTTCTATTTAAGTTGGGGTAGTTTATTTCTGAAGAATAATTGCCTAGTCTAGAGGGTATAATATGTAATTTTGTGTCATATAGTTCTGTATTAAAATTCCAGAGAGATTACTTATATGACACTTATCCGAGGAAATCCTTATTTTCTGCCTTTTATCGTGCGATATAAAGATATTCATTAGCTTTTGATTTCTAATCAAAGAGGACAGGATGTTCCGCTGATCTACTTCCTTCCCTAAAGATCTATCATTAATTTGGTTTTTTGAATTATATATAGTGTGCTCTCCCCGGCCCCTTTTCCCCAAAAATAACTATCTTAAATACTGTCTAATGTTTTGCACATAACCATATTCAATATCAAAAACATAAAAACCAAAAAGGGGCTTTGTCCTTATGTGTTATTTGAACATGTGAGACTTGGTCTAAATATGTAAAAAAAAAAAATAAAACAATTCTTAGTGGTGGCTGTAATATATGGAAGAAAATGTTTATCATTTGTAGTTGATCCTTAACCCCTTAAGGACGCGCTGTTTGCAGGTTAAGGCTCGCAAACTTTTTTTGAAATTTGAACCAGTGTCTCTTCTTGTGGTAATAACTTTTCAACCGCTTTAAGATATCTCTGTGATTTTGAGATTGTTTTCGTTGAGACATTGTGTTTATGTTAGTCGTGTTCATTTAGGTGATCCGTTCCATTTTTTGGGGGGTAAAAAATTCAAAAATTTGGGGAAAAATTTGAAACAATGACTATTTTTCAAATAGTTCAAAAAATCGTATAAGTTTTAGACCCAAAAAGTGATACCACAAATTTTTTTTGATTGATAGAAACCTTTTGCAATTGGTCTTCTTTTTATATCCATTATTTGTTTTAAGTTTCCATTATTTTATGGATGTGAGAAGGTTGAAGTTTTAGTAGCAAAACTTCTCAGATTTTCTGAAATTTGAAAAATGCGAACTTTTGGTGATCAATTCAGTTTGGAAGTTGCACCTCCTCCTTAAAAGACTTATGTACTAATACCCCCACAAGTAAACACCCATTTATGTGAAACCTAACATCTCTAAACCTATTCAACTCAGCATTGAAGAAGTCTGTTAACCATTTAATATTTTTCCGGAAGCCTATGAAAATGAGTGGAAAATTTTGGATGAAAAATTTAAATTTTTGATTTAAATTCGTTCCATATTTAGCCCTTAAAACGGATACATTCAGAAGGAAGGAATTTGAGGTTGGGTAAATGGTAAAATTATATATTCTAATTTCTTGCCCCTTGCTTCTTCGAAGTACGGCACACCAGACATGGGATTGTAGCTGCTGTTTCCCGCACAGGATGTCCAGAAAAGAGTTAGCAAACTGGGAATTGGCAAAAAGGCCAAGTTGGATGAAATATTTGGTGGTGCCACAGGTAATTGAAGAGCCCCTGAAGTAAAAAGTTACAATAGAAACCCCCCAAAATGTCACCATTTCGGAAAAATAGACCCCTCAAAGAATTATCGGTGGTGTGTGGTGAGAATTTAACCCCCGACACGCTAGTCAAAATATAAATGCAAAGTTAATGGTGGCAGATGTAAAAAAATGTGATTTTTTTATCTCCAAAAATGTCATTTAGTGCCTAATACACTGATGACCAACCCATGACACTTTAGAACACAACACCCCAAAAAATCATTCTGCGGGTTGTCAGGAGTACAGCAATACCCACACATGTGCCAATAATTTACAGACTGGGCACAAAGAAGGATGAGAACGGAAGGATGTGAAATTTTGTTTACAGCTCCGTTTCACATGTTTGGATTTGGAGTGCCATGTCATGTGGCAGGGCAGTTTGAGGGCCAGTGCACTAGAAACCCCCAATAAATGATACCATATGAAACTAGACCCCTCAAAGAATTTATCGGTGGTTTGGTTGAGCATTTTACCCCCGACCGCTGGTCAAAATTAAATGCAAAGAAATGGCGCAGAAGTAAAAATTGCGGTTTATCTCAAAAATGTCATTTTGTGCATCTTATTACGTGGCCCAACCCATGCTTGAGAACAAAAAACACCCCCAAAATCATTATGCGGGTTGTCCTGCGTACAGCACATACCAACAGTGCACCAATTAATTTACAGAATGGGCACACAGAAGGGATGAGAGGAAGGGTGACATTTTGAATTTCCAGCTCAGTTTTTCACTGTTTGGATTTGGAGTAGTTAGTTTGCAATCGTCATGGTGGCAGGGCCCGTGAAGGTGAGGTGGCCAGTGCAATAGAAACCCCCAATAATGATTTACCATTTATGGAAACTAGGGACCCCTCAAAAGAATTATCGGGTTGTGTGAGCATTTTAACCCCGAAACGCTGGTCACAAAATTAAATGCAAAGTAAATGTGCCCAGAAGTAAAAATTGCGTTTTATCTCAAAAATGTCCATGTAGTGCCTCATATACTGTGCCCAACCACATGGCCACTTTAGACAAAAACACCCCCAAAAAATCATTCTGCGGGTTTGTTCCTGGTACAGCAATACCACACATGTGCCAAGAATTTACAGACTGGGCACACAGAAGGGTGAGGAACGGAAGGAGTGAAATTTTGATTTCCAGCTCCGTTTTCATATGTTTGGATTTGGCGTGCCATGTCATGTTGGGAGGGCCCGTGAGGTGCAGTGCAATCAGTGAATAGAAAACCCCCCAAGAAATGATACAATATGGAAAATAGCCCCTCAAAAGAATTTATCGGTGGTGTGTGTGAGCATTTTAACCCCCAACACGCTGGTCAAAAGTAAATGCCAAAGTAAATGGTTGCCGAGTAAAAAATTGCGTTTTTATCTCAAAAAATGTAATTTTAGTGCCTCATATACTGTGCCCAACCATGCCACTTAGCAAACACCCCAAAAAATATTTCTGCGGGTTGTCCTGAGTACAGCCAATACCAAACATGTGCCAATATAATTTACAGACTGGGCACACAGAAGGATGAGAACGGAAGAGTGGTGACATTTTTGATTTCCAGCTCCGTGTCACATGTTGGATTTGGAGTGCCAGTCATGTTGGCAGGGCCCCGTGAACAGGTGCCAGGCAATAGAAAACCCCCAATAAATGATGTACCATTAGGAAAATAGACCCCTTCAAAGAATTTAGCGGTGGTTGTGTAGATGAGCATTTTAACCCCCGAAACGCTGGTCAAAATTAAATGCAAAGTAAATGGCTTGAGAGTACCAAATGCGTTTTTATCCCAAAAAATGTCATTTTAGTGCCCTTCATATACTGTGGCCAAACCCATGCCACTTTAGACAAAACACCCCAAAATCATTCTGGGGTTGTCCTGAGTACAGCAATACCAAACATGTGCCAAAATTACCAAGGACTGGGCACACAGAAGGGGATGAGAAGGAAAGGAGTGAAATTTGGATTTCCCCAGCTCCGTTTTCACATGTTGGATTTGGAGTTGCCATGTTCAGGTGGCAGGGACCCCCGTGAGCCGGGGTGTACCAAGGCCTGAATGCTGCCTGAGGCGAGCCATAGGAAAGACGCACACCCCCCCGTGCACATAGACGTAATAATATCAGGGAGTGTCAGGACCAGATCCTCCTATTGGTTTGGCTGTGAAAATAAAGCAATGCACAAAATGCATACACCGCACACCCATGTAGTATAAAATGACACAGCGGCCAACGATTAGTATAAGATAGATAAAGCATTCCACAGTAGTACACAAGCTACAGAGGTAATGCCCATTGTTTTCAGTATAAATGCATACAGACGTACCGCCGATATGTAGTCTAAAATACATACAGCCTGCCGCAATGCAGTATACAATACATAGAGTAACGCATGTAGTATAAAATAAGTACCGCGTACCGCCATAGAGTATACAAATGCATACATGTATCGCCATGTAGTATAAGATGCATACAGCGTACAGCCATGTAGTATAATGCAACAGCATATTGCAATGTAGTATAATATGCATACAGCGTACCGCCAATTTCAGTGTAGTATAAAATGCATTACAGCGTCCCGCCATTGTAGTATAAAATGCATACAGCGTACCGCCATTTGTAGTATAAAACGACATTACAGGTTACCACTATAGAGTTACAAAATAGAAGCTCTCATAAATATCATAAATACAGTCCTATATATACAGCAGGATGGGACACAGATACAAAACAGAGAGCCACCGGCCACACACGGGACATAACAGCAAAGAGAGTAGAGAGAGACACACCACCACAGACGAGAGAGACACAAACACACCACAGACGGGGAAGACACACACACACAGACGGAGAGAGAGAAGAGAGAGAGAGAAGAGAGAGAGAAGAGAGAGAGGGACACACACACAGACACACACAAACAGGGGAGAGAACACAACAGACAGGGAGACAGAGGACACAATAAATATACACACACACATATATACATACACAAATATATCAATAAATAAGATAACTACATTCCTTTCAGGGTCTTGGTAAGTTGGTCTCTCATGCGGCGGTGGCGGGCGGGCGGGGCCAGTGCCCGTGTGGAGGGCTGGGATTGGGGAGGACGGCGGGGGAGGAGGCGGGATAAGGGGACGAGAGATTTGGTGTGGGGGGGAGAGGGGAGGGGGACGACTAGATTCAGGGAGCGGGTAGGGACAGATACGAGAACGGGGGTGGATTATGGTTGGTGCGGGAGCGGGGGTGGGTGGTTTATGGTAGGGCGGGGAGCGGGGGTGGGGCGGGTCGGGTGGGAGCTCGGAGCCTTTGCCGGGAGACAGGAGGCGGAAGGTTAGTTGTGGGGAAGTAGGAACACGGTGCCGGCGGAGCAAGAAACGCCAGGCGGGAGTTCGATGGAGGAGGAGGCAGAAGAGTGCGGGTGAAGGGCAGAAAGGCATGAGGGCTCGAGCGTGAGAAAGAGGAATAGGCACCCACTGCAACAGAAGCTGCCAACAACTTCTGTTTTATCAAGCCAGGTAGATCGTTGTTCTTGCATAAAGTGACTCCGGACTAGTCTATCCTTTAGCGAGCGGCCTTTCCTGTATGTTACAGTTGGGTATGCACTAATTACTTCCCTCACGTCAGGGTCCATCAGTAAGATGTCACAAAAGAAAACAAAGGAGGACAAACGATCAGACTCATTCCACCTTTGATAATGGGGCATCGATGCCAAAAGAATCCTGGAAAAACACGGGGACATCTTACTGAGGACCCTGACGTGAGGGAAGTAATTAGTGCATACCAACGTAACATACAGGAAAGCCGCTCGCTAAAGGATAGACTAGCCGCGAGTCACTTTATGCTCCCTCAAGACAACGATTAATTAAAATCATCAACGCAGGAGTGAAGGAGTAATTTACTGGGCGATTGTGTCGAATGCAAGCTAGAACTACATTGGCAAAACCATCTGCCAATTAAGAAGGAGGATAGGAGAACATCTGGGAGATATCTCCATAAGAGGGATACCCCCTTGGCCCGCCACATCAATTTGGTCCACAAGGGCGATGCCAAGAAAAATTAGCTCCATGGGATCGAGGCTCACGACCAGTTAGGGGAGGCAATTGGGACAGGTCCATCTGCAATGTGAAGCAAGATGGATCTTTCTCTGGACACGTGGCCCTAAGGGTTTATAATGAACCCTCAGCTATGTGCTTCCTCTGATGTACTCAAAGTTAACAGGGGGCAGGGATATATCGACAGGAAGTAAAATTAGATACCACACTTTCAATTCCTACGTGCAATAGCCTCCTAACCTTTTTTCTCTTTTTTCTTTGTACTCATATACCCTCATATGTGTCCAATCAAAGATGTCTGAACTAAAATTGTTGCCATTACATCCCTAACTTGCCAAAAACTAGATTTATTTGACCAAACTATTTGTAACCTCCGGGGTCTGCACCGAACAATGAGGTTCTAATCCTCAGTTCTGTGATGCGACCCACAAGCCCCGATCGATGTATCATTGCGGGAGACTTTAATCTAATGGAGATGTTGCTCTTTCTTAGCTTACCTATTGTACAACATTCCGATGTCACGGTGGATGCAAGCTGGGATTGCGCATAAGTGTAACGAAGCATAAGGGAATTCTCCCTGCGAGCTTCCGAAACCAGACCCCTCCCACGCCATGAGCGAACCCTACGAACTCAGAGGGGGACGTGGCCTAGGCGGAGCCGGAACCGGCTATTTCTGGCGCTGCGCGGTAGACTGGCGCCGACGCCGTGCTCTTTACCTAGTGATAGTGTATGCCTGCAGCTCTAGATGAGCCCCGGACGAGCCACTGCCCGTTCTTCAGAATTTAGAGCGTAGCAAGCGATTGTTCACACAGCCCACTGTGGCCACAGCAAGCATATGACAGTGTAACCTATTTGGATTCCTCTGATGAGTGCACAAGGAGCCGCTGCACAAAACGCGTAGGGAAATAATGGATAAATGCAGTCTAGAGTAAGGGCATAACAGCTGGTGTGGGGGCAGTTTGGACCGCCCTTGTAAGGGCTGGAGCAATTTAAGGGGGATCAGGCTTCGCTACAGTAGGGCGAACAGGTCATCATGGACTAAGCGGTGCCCAGCTGCAGCTACCCACTGGATGAAGAAGGGTAAATTAACCTTTTTTCTACTCCCAACGCAAATCTGCACCAGGCATGTGGCCTCTCTTATGCTGCTCTTAAATTTATGGTTATGGTCGTGTGTCCGTTCTGTGGTTGTTTCACAGGTGTTTTTCATATGAATTGTGGTTAACCGGACCAGGATTTGAACGTGGTTGTTTTACTTACCTTTATTAAAAGTTATGTTTTATTAATTATGGCATCTTGCTAAAACTGTATGACGATTGGATGCCGTGGTCAACTGCCTGTTAATCGTGTCACCTTAGAAACCAGTGATTTGGACAGGCTGGTCTATTCTATTTTTAGATTACATAGAAAAGAACAAAAGCAATACAAAAACTACAGAAATCTGGAACACCAGATACCCGTGAGGGCTCCAATTTTTATGGTCTGAGCAGTACAATATTGGTCTTGCAGGCAATCTGGAACAGGTGGGTTTGAGGTTACTTTGAAAGTTTGGAAGGTGGGAGAAAGTCTTACATTTTGGTACTGAGTTCCAGAGTATGGGGATGCACAGGAGATGTTTGGATATAGAGAAGAACAGATGGTAATAGAATGAAGCTGAGTTCAGAGATACTAGGGGCCAGGTTGTGGACGTTATGTATCTGAGATGAGCGAAATACTCTCCGAGCTTGATGCTCGTTCGAGCATTAGCGTCTCGGAAAACTGCTCCCGTTGCTCCGGACGATAATACTCGCCCCGCTCGAGAAGGAAAATGTGCACTTCCCCGCCTTTTTGCTTTTTGGCGGCCGAACAGAGCCAATAACAACCATGGGACTCTCACTCCACCCGGCATGACTGGTCCCTTCACGTCGATGCAGTGGTTGCTGCCAGTATCAGGTGACTCGGGGATGACTAGCCGCGCCCGAGCTGCTCGGAACATTCGTGTGTCTGGATGCGACCTAGGGAGAGAGCTGCTCTGGTCAGGGAAAGCGTAGGGGTGTTCTATTAAATAGGTGTAGCAGGAGGTGAGTCAACCAAGAACCAACACCCTTCTTAGGGTCTATACAATAACGTTATACTTTTTTTTTTTGTTGCTTGTGCTGGGCTGCTGGCACTAGAGTGCAGCCTTAGTACCAATTGGTGAGGAATTTGCAGGGGACTTGCTGAACCCGTTGTGTTTAGCTCTGTAGTGACACACAATCCACCTCAACACCAAAGTGGAAAATTTATTAGGGGTTTGATTCAATTAGGCACGTCTGCCATTTACTTTTTATTTACGTTTATATTTTTTAATAACCAGTGTTGCATTCTTCTGGCATAGAGTGTGCTTTCATACTTGGCTAGCAAATAGCCATAGGAGTAATCCAAACGGCACTTACGCCTACAGTAGCGTGTATATATATGTTGATTCTTCTGGTTGATCTTGATGGTGGCTGTCCTGGCTGCAGTGCATCTGCTAGCAAATTGTGAGCAAATTGTAGTGAGAGTTGCGACCGCTGTGTTTTGCGCTTAGTGACGCACATATCCCTCGCAAAGACGAAGTGGGGAATTTATTAGGGGTTGTATTCACATAGGCAACAGTCTCGGCATTCCTTTTTATTTTACGTTTATTGGTTTCATAACTCATCGTCATTCATCAGTGTGTTTCAACTGGATAGAAAATAGCCAAGGAGAATCCAAACGGCTTACTTACGCCTACAGTAGCGTTATATATATTTGATTTCTGTTGTATCTGCTGGTGGCTGTCCTTTGCTGCAGTGGCATTACTAGCAAATTGTGAGCAATTATTTGAGTGAAGTTGCGACCGCTGGTTTTGCGCTTAGTGACGCACATATCCTCGCAAAGACCGAGAGTGGGAAAAGTTATTAGGGGTTGGATTTCAATTAGGCACAGTCTAGGTTCTTTTTTATTTATACGTTTATTTTTTTTCATACTCAGCGTCCATCTCATCAGTGTGCTTTCTACTTGGCCGATGTAGAAAATAGCCATAGTGAGAATCCAAACGGCTGACTATTTACGCCTTTACATAGAGTTATATATATTTGATTTTGGTTGATCTGCGGTTGGCTGTCCTTGCCAAGGAGGGAGAAACGAAAAGGAGCAATCCAAGGCTTACTACGCCTACAGTAGCGTTATAATATTTGATTTCTGGTGTTGATTGCTGGGTATCTTGTGGAAAGGCATGCTACTAGCAAATTGGGCAATTTAGTTGTAGTGAGACTTGCGACCGTGCTGTTTTTTCGCTGAGTGACAGCACATATCCATGCAACAGACCCCATTCTCATCTGATCTAGCAGATGTGTTTCCATCTGTGCTAGAAAATAGACATAGAGAATCCAAACGGCTTACTATCGCCTACGTAGCGTTATATATATTTGATTTCTGTTGTCTGCTGGTGGCTGTCCTGCTGCAGTGCATCTACTAGTCAAATTGTGAGCAATTTGTAGTGAGATTGCGCCGCGTGTGTTTTGCGCTTTGTGACGTCCAACCATCGCAAAAGACCGAAGTGGAGAAAATTATTAGGGGTTGGATTTCAATTAGGCACATCGGCATTTCCTTGTTTTATGTTATCGTTTATTTTTTTAACTAACTCAGCGTCAGTCTCATCTGGCATAGCGTGTGCTTTCATACTGGCTAGAAAATAGCCATAGGTGAATCCAAACGGTTACCTTACGCCTACAGTAGCGTTAACTCATATTTGACTCTTTCTCTGGTTGATCTGCTGGGGTGTCCTTGTGCAGGCATCTACTGAAGCAAATGTGAGGCAATTGTGTAGTGAGACTTGCGAACCGCTGTGTTTTGCGGCTTAGTGACGCACATATCCATCGCAAGACCCCGAAGTGGGAAAATATTAGGGGTTGGATTACAAGTAGGGCACAGTCTGACATTTCCTTTTTATTTTACGTTATTTTTTAATACTCAGCGTCATCTTATCTGGCATCGCAGTGTGCTTTCAATACTTGGCTAGAAAATAGCCATAGCAATAGGATAGCATTGGTTGGTTTTAAAACTAAAAAAACAAAAAAAACCTAAAAAACACAAAAAAAAAAACAAAAAAAAAAGTAAAAAAAAATTAAAGTTTATAAAACTTTTTTTTCCCATTTTCAATGTTTAACCAGAGGGCTAGGGGTTAGAGGACGAGGGCCGGGGACGTGGCGCGACCAACTACGCAGGAATCAGAGGCCGTTGTCCTGGCGGGGGTGAGACACCACCTGAGGATGAGGGAGAAGGGGAAACGCCGCAAGCTACACTCCCTAGGTTCATGTCTGAAGTTACCTGGGACTAGTGGTTAGAGCACTGTTGAGGCCAGAAACAGTTGCGAAAGTATGTCGTGGATACGACAATGCTTAGAGCATGGTCCACAGTCAGTCTCCAGCAGAGTCCACACAGGTCCCCGAAATCGGCATCCTCCAGCTCAGGCACTCAGCCTCCTCCCCCACAGTCTGCCCACCCAGGAAATTTGGAATTTGAACCCGGCAATACTCTGCGGAACTGTTTTCTGGACCTTCCCACAGTCACAAACCATTGTCCGTTGCTGCTGAGCAATTTCCGATGCCCAGGTTTCACCAGTCGCATCTGTGGTGATGATGACATGCTTGACGTAGTGGAAGAAGGTGTAAAGAGGTGCCGACGATGAGGAGGAAGACCCGGTTGTCAGACAGTGGGGGAAGTTGTTGTCAGGGCAGGAAAAGTCGAGGGGGAGCCAGACTGGAGGGATCGGAGGATGATGAGGTGACAGACCCAGCTGGTGGGTGATAGGCCGGGTGAACACCCGTGCGTCTGAGACGGAGGAGAGAGACCTCGACCAGAAACAGGTTGGAAGAGGCAGTGGTGGGGCCCCAGACAGAGAGGCAGGGCAGACCTGGTGCCATCAGCGCCAAATGTTGTCAAACTAGGAAGCTTCCCGTGGCGAGTGCTCCTGCGGCGAGGGCTTAGATTTTCAGGAAGTCTGGAGGTTCTTAAGGAAAACACCCGGTATGACCGTACGGGACTGTGGTTGTGCAAACACTTTGCCAAAAACAGGACCGCAGGGGTTCCACCACTACAGCTTAACTACCCACCAGTAGCGCAGGGCATATGAATGCCTAAAACACCCCAAGCAGTGGCAACAGCCCGTTCACATCCCCGGCCGTGCACACACTGACTCCTTCCCTGTGTCAGTGATAGTCAGCCCTGCCCAGGACCCTGCCACAAAAAAAAACCCCATCAGTCGCTCCACGAGCCGCCACAGCATCCACACGCCGTCACTCTCCATTGACCCAGACGCTGGAGCGGAAACGCAAATATAGTGCAACCCACCCGCCCGCCCAAGCCCTTAATGTCACATTCATGATTGCTCAGTGAGAGCTTGCCATATAGGCTAGTAGAGAACGAGGCATTAGCAACCTCATGGCGGCTGGCCGCCCTCGGTATTCGGTCCCCAGCCGCCACTACTTTTCCCGTGTGTGCCGTCCCAGCCCTGCAGAGCATGTAAGACAACATCATACGATGCCCTGACCAAAGCCGTTTATTGACAATGGTCCACTGACCACGACACGTGACGAGTGCTGCCGGGGCAGGAGGCCACTATATCTCGCTCACAGCACATTGGGTAAACTGGTGGAGCTGGGGACCGAGGTCGATCCTGCGGCTGGTCATATAAATGCCGACGCCAAGGATTGAGGGCCTACCTCGGTCCCAGGTGTTTCAGGCTACTATGCCTCCTCTCATCCCACCCCTCTCCACCTCCTCCTCCGAACTACCATCCGTGGCCATGGCGCCCATCAGTCGGTAGCTCTAGGCACAGCAGCGGTGCCGTCGCTAACGACCAGCAGGCGGTGCTCAAAATGCTGAGCCTAGGCGATAAAAAGGCACACCGCCCAAGAAACTGTACAGGGCATCACGGCGCAGAATGACTCTGTGGGCGGGCACCGCGTGAACTGAGCCAGGATGGTGTGTGTGAAACGGCCCGGCCGTAACCTGGTGGCGGCTATGCAACTCGGCAGACTGACACATGTGCCATGCCTGGCCCATGTGTAAATCATGATAGTTCACGTTTCCTCAAGAAATACCCCAATATGTCTGATTGCTCACGAGGTGCGCCGCAATCTGTTGCGCATTTTAGGAGTCCAGCACAGGCTGCCACTCTCAGGCAGCGCAGAGCCGCCCCAACTGCCCGCTCACGATGTTTGTGCGACGTGGCCCACGAGAGGTGTGGAATTCAACCTGACCATGTTAATCCGAGTGTACCAGCGCGGCCGAGCGATTGTAGACTTGCCAGATGTTTCTGCAAACGTCCACCAGAAATGTAGTTCAAGGGCAGGTCAGCTTCCTCAAAGTCTACAATTTTTTTGAAAGCGAGGACGTGGATTGTCTGATATCTGTCAGGTGCTGAGTAACTTTGAGGAGTCAACACCAGATGGTTCAGTGGCGATGCCGCCATCATCAAGCTCGACAAACGTGCTTGGCATGTTGAAATTGAAAAAAATCTCTGATCAGCATTGAAGCGGAAGCTTTGGCGTCGGTCACAGAGAGGGGGAAGACGATTCCTTGTGATAGCCAAAGCACCCTTAGGTCTGTTCTCAGCGCATATCGGAGGAGGTGGAGGGGAGGGGAGGATGAGGAGGCAGAGAAGAGGAGGAGAAATGTTTGGCGAACACAAGAGGGGGACATTGTTGAGTCCTTCACTGTTCAAGCGTGTATGGGCAGAGAAGAGGAGTTGGAGGAGTGGAGGAGGAGAAATGGACAGTCAGGCCAGTGAGGGGAGTGAATTTTTACGCGTGGTACTTGGCGCATTATGAGATTAATGCTAGGCTGCCTATCATGACCCGCGCGTCAAAGAATTATTCCAGCACCGTATTACTGGGTGTTCACTCTCCGGCACCCACGTACAAGCAAATCTTTCCACTCTCATCCCTGGATGAGGAACGGAGTTTGAGAATGCATGGAATACCAGCAGGCCCTGGTGACACAAGCGGAACAATATTTCACTTTCTGACCAGCGCTAGCGGCCAGACGTTCGTAGTTTGCGGGACAAGTAGCGAGGAGAGTAGGCGAGCAGGCAGCTTGTACAGGCACTGGCAAGGGAAGGGTACGCTTTACAAGGGCCTTTGCCAGCTTTATGTCACCCCAGCAAGACACTGTCACCGTCCCAGTCTCGGCCAGAGTAGGGTGATCTTACAGAAAGAGGTGAGGGGAGAGTGAGGGGAGTACGAGAGGACCATACCATCGTCCTAAATGATCACAAGCTCCCTACAACTACTGGGTTTCCAAAGCTGCATGTGGCACGAAACTGGCGCTGGTACGCCTGGAGGTTCTTGCCTGCCCTGCCGGGCTAAGCGTCTAGTACCGAAGCGGGTTTTCAGTGCAGTGGTGAATTCATCACGAGAAGCGTTAACGCCTGTCGACTGACAGCGCTGACAGGCTGACGCTTATTAGAGGAATTAAGCCTGGCATTTCTCATTTATCTCCAATCTCCACCAGGTTGAAGGAAGCTCAACCTGAATAATTTTCACTCCTCCTCATTCATAATTTTCCTCATTTCGCCTCTGCGATACAGTAAAGCAGAGGAAATGGTCTTTTTGACAGGCCCACTGGCTCTAGCATAGTCCTTTATGCATTTAATTTTCTGGAGGGCACCTACAGTCCTCTGTTTTAAACAATTTTTTGGAAGGCACATACAGGCACTCAATCTATTAATTTTTCTGGAGGCGCCACATACCTGCCCTCTGGTTGGAAAACTGTTTGGAATGCAAACTACAGGCATAAATCTATTCAATTTTTCTGGAGGGCACATACCTGCTCCTCGGTTTGCAAACTTTTGGACTGCACATAAATGCACTCAATCATTCCATTTTCTGGAGGCACCTACCAGCTCCTCTGGTTTGAAAAACTTTTTTTTGGACTGCCACATAAAGGCACTCATCTATTCAAATTTTTCTGGAGGGCCACTACATGTTCCTATGGTTTGAAAACTTTTGGACTGACCATACAGGCACTCAATCTATTCCATTTTTATGGAGGGCCAGCTAAACATGATCCTGGTTTGAAAACTTTTGGACTGCCACATACAGGCATCAATCATTCCATTTGTCTGGAGGGCCAACCTACCTGCTCCTCTGGTTTGAAACACTTTTTGGACGCCCAATACAGGCACCTCAATATATCCATTTTTCTGGAGGGCCCAACCTACCTGCTCCTCTGTTTGGAAAACTTTTTTGGACTGCCACATACAGGCATATCCAAATAAATTGTCTCAATAGCAGCCTCCACACGTTGTCTCCATTGCTACCTCCAAAATTCGTCCATATAGCTGGCCTCCTACACGTCCCTTTATCAAACGAGGATGTGGTCAGGCAGAAAGTTGGGTTTGTTTGCATGGATTCCAACATCAAGTTGTTAACTTTGTCGCCACCCAGCTGTGTGTTATCCACGAAAAGATACTGGCAAGAACTGTATCACCCCCCCGTTTACCAAATGATTTCAGCGCTTCTTGCGCCTTCTGTTTACATTCCCCTCACCAGCTCATATCCTAAACTTATAGACCGCTACTACACTTGATCTTATACAAAAGATTCTTTAGGAAGTGCGTTGGGGAGAGTAGCATAAGACAGGGGTTGGCATGGCGAGAAGCTCGCCTGGCAGCGGAGCGCCAGATCCATGCCAGATCCAACTAACTAGTTTTCACTGCCAGCACTTTAATCTATACTAGTTCACTGCCCTCCATACATGGTCCCCTTATCAAACGCGCTTTGTTCAGGCAGATTTTGGTGTGTTCATGGCTTCCACAACAAAATTGTTAACTTGGTTGCCCCCTGCTGTGTATCACAAAAATCTACTGGCAAACTTTTTATCATTTACCAAAATTATTTCAGCGCTTCTTGAGCATCTGTTTCCATTCCCCTCACCCGCCATATCCCAAACTTTATAAGAAACGCTACTACACTTAAATTGGTGCACGCGGGACCGGTGCTGAACCCTGGGATGGTGATATAATGCCGATGCAGAGGACTGGGGCCTACCTCGGTCCAGGTCTCAAGGCCTACTAACCTCCTCCGCCTCCCACCCTCCTCCACCTACCCTCCTCCGAATACCATCCGTGGCCATGGCGCCATCCCAGTCAGTAGCTCTAGCACAGCAGCAGTGCGTCGCTAAGGACAGCAGGCGGTGCCTCAAACTGCTGAGCCAGCCGATAAAAGGCACAACGCCCCCAAGAGCGATTACAGGGCATTCCACATCAAATTTGTTTTATACTCTCTCGCAACCCTGCTGGTAATCCACAAAAGATACTGGCAAACTTTTATCATTACCGATATTATTCAGCGCTTCTGCGCATCTGTTTACATTCCCTCTCTCGCCATTATCGCAAAACTTTATAAGAACGCTACTACACTTGATCTATACAAAAGGTTCTAGAAGTGCTGTTTGGGGAGTAGCTAGAGACAGGGGCTGGATTGGCGAAAAGCTCGACTGAAGAGGAGCGCCAGCTACCATCCAAGATACACTAACATAGTTTTAACTGCAGCACCTTTAAATCTAATAATAGTCAATGCTCCAAATAATAATAATAATAATAATCTTTATTTATATAAGCGCCATCAGATTCCGTAGCGCTTTACAAAATGTAATGTAAAGAGAACAACATCGTATGGAACAAACAGGAGTGAGCGTCCCTGCTCGCCCAGAGCTTACGGTTATGAAGTGATGGGTGGGAACGGGTAAAAAGAATTTTTACTGGTCAAGCCATCTTCTTAGGGATAGACAAAATAATAAATAAATGGAATGCTATGTCGCTTGAACCACTCAAGCGTCACCAGGTCCAGGGTGAATGAGGACTGATAGAAGTATGGTGCATGTGGTGTGCTGGATAAACAGATGGTGTGGACGGACACAGACGGGTAGTAGAAGAGTTAAAACTTAATGACTAGTTAATGAGTGTTATAGGCTGCATAAAGAAAGGGGTTGTAAGAGGCAATGTTTGAAAAACTTTGGAGGTTCGGTATAGTCTGATAGTCCGGGGCAGAGCATTCCATTAGAGATTGGTGCAGCTTTAGAGAAGTCTGGAGAAGCGAGTGGGAGGGTCCGCACTCGGGTAGAGTTGATCTAAGATCACTGGCGGATCTAAGACACGGGGGGGGCGATAGACTGAGATAAGAGAGGAGAGTAGGGGGGTTTTTGCAGCATTATCAGAGCTTTATGGAGAGGGTATTATTTAAACTGTATTCGAAGGAGACGGCAGCCAGAGCAGCAGACTGGAATGAAATGTAGCATACATGTACATTATTCAACGAGCTGTGTCAGGCATTACTTTTGGGTGGTTTTCATGGCGTCCACAACAAACTTGTTAACTTTGTCGCACCCTGCTGGAATCCACAAAATATACTGGCAAAACTTTTATCATCTTACAATATTATTTCAGCGGCTTCTTGCCGCATATGTTTCCATTCCCCTCACCCGCCATATCCGAAAATTAGAAGAACGCTATTGAAACTGATCTTATACTAAGGTTCTTAGAAGGCTGTTGGGGAGTAGCATAGAGACAGGGGCTGGATTGGCGAGAAAGCTCGCCTGGCAGCGGCGCGGAAAGCTCCATGCCAAGATCCAAAACTAAAATAGTTTTACTGCAGAACTTATATCTACTACTAGTTCAATGCCTCCATACAGGTCCCTATTCAAACGAGCTGTGTCAGGCAGAAATTTGCGGTTGTTTCATGGTATCCAGGTTAACTTTGTCGACAACCTGCTGATGAATCCACAAAATATAATGGCAAACTTTTATACAGTACCGATATTATGTGAGAGCTTATTGCTCACATTCTTGGTTCATCTTGAAACCCAAGTGGTTGCAGCCTAGTCCATTGAGGGTATGTAGCCATGCAACTCCTATAGCCTGCCGATGATGCCTGATTGCATCGGCATGAGTCCCCTATAGTGTCAGGGGTCAATTAAGTGGAGGGTGTAGATGAATACTAGCTCATTCTGTCACTCTGTCATGGCCAATGCTGTGCACATACATTGGTGGCATAATGGAGGCGATTAAGAAGCCTCAGAGGCATCCCGGCATGCTGCCTGCTGTGTCCTGTCATTAGTGGTTGTTCCACATTTTCGGAGGTTCCCAGGTGTTGGCAAGCTTCCTGGCAGGCCTGTCACTGAAAATGCTCGAGTTATCACATTGGACTTCAATGGGGATAGTATTCGAGCACCGGAGCACGAGCATGGGAAAAGTTCGTCTCGAATATAGGTACCCGAGCATTTTAGTGCTCGCGGTAATGTATACGATTTGAACTTGATACTTTAATTTAAAGGATCAAAACAGTTTTTATGCTGGGTGTAAATTCCAAAAGCCATCAATATGTGACGGCAATGTATAAGAATTTGAAAATGTCCCCGGAAAAGCAACTGAACGGGCTGTCCTCCCTGATGCTGCCAAAGCTTGACGAATGGAGTGGGACATTTATGGGGGTCAGAGAATTCGGGCAATATTACTGCAGCTGGTAGAAGATTCCGTACTCCGAACCAAGGGCAAATCAGAATCCAAACACCTGCCCAAGGGTGCCCACTATCCCATTGTCTAAGACGCGCGGAGAATCCTGTGTTCCTCCATATGCACCCGCTTGCAGGCGGTCTCTTCATCACTCGATACGGGTCATGATCTTACCCGGGACTGCATGAGCGGTCCGTCCTAGGCGCGGCGTGCACTGCCGAAAATCTAAAGGAGCCAGAGCACGAGAATGGTTTTTGAGGAGGTCACTACGATTTTTTTGCTAGGGCATCTTGAAAGGCTGTTCTTAATAGCCTGTCCGGATACCCCTTGGCCTGGAATCTCTGATGTAAGTCCTTCGCCTGTTTGAGGAATGTTTTTGTGCCTGAACAGTTCCTCCTCAGGCGAAAGTACTGCCCTTTGGGAATGCCTCGTTTTAAGGGAGTGGGATGGCAGCTTTCCCATCTGAGAAGTGAATTTGTGGAGGTTGCCTTCCGGTAAACCTCAGTCGCAAGACCGCCTCCCGGATCTTTTGTAATCACCTTCGACATCTTACTGATGGACCCTGACGTGAGGGAAGTAATTAGTGCATAGAGGGAGGTCACTATGCGATTTTTTTGCTAGGGCATCTTGAAAGGATGTCTAATACCTGTCCGGAATCCCTTGGGCCTGGAATATCATCTGATGTAAGCCTGCGCCTGTTTGAGGAATGTTTTTGTGCCTGAACAGTTTCCTCCTCAGGCGAAAGTACTGCCCTTTGGATGCCTCGTTTTAAGGAGTGGGATGCAGCTTTTCCCATCTGAGAAGGGGAATTTGTGGAGGTTGCCTTCCGGTAACTCAGTCGCAAGACCGCCTCCCGGATCTTTTGTAATCACCTTCGACATCTTACTGATGGACCCTGACGTGAGGAAGTAATTAGTGGCATACCCAACTGTAACATACAGGACAATGGAATCGCTCCGCTCGCTAAAGGATAGACTAGTCCGGAGTCACTTTATGCAGAAGAACAACGATCTACCTGGCTTGATAAAACAGAAGTTGTTTGGCAGCTTCTGTTGCAGTGGGTGCATTGCCTGCCCTTTGTGAAGAGGTGTTAAAACCTTCACATCTACAGTGAGCACAGCGCCACCTATAGAATTAAACAATCATCAACTGCAGGATGAAGGAGTAATTTACAGGCGATGTGTGAATGCAAGCTAGAATACATTGGCAAAACCATTGCCAATTAAGAAGGAGGATAGGAGAACATCTGGGAGATATCCCCATAAGAGGGATACACCTTGGCCCGCCACATCAATTTGATCCACAAGGGCGATGCCAAGAAAATAGTTTCCATGGGATCGAGGCTATCCCCAGACCCCTTAGGGGAGGCAATGGGACAGGGCCCCTGCAATGTGAAGCAAGATGGATCTTTCTCCTGGACCAGTGGCCCCTAAGGGTTTAATGAAACCCTCAGCTATGCTTGCTTCCTCTGATGTACTCAAAGTATAACAGGGGGCAGGGATATATCGACAGGAAGGTAAAATATTAGATACCACACTTTCATATCCCTACGTGCATAGCCTTCCAACCTTTTTCTCTTTTTTCTTTGTACTCTTTGCCATATACCCTCAATATGTGATCCAATCAAAGATGTCTGAACTAAAAATTGGTTGCCATTACATCCCTAACTTGCCAAAACTAGATTTTATTTGACCAAACTATTTGTAACCTCCGGGGTCTGCTCCGAACAATGAGGTTTACTCCCAGTTCTGTGATGCGGACCCACAAGTCCGATCGATGTATCATTGCTGGGACTTTAATCTAATGGAGATGTTTGCTCTTTCCATTAAGCTTACCAGTATACTGACATTCCGATGTCACGGTGGATGCAGCGGGATTGCGTATAATGTGTAATCGAAGCAAAGGGAATTCTCCTGGGAGCTTCCGAACACGACCCCTCCCACGCCATGAAGCGAAAACCCTACGAACGTCAGAGGGGGTGTGGCCTGGGCGGAGCCGGAACGCTTCTTTCTGGCGCATTCGCGGGTAGACTGGCGCCGACGCCGTGCTCTTTATCAGTGACTAGGTGTGCCTGCAGCTCTTAGATGAGCCCCGGAAAAGCCACTGCCCATTCTTGAGAATTTAGAGCGCTAGCAAGCGATTGTTTACACAGGCCACTGTGGCACAGCAAGCATAAGTAGCACAGTGTAGCTATTTGGATCCCCTGATGAGTGCACAAGGACCGCTGCACAAAAACGCGTAGGGAAATATGGATTAATGCAGTCTAGAGTAAGGGCATAACAGCTGGTGTGGGGCAGTTTTGGGACTGCCCTGTTAAGGGCTGGGAGCAATATAAGGGGGATCAGGCTATCAGCTAAGTAGGGGAACAGGTCATCACTGAACTAAGCGGGCCCAGCTGCAGCTACCCCTGGATGAAGACGGGTGAGATCAACCTTTTTTCTACTCCCAACTGCAATCTGCACCATCGCATGTGGCCTCTCTTATGCTGCTTGTAATAATTTATGGTTATGGTAGGCATAATTGTCCGTTATGTGGTTGTTGTTGTTCACAGGGGTTTTTCATATGAATTGTGGTTTAACCGGAACATGGATTTGAAAGTGGTTGTTTTTACTACCTTTATTAAAAGTTATTTTTTATTAATTATGGATCTTGCTAAAACTAATGTAATCTATGGGAACCTTTCTATTGTACAGCACCATGGAAGTAATGGTGCTTATAAATAAATGAATACTAACTAAACATCTACTAAGGTCCTTGCAGCGGTTTTCTGTCGGACTTTGCCTGTTCTTTTCATGCAAACTGCAATGGGTATTTAAGAAGTGTCTGGACACATTTCCGGCACACGGGGACTTTTAAGTGACACCTTGCATTATAACTAGCAAACAAAACTCTTAGTAAATGTCTCCATATTTCAGGTATTGAACAAATGTCATAATCAACACTTTTTTTTGCCATTTTGCTATTTTTTAAAAAAATTAGAATAAAAAGTGAACAAGGAAACATACAGATCCCCAAAGTGCAGCAATGAAATATCAGACAGCACAAACATGACACCTCACACAGCTCCGTACGAAAGCAGTATGAAAACGACATTGGCCTCAAAAATTGTAAAAACTATTTTTCTTTTTGTACAAAAGATGTAGAAGTAGACATCATATTAACATAGATATTTTTCATCCCTGTTATCATACTATCTAAAGAATAAAAGCTTCCTTTTGGGCGCACAGGGAAAGCCATTAAAACAGGGCCCAAAATGGAAGGAAAATGCATTTTTCTTATCATTTCACTGATATGGAATTTTTCTATAGCTCCCCGGAATACAGCATTAAATATACAAATGACAGTAAGACGTACAATTTGTTGCGCAAAAAATAAGACAAAAAAGTATGGATTCTTGAAGGGAGGATAAATAAGAAGCCAAAAAGCAAAAGGGTTTTTAGAATAATGATATTTTGGAACAGCATTACATTACTTTTTTTCATGAAATGTGATTGACAGTTTGTGTATTAATATTAAAGGGATATACTCATCCTGACATTAATATTTAATTGAATTATTTGTTCACATGTTTAATGAAATATCCCTTCAAATGGAAGTTGTTTAAAAAAATGTACCTTTAATTACCTAGATAATTTCCCATTAAATCTAGCCATGTGGCACTTGATGCACAAGAACAAGTTGCTTTTGCTTATGAAATGCTGAGAGGTGACTGTGTGTCCCACATACTTCCCACTTTTGTTCTTGCCATTTTACTCTAATGTTGTAATTCGACCGCCATAAAAATATAACTTCATATCGTGTAATCCCATTCCTCCGTTCTCAAAGTACTGCAGAGTATCTTTTTTAATCTTAGTCTTCTTCCTTGCCATACAATTCTTCCTATAATCCCAAGTATTTAATATTATCCTCTAATCCCAAGAGCTTAAATCTGTTTTTTGGTACTCACTTAAAACGTCATAGCGGCAGTAGGTGTGATTTAGACCAATTAAGTTAAGCCTGAATTTGCGAATGCTTAGTATTTCCATAATTTCAGACAGGGATTCTGGGGTCTTGGATAACGGCGAAGAGCACAATTGTTTCTCGTAGTCCCCTACTTGAATACCCTTCCACGCTCGTTTGTTTTATTATTGAAGCCACTGGCTCAATCGCCATTGGGGGATAAAGGGCACCCCTGCCTTGTACACCTATTGTATATCAAAAGATGCTGATTAGAGATTGAGCGAGTATACTCGTCCGAGGCTTGATGCTCGTTCGAGTATTAAGGTATCTCGAAACGGCTCGTTGCTCGGACGAGTATTTCCCCTGCTCGAGATCGAGACTTAATTAAAAAACCAGTGAAGAACATGAAGAATAGAATAAAACAGTGAAAACACACGATGAACACAGGATCATTTAATGGTGAAAAAGACAGTGAAGAAACAGTGAAGATAGATTACAGATGTTCGGCACATCGCTTATTGTCGGAAGTACGCGAGGCAACGGCCAGCAGGGCGACAATCCGCGCAGGGCAGACAATCAAGCAGCACAGGGGAGACATACGGGCAGGCACGGGGAGGTACATCGCAGCCGGGGGAGACTCGGGCAGCACGCGGGGAGACATCGGGCAGCAGGGAGACATGGGCAAGCCACGGGGGGACATCGGGCAGCACGGGGAGACATCGGGCAGCACGGGGGAGACATCGGCAGCCGGGGAGACATCGGGCGCACGGGGAGACATCGGGCAGCACGGGGGAACCATCGGGCGCACGGGAGACATCGGGCAGAGCGTCGGGGAGACATCGGGCAGCGCGGGGGAGACATCGGGCAGCCGGAAGGCACGCACGGGGGAGACATCGGGCAGCACGGGGGAGAATCGGCAGCACGACGAGACATCGGGCAGCACGGGGAGACGTCGGGTCAGCAGGAGGGGGAGACATCGGCAGCAAGGCGGGAGACATCCGGCAGGCACGGGGGAACTCGGGCAGGCACGGGGAGACATCGGCAGACACGGGAAGACATAAGGCTAGCATGGAGGACATCGGGAAGCACGGGGGAGACATCGGCAGCACGGGGAGACATCGGGCGCACGGGAGGGATTCAATGGAAGAGGAGCGGATCCCGGGACGGCGTATCACCCCGACAAGAAAGCAGATGTTGCCGAAATCTGTAATCTAATACTTTTTTTCACTGCTTTTTCACTTAAATGATCCTGATTCACTGTTTTTATTCTGTTCTTCACATCTGATAACTTGTCGGGAGATAAATATACACGCGGAACATGAAGAATAGATTGAGATGTTTGCATACATCTAATCTTATCAGAAGCACATTCTTTTTCAATTAAAATACACATTTTATTCCTGAACCATGGTCCCTTTGAAAAATCTCGAGTCTCCCCATTGACTTCAATGGGGCTCGTTATTCAGGACGAGCACTTGAGCATGCTGAAAAGTTCGTCTCGAATAACGAGCACCCCGATCATTTTAGGCTCGCTCATCTCTAATGCTTGATATTTTCGCATTAACTTCAATTCCTGCTTTAGGGTCTGTACAAATTTTGAACCATCTTATGAATCCCTGCCCGAATCCAAACTTTTTCATTATTGCCCCTAATATTTTCATTCACGCTGTAAAATGCTGATAGCGTCGAGGGCCACCACTGCTTTATTTGTCCCTTCTTGTTTACATCGACTGGATATTATCATTACCCTCTGTGATTCATGGCGGTCATTTTCAACATGAATCTGTTTTTATCACAGAGATAATACTGCTATTATTTTTTAGTCGCTCGGAAGAATTTTTGCTATAATTTATTATCCAAATTATGAGGGAAATGGGTCGATACAATCCTGGATCTAAAGGATCTTTGTCCTGTTTTTTAATTAGCATGCACCAAAAAGGAATACAATGGACTGAGTATACTGCAGATAACCTATTATACCACATATAAAAAATGTAAAAACCTATGTCCCTATAGACAGGCATGGGAAAGAGAGTGGTGACAATACTGGGGAACAACAAACAGACAAAAGCAAAGCTCTCTACCTTAATCAAGGTGCTGATGAATCCCTATGTACATGCAGACATTAAATCAAACTAGTACATCCACATAAGACAAATACAGTTTATAGGGCCTGGGTAGTGGTAAAGTAAAACAATGCCCGAGGAAAGCAAGGAGGATAGTAGGTACAAACCACAGGTAGGAGCAGAAGACCCCACACGTGTTGCCCAATTCGGCTTTCTTCTGGGGAGGAAGATAAATACACCGCTATTATTTCTTTAGGCGCTCGGACAGAATTGTTGCTTATAATTTTATTATCCAAAAATCTTATGACGGGAAATGGGGTCAAAAATTCCTGGATCTAAAGGATATTGTCCTGTGTTTTTAATTAGTGGACTATCAAGGCCTCAAGAATAGATTTGGCCTCTCCCGTATATAGATGTCGTATTACCTGATGTAGATATGAGAATATGAATCTCATACGTGAATATTATTCGACTGAGCGCTGAATCAGGGCTTATCCCGGGTTGCCTATTCCGTTTTATATCTTCTCTTGTTTTGTTTAGTGGTAGTTCCCTATAAACTGTTTCTCTTCGATTTTAAGTTGGGGTAGTTTACATTTCTTGATAGGATATTTGCCTAGTTCATCAGAGGAGGTATGAATTTTGTGTGTCAGTATAGTTCTGTATAAAAATTTCCAGAAGATTTTACTGATATGGACCATTATCCGAGGAAATCCTATTATCGTTCTTTATCGCTGCTTATAAGATATTTCAATTTTTTCTAACAAAGAGGCCGGATGTTTACCCTGATTTTCATACTTCCGTCCCTAAAGATCTGATATTAATTTGTTTTTATCTTTATTGCTCTGTTCTGTTCTATCTTCATTGCAACTATAGCTTCTCCCATTTTATCTGTTGTCTCACTAGGGTCTGATATATTTTTGTTCTTCTCCTATTAGCCATCTTTCTTTACTATTCGATATGTGCAAATCTTCTCCCCCCCATTACAAGGGGTTGCTTGCCCTCGGATTGGTCTTTCTCGATTCTATTATTTATATTTAATTTATATTAGCCCCAAGGTAACACTTAAATGTATTCCCATATTACCCCCAATAGCCCTGTGCTGGTAGTTTCAAAAAAACCTTAATTTTAATTGAAAAATGTGATCAGTGATAGACTATTATGTGGTATTGGATAAACAATATTCTTGTTTTATTAGGTCATCCACCTCCATCTGTACATACATGTGTAGGTGGCCGACATCCCCTTTGCCACTGTAAAAAAAATTCACATACGTGGTAGTGAAGATCTTCACCTAAAACTATCTATTCGTGAAAATGTTGTCGGGATTTAGAGTGGGCACGAAAACACTTTCATCCTGTGGGTGTGCTATCCCGCCATATATATATCCACCCAGTGTCGGATGGAGTACATTGGCCCGCCAGAGAAAATTTTTTGGGGGCCATCCTTCATGTTTAAAATCGTTAAAATTACTTTTACAGTATAAACCCATTTGGGCAGATTTATAAAAGCATCGAACATTAGACAGTGCATATATAAAATACAGTGCCCGAAAACCATCTCGTAACATAAATGCAGCACCAAGATTTAGATTTATGTTGATAGTATGGAGCATAATTTGGTGCCTGTATTTGGTAATGAGCCCCCTTCCTTTAAAAATACATGCAATTTACACCCCACACATTTACACAATCACAATCACTTTTACTTGTATACACACATAAGTATATACACATCAAATTTACAACATATACAACTATTTACAACAACAGAATACAGCATATAGCCAACGCATATAGACACAGGACACAGCAATTCACAGATACACACACAGCATATATACACAGATACACACAGCATATATACACCACAGCATATATACACCGAAACACACACAGATATATACACTAGCATATATACACAGAGACACCACACGCTATATACACAGATACACACGCAGAATATATACAAAGATACCACGCAGCATATATACACCGATACACACGCACGCATATATACAAAACAGTACACACGCGCATTATACACAAGATACCACAGAGAATAGATAAACTAGCATATATTACACAGATACACACACAGCATATATACACAGATATACACAGCAGCATAATACCCAGATACACCAAACAGATATATACACACAGCCTATATAACAGATACAAACACAGCATATATACACATAGCATATATACAGGTACAAACACAGCATATATACACAGATATACACACGCGCATAGAAAGCAGATACACACGAAGCCCATATATACACAGATACACACGCGCATATATACACAGATACACCACAGCATATATACACACAGCATATATAACAGATACACACACAGATATATACACATAGCCTATATACACAGAACACACAACAGCAATATATACACAGATTATACACACAGCATATATACACATAGCATATATACACAGTACACAGCAGCATAATACAAGATTACACACACAGCATATATACCCACAGAATATATACACAGATACAACACAGAATTATACACAGTATATACACACACAGATACACAGCATAGGCACATTACACAAACAGTATATAACAGATTACACACAAGATATATACCACAGATACACACACAGCATATTACACAACCAGATTATAACCAAGATATACACACACAGAATAGATACACAAGATACACACACAGCATATATACACTACACCAAACAGCATATTTTACACAGTACAACAGCAATATACACAGTATATATACACAGATAAACAGCCATATACAACAGATACACAACAGTTATATACACAGATACACAAACAGGCATATTACACACAGCATATGACAATATACAAACAGATACACATTTACATAGTAATAATTAACTTACCCACCTTAAAGCTGGATGTTTACCTCGAACAGGAAGGAAGATTGTCAGGCAGAGGCCAGTGTTAGGAGAGGTGGCAGGCCTGTGAGCAGCGCAGTCCAGGACTGAAGGAGGAGCATGGCCCCTAGGCCAGATGTATGTAAGAAGCGCGAGCCGGCGTGCATTATGAGCCGAGGTGGGCGGGGCATGCCGATGGTGGGGCGGGGCGAGGCGGGACGGGCCACAGCTCCTTTAGCAGCAGTCGGAGGACTCTGCTGGTGAAGCAGAGGAAGCAAATTAACACTTTAATTAACATATGTTAATGATGTGCCTCCCGTGCCTTCCAACTTACCTCTCCACCCGACTCATATGCTTGCATGTAGTTTAGGGGAAGGAGGTAGGGGAGGGGCCGGGGACACATCATTAAACATCATTAAATTAGGTTCTGGTTTCCTGCCAGAGGAAGAAGAACTTAATAACCTTATACAGTGATGCAAATTTTGGCTGGGGTTGTCTCAAAATTCGTCAAAACAAACCGCCGGCATAAATCGGGGGTGTGTGTGTGTTGTTTGTTGTATCTTGAGTGAAAAAAAAAAACTAATTTTGTGATTAGTTAGAGTTGTTAAAACACGAATAGATCGTTATTTAACTTACCTGCCTAGTGATCTTACTTTGTTAATATGGTCAGTTTTGGGGGGTTTCGGGCTTTCTTTGTGGTCTTGCTGTTTTAAACTTGTGTGGAGTGCCATGAACTAAGATAAGTGAGGGGGAGGGTGAATTTCTTCAGTGATGGGGCGAACCTAGGCAGCCAGCAACAGTAGTTTTAAGGACATTGTGTCTGAGAAGTTGCCCCCCAAATGAGTGTACATCAAAGCCCAGCCGGCAGAGCTCAACTCAATAAATTACTTAAATAACTGGCACAGGCTCAAAACGACACCACGAGCCTCCATTACTTCTCTTCAGGCTGCTTCTCAGCTCCTTTGATGTAGAGTTCCCGCGCAGGCACATCATAGGTTGCATCTTTGCGAGCTGGGGCTGCTCTGTCTCCAACGCTCACTCTGGCGTCATTGGGCGGCGCTCCCGCAGAGGAGCAGGAAGGGAGAAGGAAAGCAGCAGCTGCGATCTCTATGAATGAGATGCAGACGCTCGCTGCCCAGACACATCGCACAATAAGGATAAGGAGGTCAACTCCCGACCGGCCAAGACAAACAGACAACTCACTACAGCAATTTTTCTCCAGCAGCAGTGTGTCACTGAAAATGGCAAGGTGTCAGTGCTGACACGCGTTGTCATAGGTTTGGGCCATCATGAATTATACTTTGTTGAATGCACGTCCATCGCGGAACCCCCCCGCAGACATATCCGCTGCTAAGGGCTGTTGTTGTGAACGAACGACCACCTCAGCTCGGGTTCCGAGTCAGTGTGGGACTTGGGGCCCACCGGAAAGGTTTCTCCGGGACTCCGGTGGGGCCAGGCCGACGCTGTTATCCACCCCACCTCCTTAGTGATTTATAAATAGTGTGGTCCAGCCCCTTTTCCCCAAAAATACCTATCTTAAAATCTGTCTAATTTTTATGCACATAAACCCATATTCGAATGCCTGGTAAATTCACGGACACCTAGGGAATTTCATACAAAAAGTTATTTAATGATCAGTACTTCAAGTGTGGCTGGACGGAGGAGGAATATATACACTGTACTATCATTTTGCTCCATATTGGGTACAGATATAAAAAAACACAAATCCTGACCAAATTTCACTCTATCCAGTTCCTGGATCTTGATTCCTAGTTTTATGAACTATTATTGAGGGACACCTCTTAAAGATTCCAGGAGGGTTTTGTCTCAAAATAGTTCATAAAACATTGGAACACTTGAAGTACTGATAAGTAAAATAACTTTTGTATGAAATTCCCTAGGGTCCGATGATTCTTACTAGGCGATTTGAATACTTTGCACTGGTAAGGAACAATGAATCAAGGACGGTCCGCAGAGGTAAGTATCAAAAGCACTTAAATGCACCACCGATGCCAGGAAAGTTATATCGATGGAACATTTAAGAGAAAGAAAATATTTTTTATATAGGAATCCATTTAATAGAAGATTAATCAAATTTATGGTGAAGGCCAGATGAGAATTTCCCCTTTAATGGTCACCCTCACCAAAGTAAGCATCAGCTGCAGAGTGTTACATGTTCTTTTGCAAACCTAGAAAACACAGTTCTTTGTGTTCATGTTAAAGAGCAAATTTCATTTAATATTGCATTGGATGGTTCCTGGTTTGCCACAGAACGTTATATTTAGAGTTAAAGTTACAGTTGGGAATGGGGAGCTTATAATAAAAATCTAATTTTTGTTTACTGCACTTTTCGAAAACAGTTGGATGAGATATTAAGAGGGAGATTTCATCTTTTTGTAATTCATAATATTTATTAGCAAAAAAAAGAAACTAAGTTTGGTTTCCAGTATTCAGATTACATACATAGTCCTTAATTCATCATACACATAATGTTTTCACGTCATAGAACATATATCAAACATCCATTAAGCTCGGTCACCCCTTGGGGGAGCCGCGACCTCTGCACCCCCTCAAGTTCGCCCCTGGTAATAGTAGTATACAGCAGACAGTAAAAAAAAATGTTTGTAAAAAGTAGAAAATATATTCTATTTAAATATAAAAAGCCTTTAAAGTTCAAATTCACCACTTCCTTTAGAACTGACAACAACATAATTATTTTAATTTAAAAGTGATCAAAAGGTTCTTCAGTTCACCTTAATGTGGTAGCGCAAGGAGGCAAACATCATCTCGTCCACAAAAATTACGCCTTACACAACTTGTTCCCCACAGAAGTATGAAAAAGGGTAAGTGACCTTGGAATAGCATAAAATGAAAAAAAAAACAATTCCCAAAACAAAAGATTTAAATTTTTTTATTCTACTAAACCATGATAAAACCTTATACTGTAGATAAGATTCTCTGCAATATTACGACCCAAAGAATAAAAGGGGACTATTCATCTCGGTTAGGTGTCATTGGAGGCGCACAATTGAATGGAACAATGAAAGCCATAAAAAAACTTTTCGTCAGGGTTTCACCAGATCTTTTTGCCGCTTCCCAGACATGTATGGATACTAAATACCACCACTAGGAAGGGCAATTTGTTAAGCAGAAAACAAGCCTTCAGAAGGCTGTGCACACAGAAAAAAAAGTTATTGGATTTTTAAAAGCGGGGAATGAAAATGAAAAAACATAAACCAAAAAGGGCTTTGTCCTTATGGGGTTGAACATTGAGACTTGTTAAATTGTTAAAAAAAAAAATAGGAAACAATTCTTATTGTGGTGGTGTTACATATGGAAGAAAGAAAATGTTATCATTATAGTTGATCCTTTAAAGGATATTCCCATATAAACAATTAACTGTTGACAACTATCAATATGAGTGAGCTTAAGAAACCTATTGTTACTTATGAACTCATTATATAAACAATGTCATCACATAGCAATTGCAAAAGCTTCCCACATATAAACAGAACCATAGCCAAAAAGACAAAGGAGTGGAGCATATAAACATCTTGCCGTGCATATATATTTTTTCCTCAGTGAGCCAAGCTGCTGTTGGGAGAAGGTCAAGGTTAAGACAGGTTGATAAACAACTTCTTCTAGTATTGTTAACTTTAATGGGGGAGATGTATTAATGTGTCGGTCTCAAAGGAACCTACCACTTCCGAATGATGAATCATGCACACCACCCTGTAGGCTCTTTAATACTGATGCCGGCACATACTTTGGTTAGGGACCTTCACTTTAGTTGAGCGAAACGACCTTTAGATTTACCTAATATTTCAAATGAATCTTCGATTGCTATGCCCACGTCAATTAAGCAACACCTCTGTCTTCTTATGCGCCACAGGTACGTTTGATTGTCACATCGCCTCTCGGCAATTAGTGCCCATGCGCAGAGACAAACTATTGCAGCAGCCACTTCCTCACTGCAGGATATCAAGGCCTCAGAACATAGATTGTGCAACTCTCTGTTATATAGATGTCCGTATATTACCTGATGTAGATATGGATAATTGAATCTCTATAGGTGATATATATTTCGACGGGAGGCTGTCTAATCCGGGGTTTCCCGTTTTTTCATATATCTATCGCCCCATTTATCTCTTCTTTGTTATTCGTAGTTCCATAAACGGGTTATCTCTTCTATTTAAGTTGGGGTAGTTTATTTCTGAAGAATAATTGCCTAGTCTAGAGGGTATAATATGTAATTTTGTGTCATATAGTTCTGTATTAAAATTCCAGAGAGATTACTTATATGACACTTATCCGAGGAAATCCTTATTTTCTGCCTTTTATCGTGCGATATAAAGATATTCATTAGCTTTTGATTTCTAATCAAAGAGGACAGGATGTTCCGCTGATCTACTTCCTTCCCTAAAGATCTATCATTAATTTGGTTTTTTGAATTATATATAGTGTGCTCTCCCCGGCCCCTTTTCCCCAAAAATAACTATCTTAAATACTGTCTAATGTTTTGCACATAACCATATTCAATATCAAAAACATAAAAACCAAAAAGGGGCTTTGTCCTTATGTGTTATTTGAACATGTGAGACTTGGTCTAAATATGTAAAAAAAAAAAATAAAACAATTCTTAGTGGTGGCTGTAATATATGGAAGAAAATGTTTATCATTTGTAGTTGATCCTTAACCCCTTAAGGACGCGCTGTTTGCAGGTTAAGGCTCGCAAACTTTTTTTGAAATTTGAACCAGTGTCTCTTCTTGTGGTAATAACTTTTCAACCGCTTTAAGATATCTCTGTGATTTTGAGATTGTTTTCGTTGAGACATTGTGTTTATGTTAGTCGTGTTCATTTAGGTGATCCGTTCCATTTTTTGGGGGGTAAAAAATTCAAAAATTTGGGGAAAAATTTGAAACAATGACTATTTTTCAAATAGTTCAAAAAATCGTATAAGTTTTAGACCCAAAAAGTGATACCACAAATTTTTTTTGATTGATAGAAACCTTTTGCAATTGGTCTTCTTTTTATATCCATTATTTGTTTTAAGTTTCCATTATTTTATGGATGTGAGAAGGTTGAAGTTTTAGTAGCAAAACTTCTCAGATTTTCTGAAATTTGAAAAATGCGAACTTTTGGTGATCAATTCAGTTTGGAAGTTGCACCTCCTCCTTAAAAGACTTATGTACTAATACCCCCACAAGTAAACACCCATTTATGTGAAACCTAACATCTCTAAACCTATTCAACTCAGCATTGAAGAAGTCTGTTAACCATTTAATATTTTTCCGGAAGCCTATGAAAATGAGTGGAAAATTTTGGATGAAAAATTTAAATTTTTGATTTAAATTCGTTCCATATTTAGCCCTTAAAACGGATACATTCAGAAGGAAGGAATTTGAGGTTGGGTAAATGGTAAAATTATATATTCTAATTTCTTGCCCCTTGCTTCTTCGAAGTACGGCACACCAGACATGGGATTGTAGCTGCTGTTTCCCGCACAGGATGTCCAGAAAAGAGTTAGCAAACTGGGAATTGGCAAAAAGGCCAAGTTGGATGAAATATTTGGTGGTGCCACAGGTAATTGAAGAGCCCCTGAAGTAAAAAGTTACAATAGAAACCCCCCAAAATGTCACCATTTCGGAAAAATAGACCCCTCAAAGAATTATCGGTGGTGTGTGGTGAGAATTTAACCCCCGACACGCTAGTCAAAATATAAATGCAAAGTTAATGGTGGCAGATGTAAAAAAATGTGATTTTTTTATCTCCAAAAATGTCATTTAGTGCCTAATACACTGATGACCAACCCATGACACTTTAGAACACAACACCCCAAAAAATCATTCTGCGGGTTGTCAGGAGTACAGCAATACCCACACATGTGCCAATAATTTACAGACTGGGCACAAAGAAGGATGAGAACGGAAGGATGTGAAATTTTGTTTACAGCTCCGTTTCACATGTTTGGATTTGGAGTGCCATGTCATGTGGCAGGGCAGTTTGAGGGCCAGTGCACTAGAAACCCCCAATAAATGATACCATATGAAACTAGACCCCTCAAAGAATTTATCGGTGGTTTGGTTGAGCATTTTACCCCCGACCGCTGGTCAAAATTAAATGCAAAGAAATGGCGCAGAAGTAAAAATTGCGGTTTATCTCAAAAATGTCATTTTGTGCATCTTATTACGTGGCCCAACCCATGCTTGAGAACAAAAAACACCCCCAAAATCATTATGCGGGTTGTCCTGCGTACAGCACATACCAACAGTGCACCAATTAATTTACAGAATGGGCACACAGAAGGGATGAGAGGAAGGGTGACATTTTGAATTTCCAGCTCAGTTTTTCACTGTTTGGATTTGGAGTAGTTAGTTTGCAATCGTCATGGTGGCAGGGCCCGTGAAGGTGAGGTGGCCAGTGCAATAGAAACCCCCAATAATGATTTACCATTTATGGAAACTAGGGACCCCTCAAAAGAATTATCGGGTTGTGTGAGCATTTTAACCCCGAAACGCTGGTCACAAAATTAAATGCAAAGTAAATGTGCCCAGAAGTAAAAATTGCGTTTTATCTCAAAAATGTCCATGTAGTGCCTCATATACTGTGCCCAACCACATGGCCACTTTAGACAAAAACACCCCCAAAAAATCATTCTGCGGGTTTGTTCCTGGTACAGCAATACCACACATGTGCCAAGAATTTACAGACTGGGCACACAGAAGGGTGAGGAACGGAAGGAGTGAAATTTTGATTTCCAGCTCCGTTTTCATATGTTTGGATTTGGCGTGCCATGTCATGTTGGGAGGGCCCGTGAGGTGCAGTGCAATCAGTGAATAGAAAACCCCCCAAGAAATGATACAATATGGAAAATAGCCCCTCAAAAGAATTTATCGGTGGTGTGTGTGAGCATTTTAACCCCCAACACGCTGGTCAAAAGTAAATGCCAAAGTAAATGGTTGCCGAGTAAAAAATTGCGTTTTTATCTCAAAAAATGTAATTTTAGTGCCTCATATACTGTGCCCAACCATGCCACTTAGCAAACACCCCAAAAAATATTTCTGCGGGTTGTCCTGAGTACAGCCAATACCAAACATGTGCCAATATAATTTACAGACTGGGCACACAGAAGGATGAGAACGGAAGAGTGGTGACATTTTTGATTTCCAGCTCCGTGTCACATGTTGGATTTGGAGTGCCAGTCATGTTGGCAGGGCCCCGTGAACAGGTGCCAGGCAATAGAAAACCCCCAATAAATGATGTACCATTAGGAAAATAGACCCCTTCAAAGAATTTAGCGGTGGTTGTGTAGATGAGCATTTTAACCCCCGAAACGCTGGTCAAAATTAAATGCAAAGTAAATGGCTTGAGAGTACCAAATGCGTTTTTATCCCAAAAAATGTCATTTTAGTGCCCTTCATATACTGTGGCCAAACCCATGCCACTTTAGACAAAACACCCCAAAATCATTCTGGGGTTGTCCTGAGTACAGCAATACCAAACATGTGCCAAAATTACCAAGGACTGGGCACACAGAAGGGGATGAGAAGGAAAGGAGTGAAATTTGGATTTCCCCAGCTCCGTTTTCACATGTTGGATTTGGAGTTGCCATGTTCAGGTGGCAGGGACCCCCGTGAGCCGGGGTGTACCAAGGCCTGAATGCTGCCTGAGGCGAGCCATAGGAAAGACGCACACCCCCCCGTGCACATAGACGTAATAATATCAGGGAGTGTCAGGACCAGATCCTCCTATTGGTTTGGCTGTGAAAATAAAGCAATGCACAAAATGCATACACCGCACACCCATGTAGTATAAAATGACACAGCGGCCAACGATTAGTATAAGATAGATAAAGCATTCCACAGTAGTACACAAGCTACAGAGGTAATGCCCATTGTTTTCAGTATAAATGCATACAGACGTACCGCCGATATGTAGTCTAAAATACATACAGCCTGCCGCAATGCAGTATACAATACATAGAGTAACGCATGTAGTATAAAATAAGTACCGCGTACCGCCATAGAGTATACAAATGCATACATGTATCGCCATGTAGTATAAGATGCATACAGCGTACAGCCATGTAGTATAATGCAACAGCATATTGCAATGTAGTATAATATGCATACAGCGTACCGCCAATTTCAGTGTAGTATAAAATGCATTACAGCGTCCCGCCATTGTAGTATAAAATGCATACAGCGTACCGCCATTTGTAGTATAAAACGACATTACAGGTTACCACTATAGAGTTACAAAATAGAAGCTCTCATAAATATCATAAATACAGTCCTATATATACAGCAGGATGGGACACAGATACAAAACAGAGAGCCACCGGCCACACACGGGACATAACAGCAAAGAGAGTAGAGAGAGACACACCACCACAGACGAGAGAGACACAAACACACCACAGACGGGGAAGACACACACACACAGACGGAGAGAGAGAAGAGAGAGAGAGAAGAGAGAGAGAAGAGAGAGAGGGACACACACACAGACACACACAAACAGGGGAGAGAACACAACAGACAGGGAGACAGAGGACACAATAAATATACACACACACATATATACATACACAAATATATCAATAAATAAGATAACTACATTCCTTTCAGGGTCTTGGTAAGTTGGTCTCTCATGCGGCGGTGGCGGGCGGGCGGGGCCAGTGCCCGTGTGGAGGGCTGGGATTGGGGAGGACGGCGGGGGAGGAGGCGGGATAAGGGGACGAGAGATTTGGTGTGGGGGGGAGAGGGGAGGGGGACGACTAGATTCAGGGAGCGGGTAGGGACAGATACGAGAACGGGGGTGGATTATGGTTGGTGCGGGAGCGGGGGTGGGTGGTTTATGGTAGGGCGGGGAGCGGGGGTGGGGCGGGTCGGGTGGGAGCTCGGAGCCTTTGCCGGGAGACAGGAGGCGGAAGGTTAGTTGTGGGGAAGTAGGAACACGGTGCCGGCGGAGCAAGAAACGCCAGGCGGGAGTTCGATGGAGGAGGAGGCAGAAGAGTGCGGGTGAAGGGCAGAAAGGCATGAGGGCTCGAGCGTGAGAAAGAGGAATAGAAAAACAAGAAAAATCAAAGGAGGACAAAACGATCAGACTCATTACCACCTTTGATAATGGGGCATCTGATGCCGAAAGAATCCTGGAAAAACACTGGGACATCTTACTGATGGACCCTGACGTGAGGGAAGTAATTAGTGCATACTATTCCTCTTTCTCACGCTCGAGCCCTCATGCCTTTCTGCCCTTCACCCGCACTCTTCTGCCTCCTCCTCCATCGAACTCCCGCCTGGCGTTTCTTGCTCCGCCGGCACCGTGTTCCTACTTCCCCACAACTAACCTTCCGCCTCCTGTCTCCCGGCAAAGGCTCCGAGCTCCCACCCGACCCGCCCCACCCCCGCTCCCCGCCCTACCATAAACCACCCACCCCCGCTCCCGCACCAACCATAATCCACCCCCGTTCTCGTATCTGTCCCTACCCGCTCCCTGAATCTAGTCGTCCCCCTCCCCTCTCCCCCCCACACCAAATCTCTCGTCCCCTTATCCCGCCTCCTCCCCCGCCGTCCTCCCCAATCCCAGCCCTCCACACGGGCACTGGCCCCGCCCGCCCGCCACCGCCGCATGAGAGACCAACTTACCAAGACCCTGAAAGGAATGTAGTTATCTTATTTATTGATATATTTGTGTATGTATATATGTGTGTGTGTATATTTATTGTGTCCTCTGTCTCCCTGTCTGTTGTGTTCTCTCCCCTGTTTGTGTGTGTCTGTGTGTGTGTCCCTCTCTCTCTTCTCTCTCTCTTCTCTCTCTCTCTTCTCTCTCTCCGTCTGTGTGTGTGTGTCTTCCCCGTCTGTGGTGTGTTTGTGTCTCTCTCGTCTGTGGTGGTGTGTCTCTCTCTACTCTCTTTGCTGTTATGTCCCGTGTGTGGCCGGTGGCTCTCTGTTTTGTATCTGTGTCCCATCCTGCTGTATATATAGGACTGTATTTATGATATTTATGAGAGCTTCTATTTTGTAACTCTATAGTGGTAACCTGTAATGTCGTTTTATACTACAAATGGCGGTACGCTGTATGCATTTTATACTACAATGGCGGGACGCTGTAATGCATTTTATACTACACTGAAATTGGCGGTACGCTGTATGCATATTATACTACATTGCAATATGCTGTTGCATTATACTACATGGCTGTACGCTGTATGCATCTTATACTACATGGCGATACATGTATGCATTTGTATACTCTATGGCGGTACGCGGTACTTATTTTATACTACATGCGTTACTCTATGTATTGTATACTGCATTGCGGCAGGCTGTATGTATTTTAGACTACATATCGGCGGTACGTCTGTATGCATTTATACTGAAAACAATGGGCATTACCTCTGTAGCTTGTGTACTACTGTGGAATGCTTTATCTATCTTATACTAATCGTTGGCCGCTGTGTCATTTTATACTACATGGGTGTGCGGTGTATGCATTTTGTGCATTGCTTTATTTTCACAGCCAAACCAATAGGAGGATCTGGTCCTGACACTCCCTGATATTATTACGTCTATGTGCACGGGGGGGTGTGCGTCTTTCCTATGGCTCGCCTCAGGCAGCATTCAGGCCTTGGTACACCCCGGCTCACGGGGGTCCCTGCCACCTGAACATGGCAACTCCAAATCCAACATGTGAAAACGGAGCTGGGGAAATCCAAATTTCACTCCTTTCCTTCTCATCCCCTTCTGTGTGCCCAGTCCTTGGTAATTTTGGCACATGTTTGGTATTGCTGTACTCAGGACAACCCCAGAATGATTTTGGGGTGTTTTGTCTAAAGTGGCATGGGTTTGGCCACAGTATATGAAGGGCACTAAAATGACATTTTTTGGGATAAAAACGCATTTGGTACTCTCAAGCCATTTACTTTGCATTTAATTTTGACCAGCGTTTCGGGGGTTAAAATGCTCATCTACACAACCACCGCTAAATTCTTTGAAGGGGTCTATTTTCCTAATGGTACATCATTTATTGGGGGTTTTCTATTGCCTGGCACCTGTTCACGGGGCCCTGCCAACATGACTGGCACTCCAAATCCAACATGTGACACGGAGCTGGAAATCAAAAATGTCACCACTCTTCCGTTCTCATCCTTCTGTGTGCCCAGTCTGTAAATTATATTGGCACATGTTTGGTATTGGCTGTACTCAGGACAACCCGCAGAAATATTTTTTGGGGTGTTTGCTAAGTGGCATGGTTGGGCACAGTATATGAGGCACTAAAATTACATTTTTTGAGATAAAAACGCAATTTTTTACTCGGCAACCATTTACTTTGGCATTTACTTTTGACCAGCGTGTTGGGGGTTAAAATGCTCACACACACCACCGATAAATTCTTTTGAGGGGCTATTTTCCATATTGTATCATTTCTTGGGGGGTTTTCTATTCACTGATTGCACTGCACCTCACGGGCCCTCCCAACATGACATGGCACGCCAAATCCAAACATATGAAAACGGAGCTGGAAATCAAAATTTCACTCCTTCCGTTCCTCACCCTTCTGTGTGCCCAGTCTGTAAATTCTTGGCACATGTGTGGTATTGCTGTACCAGGAACAAACCCGCAGAATGATTTTTTGGGGGTGTTTTTGTCTAAAGTGGCCATGTGGTTGGGCACAGTATATGAGGCACTACATGGACATTTTTGAGATAAAACGCAATTTTTACTTCTGGGCACATTTACTTTGCATTTAATTTTGTGACCAGCGTTTCGGGGTTAAAATGCTCACACAACCCGATAATTCTTTTGAGGGGTCCCTAGTTTCCATAAATGGTAAATCATTATTGGGGGTTTCTATTGCACTGGCCACCTCACCTTCACGGGCCCTGCCACCATGACGATTGCAAACTAACTACTCCAAATCCAAACAGTGAAAAACTGAGCTGGAAATTCAAAATGTCACCCTTCCTCTCATCCCTTCTGTGTGCCCATTCTGTAAATTAATTGGTGCACTGTTGGTATGTGCTGTACGCAGGACAACCCGCATAATGATTTTGGGGGTGTTTTTTGTTCTCAAGCATGGGTTGGGCCACGTAATAAGATGCACAAAATGACATTTTTGAGATAAACCGCAATTTTTACTTCTGCGCCATTTCTTTGCATTTAATTTTGACCAGCGGTCGGGGGTAAAATGCTCAACCAAACCACCGATAAATTCTTTGAGGGGTCTAGTTTCATATGGTATCATTTATTGGGGGTTTCTAGTGCACTGGCCCTCAAACTGCCCTGCCACATGACATGGCACTCCAAATCCAAACATGTGAAACGGAGCTGTAAACAAAATTTCACATCCTTCCGTTCTCATCCTTCTTTGTGCCCAGTCTGTAAATTATTGGCACATGTGTGGGTATTGCTGTACTCCTGACAACCCGCAGAATGATTTTTTGGGGTGTTGTGTTCTAAAGTGTCATGGGTTGGTCATCAGTGTATTAGGCACTAAATGACATTTTTGGAGATAAAAAAATCACATTTTTTTACATCTGCCACCATTAACTTTGCATTTATATTTTGACTAGCGTGTCGGGGGTTAAATTCTCACCACACACCACCGATAATTCTTTGAGGGGTCTATTTTTCCGAAATGGTGACATTTTGGGGGGTTTCTATTGTAACTTTTTACTTCAGGGGCTCTTCAATTACCTGTGGCACCACCAAATATTTCATCCAACTTGGCCTTTTTGCCAATTCCCAGTTTGCTAACTCTTTTCTGGACATCCTGTGCGGGAAACAGCAGCTACAATCCCATGTCTGGTGTGCCGTACTTCGAAGAAGCAAGGGGCAAGAAATTAGAATATATAATTTTACCATTTACCCAACCTCAAATTCCTTCCTTCTGAATGTATCCGTTTTAAGGGCTAAATATGGAACGAATTTAAATCAAAAATTTAAATTTTTCATCCAAAATTTTCCACTCATTTTCATAGGCTTCCGGAAAAATATTAAATGGTTAACAGACTTCTTCAATGCTGAGTTGAATAGGTTTAGAGATGTTAGGTTTCACATAAATGGGTGTTTACTTGTGGGGGTATTAGTACATAAGTCTTTTAAGGAGGAGGTGCAACTTCCAAACTGAATTGATCACCAAAAGTTCGCATTTTTCAAATTTCAGAAAATCTGAGAAGTTTTGCTACTAAAACTTCAACCTTCTCACATCCATAAAATAATGGAAACTTAAAACAAATAATGGATATAAAAAGAAGACCAATTGCAAAAGGTTTCTATCAATCAAAAAAAATTTGTGGTATCACTTTTTGGGTCTAAAACTTATACGATTTTTTGAACTATTTGAAAAATAGTCATTGTTTCAAATTTTTCCCCAAATTTTTGAATTTTTTACCCCCCAAAAAATGGAACGGATCACCTAAATGAACACGACTAACATAAACACAATGTCTCAACGAAAACAATCTCAAAATCACAGAGATATCTTAAAGCGGTTGAAAAGTTATTACCACAAGAAGAGACACTGGTTCAAATTTCAAAAAAAGTTTGCGAGCCTTAACCTGCAAACAGCGCGTCCTTAAGGGGTTAAGGATCAACTACAAATGATAAACATTTTCTTCCATATATTACAGCCACCACTAAGAATTGTTTTATTTTTTTTTTTTACATATTTAGACCAAGTCTCACATGTTCAAATAACACATAAGGACAAAGCCCCTTTTTGGTTTTTATGTTTTTGATATTGAATATGGTTATGTGCAAAACATTAGACAGTATTTAAGATAGTTATTTTTGGGGAAAAGGGGCCGGGGAGAGCACACTATATATAATTCAAAAAACCAAATTAATGATAGATCTTTAGGGAAGGAAGTAGATCAGCGGAACATCCTGTCCTCTTTGATTAGAAATCAAAAGCTAATGAATATCTTTATATCGCACGATAAAAGGCAGAAAATAAGGATTTCCTCGGATAAGTGTCATATAAGTAATCTCTCTGGAATTTTAATACAGAACTATATGACACAAAATTACATATTATACCCTCTAGACTAGGCAATTATTCTTCAGAAATAAACTACCCCAACTTAAATAGAAGAGATAACCCGTTTATGGAACTACGAATAACAAAGAAGAGATAAATGGGGCGATAGATATATGAAAAAACGGGAAACCCCGGATTAGACAGCCTCCCGTCGAAATATATATCACCTATAGAGATTCAATTATCCATATCTACATCAGGTAATATACGGACATCTATATAACAGAGAGTTGCACAATCTATGTTCTGAGGCCTTGATATCCTGCAGTGAGGAAGTGGCTGCTGCAATAGTTTGTCTCTGCGCATGGGCACTAATTGCCGAGAGGCGATGTGACAATCAAACGTACCTGTGGCGCATAAGAAGACAGAGGTGTTGCTTAATTGACGTGGGCATAGCAATCGAAGATTCATTTGAAATATTAGGTAAATCTAAAGGTCGTTTCGCTCAACTAAAGTGAAGGTCCCTAACCAAAGTATGTGCCGGCATCAGTATTAAAGAGCCTACAGGGTGGTGTGCATGATTCATCATTCGGAAGTGGTAGGTTCCTTTGAGACCGACACATTAATACATCTCCCCCATTAAAGTTAACAATACTAGAAGAAGTTGTTTATCAACCTGTCTTAACCTTGACCTTCTCCCAACAGCAGCTTGGCTCACTGAGGAAAAAATATATATGCACGGCAAGATGTTTATATGCTCCACTCCTTTGTCTTTTTGGCTATGGTTCTGTTTATATGTGGGAAGCTTTTGCAATTGCTATGTGATGACATTGTTTATATAATGAGTTCATAAGTAACAATAGGTTTCTTAAGCTCACTCATATTGATAGTTGTCAACAGTTAATTGTTTATATGGGAATATCCTTTAAAGGATCAACTATAATGATAACATTTTCTTTCTTCCATATGTAACACCACCACAATAAGAATTGTTTCCTATTTTTTTTTTTAACAATTTAACAAGTCTCAATGTTCAACCCCATAAGGACAAAGCCCTTTTTGGTTTATGTTTTTTCATTTTCATTCCCCGCTTTTAAAAATCCAATAACTTTTTTTTCTGTGTGCACAGCCTTCTGAAGGCTTGTTTTCTGCTTAACAAATTGCCCTTCCTAGTGGTGGTATTTAGTATCCATACATGTCTGGGAAGCGGCAAAAAGATCTGGTGAAACCCTGACGAAAAGTTTTTTTATGGCTTTCATTGTTCCATTCAATTGTGCGCCTCCAATGACACCTAACCGAGATGAATAGTCCCCTTTTATTCTTTGGGTCGTAATATTGCAGAGAATCTTATCTACAGTATAAGGTTTTATCATGGTTTAGTAGAATAAAAAAATTTAAATCTTTTGTTTTGGGAATTGTTTTTTTTTTCATTTTATGCTATTCCAAGGTCACTTACCCTTTTTCATACTTCTGTGGGGAACAAGTTGTGTAAGGCGTAATTTTTGTGGACGAGATGATGTTTGCCTCCTTGCGCTACCACATTAAGGTGAACTGAAGAACCTTTTGATCACTTTTAAATTAAAATAATTATGTTGTTGTCAGTTCTAAAGGAAGTGGTGAATTTGAACTTTAAAGGCTTTTTATATTTAAATAGAATATATTTTCTACTTTTTACAAACATTTTTTTTTACTGTCTGCTGTATACTACTATTACCAGGGGCGAACTTGAGGGGGTGCAGAGGTCGCGGCTCCCCCAAGGGGTGACCGAGCTTAATGGATGTTTGATATATGTTCTATGACGTGAAAACATTATGTGTATGATGAATTAAGGACTATGTATGTAATCTGAATACTGGAAACCAAACTTAGTTTCTTTTTTTTGCTAATAAATATTATGAATTACAAAAAGATGAAATCTCCCTCTTAATATCTCATCCAACTGTTTTCGAAAAGTGCAGTAAACAAAAATTAGATTTTTATTATAAGCTCCCCATTCCCAACTGTAACTTTAACTCTAAATATAACGTTCTGTGGCAAACCAGGAACCATCCAATGCAATATTAAATGAAATTTGCTCTTTAACATGAACACAAAGAACTGTGTTTTCTAGGTTTGCAAAAGAACATGTAACACTCTGCAGCTGATGCTTACTTTGGTGAGGGTGACCATTAAAGGGGAAATTCTCATCTGGCCTTCACCATAAATTTGATTAATCTTCTATTAAATGGATTCCTATATAAAAAATATTTTCTTTCTCTTAAATGTTCCATCGATATAACTTTCCTGGCATCGGTGGTGCATTTAAGTGCTTTTGATACTTACCTCTGCGGACCGTCCTTGATTCATTGTTCCTTACCAGTGCAAAGTATTCAAATCGCCTAGTAAGAATCATCGGACCCTAGGGAATTTCATACAAAAGTTATTTTACTTATCAGTACTTCAAGTGTTCCAATGTTTTATGAACTATTTTGAGACAAAACCCTCCTGGAATCTTTAAGAGGTGTCCCTCAATAATAGTTCATAAAACTAGGAATCAAGATCCAGGAACTGGATAGAGTGAAATTTGGTCAGGATTTGTGTTTTTTTATATCTGTACCCAATATGGAGCAAAATGATAGTACAGTGTATATATTCCTCCTCCGTCCAGCCACACTTGAAGTACTGATCATTAAATAACTTTTTGTATGAAATTCCCTAGGTGTCCGTGAATTTACCAGGCATTCGAATATGGGTTTATGTGCATAAAAATTAGACAGATTTTAAGATAGGTATTTTTGGGGAAAAGGGGCTGGACCACACTATTTATAAATCACTAAGGAGGTGGGGTGGATAACAGCGTCGGCCTGGCCCCACCGGAGTCCCGGAGAAACCTTTCCGGTGGGCCCCAAGTCCCACACTGACTCGGAACCCGAGCTGAGGTGGTCGTTCGTTCACAACAACAGCCCTTAGCAGCGGATATGTCTGCGGGGGGGTTCCGCGATGGACGTGCATTCAACAAAGTATAATTCATGATGGCCCAAACCTATGACAACGCGTGTCAGCACTGACACCTTGCCATTTTCAGTGACACACTGCTGCTGGAGAAAAATTGCTGTAGTGAGTTGTCTGTTTGTCTTGGCCGGTCGGGAGTTGACCTCCTTATCCTTATTGTGCGATGTGTCTGGGCAGCGAGCGTCTGCATCTCATTCATAGAGATCGCAGCTGCTGCTTTCCTTCTCCCTTCCTGCTCCTCTGCGGGAGCGCCGCCCAATGACGCCAGAGTGAGCGTTGGAGACAGAGCAGCCCCAGCTCGCAAAGATGCAACCTATGATGTGCCTGCGCGGGAACTCTACATCAAAGGAGCTGAGAAGCAGCCTGAAGAGAAGTAATGGAGGCTCGTGGTGTCGTTTTGAGCCTGTGCCAGTTATTTAAGTAATTTATTGAGTTGAGCTCTGCCGGCTGGGCTTTGATGTACACTCATTTGGGGGGCAACTTCTCAGACACAATGTCCTTAAAACTACTGTTGCTGGCTGCCTAGGTTCGCCCCATCACTGAAGAAATTCACCCTCCCCCTCACTTATCTTAGTTCATGGCACTCCACACAAGTTTAAAACAGCAAGACCACAAAGAAAGCCCGAAACCCCCCAAAACTGACCATATTAACAAAGTAAGATCACTAGGCAGGTAAGTTAAATAACGATCTATTCGTGTTTTAACAACTCTAACTAATCACAAAATTAGTTTTTTTTTTTCACTCAAGATACAACAAACAACACACACACACCCCCGATTTATGCCGGCGGTTTGTTTTGACGAATTTTGAGACAACCCCAGCCAAAATTTGCATCACTGTATAAGGTTATTAAGTTCTTCTTCCTCTGGCAGGAAACCAGAACCTAATTTAATGATGTTTAATGATGTGTCCCCGGCCCCTCCCCTACCTCCTTCCCCTAAACTACATGCAAGCATATGAGTCGGGTGGAGAGGTAAGTTGGAAGGCACGGGAGGCACATCATTAACATATGTTAATTAAAGTGTTAATTTGCTTCCTCTGCTTCACCAGCAGAGTCCTCCGACTGCTGCTAAAGGAGCTGTGGCCCGTCCCGCCTCGCCCCGCCCCACCATCGGCATGCCCCGCCCACCTCGGCTCATAATGCACGCCGGCTCGCGCTTCTTACATACATCTGGCCTAGGGGCCATGCTCCTCCTTCAGTCCTGGACTGCGCTGCTCACAGGCCTGCCACCTCTCCTAACACTGGCCTCTGCCTGACAATCTTCCTTCCTGTTCGAGGTAAACATCCAGCTTTAAGGTGGGTAAGTTAATTATTACTATGTAAATGTGTATCTGTTTGTATATTGTCATATGCTGTGTGTAATATGCCTGTTTGTGTATCTGTGTATATAACTGTTGTGTATCTGTTGTATATGGCTGTTTATCTGTGTATATATACTGTGTATATTGCTGTTGTACTGTGTAAAATATGCTGTTTGGTGTAGTGTATATATGCTGTGTGTGTATCTTGTGTATCTATTCTGTGTGTGTATATCTTGGTTATAATCTGGTTGTGTAATATGCTGTGTGTGTATCTGTGGTATATATCTTGTGTGTAATCTGTTATATACTGTTTGTGTAATGTGCCTATGCTGTGTATCTGTGTGTGTATATACTGTGTATAATTCTGTGTTGTATCTGTGTATATATTCTGTGGGTATATATGCTGTGTGTGTAATCTTGTATTATGCTGCTGTGTACTGTGTATATATGCTATGTGTATATATGCTGTGTGTATAATCTGTGTATATATTGCTGTTGTGTGTTCTGTGTATATAGGCTATGTGTATATATCTGTGTGTGTATCTGTTATATATGCTGTGTGTATATATGCTGTGGTGTATCTGTGTATATATGCGCGTGTGTATCTGTGTATATATGGGCTTCGTGTGTATCTGCTTTCTATGCGCGTGTGTATATCTGTGTATATATGCTGTGTTTGTACCTGTATATATGCTATGTGTATATATGCTGTGTTTGTATCTGTTATATAGGCTGTGTGTATATATCTGTTTGGTGTATCTGGGTATTATGCTGCTGTGTATATCTGTGTATATATGCTGTGTGTGTATCTGTGTAATATATGCTAGTTTATCTATTCTCTGTGGTATCTTGTGTATAATGCGCGTGTGTACTGTTTTGTATATATGCGTGCGTGTGTATCGGTGTATATATGCTGCGTGGTATCTTTGTATATATTCTGCGTGTGTATCTGTGTATATAGCGTGTGGTGTCTCTGTGTATATATGCTAGTGTATATATCTGTGTGTGTTTCGGTGTATATATGCTGTGGTGTATATATGCTGTGTGTATCTGTGTATATATGCTGTGTGTGTATCTGTGAATTGCTGTGTCCTGTGTCTATATGCGTTGGCTATATGCTGTATTCTGTTGTTGTAAATAGTTGTATATGTTGTAAATTTGATGTGTATATACTTATGTGTGTATACAAGTAAAAGTGATTGTGATTGTGTAAATGTGTGGGGTGTAAATTGCATGTATTTTTAAAGGAAGGGGGCTCATTACCAAATACAGGCACCAAATTATGCTCCATACTATCAACATAAATCTAAATCTTGGTGCTGCATTTATGTTACGAGATGGTTTTCGGGCACTGTATTTTATATATGCACTGTCTAATGTTCGATGCTTTTATAAATCTGCCCAAATGGGTTTATACTGTAAAAGTAATTTTAACGATTTTAAACATGAAGGATGGCCCCCAAAAAATTTTCTCTGGCGGGCCAATGTACTCCATCCGACACTGGGTGGATATATATATGGCGGGATAGACACCCACAGGAGAAAGTTTTTCGTGCCCACTCAATCCACACAACATTTTTCACGAATAGAGTTAGGTTTTAGGTGAATGATCTTCACTACCACCGTAATGTGAATTTTTTTTACAGGGCAAAGGGGAATGTCGGCCACCTACCATAGTATGTTACAGATGGAGGTGATAGACCTAAGTAAAATCAAGAATATTGTTTATCCCGATCCACATAATAGTCTATCACTGATCACACATGTTTTCATATTAAATTAAGGTTTTTTTTGAAGCTAACCAGCATCAGGGCTAGTTGGGGTAATTGGTGAATACCTTTAAGTGGTTACCTGGGAGGCTATAAAAAAATTAATAAAAGAATTCGTGAATGAGACCAATCGAGGGAAGCAACAACCCTTGTAATGGAGGGGGAGAAGACTTGCACATATAATATAAAGAAAGATGGCTAATAGAGAAGAACAAAAATATATCAAGACCCTAGTGAGACAACAGATAAAATGGGAGAACTATAGTTGCTATGAGATAGAACAGATACAGAGACAAATAAAGATAAAAACACAAACTTAATGATAGATCTTTTAGGGAGGAATATAAAAATCAGGGAAACTCCGGGCCTCTTTGTTAGAAATAATTGAAATATCTTATATGCAGCGATAAAAGACACGATATAGGATTTCCTGGATAATGGTCCATATAGTAAAATCTCTTGAATTTTTATACAGCAACTATATGACACACAAAATTACATACCTCCTCTGAGTGAACCTAGGCAAATATCCTATCTAAGAAATGTAACTACCCCAACTTAAATGAAGAGAAACAGTTTATTGGGAACTACCACTAAACAATAAGCAAGAGATAATATGAAAAGGCGATGAGGAACCCGGGATACAGGCCCTATTCAGCGCTCAGTCGAACTAATAATTCCACTATCGAGATTCAATTATTCCATATCTACACAGGTAATACTAGGACATCTATATACTGGAGAGTGCCACACATCTATGTCTCTGAGGCTTGATAGTCCTAATTAAAAACACGGACAATAATCCTTTAGATCCAGGAATTATCTCGACCCATTTCCCGTCATAAACTTTTTGGATAATAAAATTTAACGCAAAATTCTGTCCGAGCGCCTAAAGAAATAATAGCGGGTATTATCTCCCCCCAAAGAAGCCGAATTGGGCAACACGTGTGGGGTCTTCTGCTCCTACCTGTGGTTTGTACCTACTATCCTCCTTGCTTTCCTCGGGCATTGTTTTACTTTACCACTACCCAGGCCCTATAAACTGTATTTGTCTTATGTGGATGTACTAGTTTGATTTAATGTCTGCATGTACATAGGGATTCATCAGCACCTTGATTAAGGTAGAGAGCTTCTGCTTTTGTCTGTTTGTTGTTCCCCAGTATTGTCACCACTCTCTTTCCCATGCCTGTCTATAGGGACATAGGTTTTTACATTTTTTATATGTGGTATAATAGGTTATGTGCAGTATACTCAGTCCATTGTATTCCTTTTTGGTGCATGCTAATTAAAAAACAGGACAAAGATCCTTTAGATCCAGGATTGTATCGACCCATTTCCCTCATAATTTGGATAATAAAATTATAGCAAAAATTCTTCCGAGCGACTAAAAAATAATAGCAGTATTATCTCTGTGATATAAAACAGATTCATGTTGAAAATGACCGCCATGAATCACAGAGGGTAATGATAATATCCAGTCGATGTAAACAAGAAGGGACAAATAAAGCAGTGGTGGCCCTCGACGCTATCAGCATTTTACAGCGTGAATGAAAATATTAGGGGCAATAATGAAAAAGTTTTGGATTCGGGCAGGGATTCATAAGATGGTTCAAAATTTGTACAGACCCTAAAGCAGGAAGTTGAAGTTAATGGCGAAATATCAAGCATTAGAGATGAGCGAGCACTAAAATGCTCGGGGTGCTCGTTATTCGAGACGAACTTTTCAGCATGCTCAAGTGCTCGTCCTGAATAACGAGCCCCATTGAAGTCAATGGGGAGACTCGAGATTTTTCAAAGGGACCATGGTTCAGGAATAAAATGTGTATTTTAATTGAAAAAGAATGTACTTCTGATAAGTTAGATGTATGCAAACATCTCAATCTATTCTTCATGTTCCGCGTGTATATTTATCTCCCGACAAGTTATCAGATGTGAAGAACAGAATAAAAACAGTGAATCAGGAATCATTTAAGTGAAAAAGCAGTGAAAAAAAGTATTAGATTACAGATTTCGGCAACATCTGCTTTTCTTGTCGGGGTGATACGCCGTCCCGGGATCCGCTCCTCTTCCATTGAATCCCTCCCGTGCGCCCGATGTCTCCCCGTGCTGCCGATGTCTCCCCCGTGCTTCCCGATGTCCTCCATGCTGCCTTATGTCTTCCCGTGCTGCCGATGTCTCCCCGTGTCCTGCCCGAGTGTCCCCCGTGCCTGCCGGATGTCTCCCGCCTTGCTGCCGATGTCTCCCCCTCCTGCTGACCCGACGTCTCCCCGTGCTGCCCGATGTCTCTCGTGCTGCCGATGTCTCCCCCGTGCTGCCCGATGTCTCCCCCGTGCGTGCCTTCCGGCTGCCCGATGTCTCCCCCGCGCTGCCCGATGTCTCCCCGACGCTCTGCCCGATGTCTCCCGGCGCCCGATGGTTCCCCCGTGCTGCCCGATGTCTCCCCGTGCGCCCGATGTCTCCCCGGCTGCCGATGTCTCCCCCGTGCTGCCCGATGTCTCCCCGTGCTGCCCGATGTTCCCCCCGTGGCTTGCCCATGTCTCCCTGCTGCCCGATGTCTCCCCGCGTGCTGCCCGAGTCTCCCCCGGCTGCGATGTACCTCCCCGTGCCTGCCCGTATGTCTCCCCTGTGCTGCTTGATTGTCTGCCCTGCGCGGATTGTCGCCCTGCTGGCCGTTGCCTCGCGTATCTTCCGACAATAAGCGATGTGCCGAACATCTGTAATCTATCTTCACTGTTTCTTCACTGTCTTTTTCACCATTAAATGATACCTGTGTTCATCGTGTGTTTTCACTGTTTTATTCTATTCTTCATGTTCTTCACTGGTTTTTTAATTAAGTCTCGATCTCGAGCAGGGGAAATACTCGTCCGAGCAACGAGCCGTTTCGAGATACCTTAATACTCGAACGAGCATCAAGCCTCGGACGAGTATACTCGCTCAATCTCTAATCAGCATCTTTTGATATACAATAGGTGTACAAGGCAGGGGTGCCCTTTATCCCCCAATGGCGATTGAGCCAGTGGCTTCAATAATAAAACAAACGAGCGTGGGAAGGGTATTCAAGTAGGGGACTACGAGAAAACAATTGTGCTCTTCGCCGTTATCCAAGACCCCAGAATCCCTGTCTGAAATTATGGAAATACTAAAGCATTCGCAAATCTCAGGCTTAAACTTATTGGTCTAAATCACACCTACTGCCGCTATGACGTTTTAAGTGAGTACCAAAAAACAGATTTAAGCTCTTGGGATTAGAGGATATATTAAATACTTGGGATTATAGGAAGATTTGTATGGCAAGGAAGAAGGCTAAGATTAAAAAAGTCTCTGCAGTACTTTGAGAACGGAGGAAGGGATTACACGATATGAAGTTATATTTTTAATGACGGTCGAATTACAACATTGAGTAAAATGGCAAGAACAAAAGGGGAAGTATGTGGACACACAGTCCCTCTCGCATTTCATAAGCAAAAGCAACTTGTTCTTGTGCATCAAGTGACCACATGGCTAGATTTATGGGAAATTATCTAGGTAATAAAGGTACATTTTTTTAAACAACTTCCATTTGAAGGGATATTTCATTAAACATGTGAACAAATAATTCAATTAAATATTAATGTCAGGATGAGTATATCCCTTTAATATTAATACACAAAACTGTCAATCACATTTCATGAAAAAAAGTAATGTAATGCTGTTCCAAAATATCATTATATCTAAAAACCCTTTTGCTTTTTTGGCTTCTTATTTACTCCTCCTTCAAGAATCCATACTTTTTTGTTCTTTATTTTTTGCGCAACAAATTGTACGTCTTACTGTCATTTGTATATTTTAATGCGTATTCCGGGGGAGCTATAGAAAATCCATATCAGTGAAATGATAAGAAAAATGCATTTTCTTCCATTTTGGGCCCCTGTTTTATGGCTTTCCCTGTGCGCCCAAAAGCAAGCTTTTATTCTTTAGATAGTATGATAACAGGGATGAGAAAATATCTATGTTAATATGATTTCTTCTACATCTTTTGTACAAAAAGAAAAATATTTTTACAATTTTTTGAGGCCAATGTCGTTTTCATACTGCTTTCGTACGGAGCTGTGGTGAGGTGTCATGTTTTGCTGTCTGATATTTCATTGCTGCACTTTGGGGATTGTATGTTCCTTTGTTCACTTTTTATTCTAATTTTTTTAAAAAATAGCAAAATGGCAAAAAAAAGTGTTGGATTATGACATTTGGTTCAATACCTGAAATATGGAACATTTACTAAGAGTTTTGTTGCCTAGTATAAATGCACAGGTGTCACTAAAAGTCCGTGTGCCGGAAATGTGTCCAGACACTTCTTAAATACCCATTGCAGTTTGCACTGAAAAGAACAGGCAAAGTCGACAGAAAACCGCTGCAAGGACCTTAGTAGATGTTTAGTTATATTCATTTATTTATAAAGCACCTTACTTCCATGGTGCTGTACAATAGAAAGGATTCACCATAGATTACATTAGTTTTAGCAAGTCCATAATTAATAAAAAATAACTTTTAATAAAGGTAGTAAAAACAACCACTTTCAAATCCATGTTCCGGTTAAACCACAATTCATATGAAAAACCCCTGTGAACAACAACAACCACATAACGGACAATTATGCCTACCATAACCATAAATTATTACAAGCAGCATAAGAGAGGCCACATGCGATGGTGCAGATTGCAGTTGGGAGTAGAAAAAAGGTTGATCTCACCCGTCTTCATCCAGGGGTAGCTGCAGCTGGGCCCGCTTAGTTCAGTGATGACCTGTTCCCCTACTTAGCTGATAGCCTGATCCCCCTTATATTGCTCCCAGCCCTTAACAGGGCAGTCCCAAAACTGCCCCACACCAGCTGTTATGCCCTTACTCTAGACTGCATTAATCCATATTTCCCTACGCGTTTTTGTGCAGCGGTCCTTGTGCACTCATCAGGGGATCCAAATAGCTACACTGTGCTACTTATGCTTGCTGTGCCACAGTGGCCTGTGTAAACAATCGCTTGCTAGCGCTCTAAATTCTCAAGAATGGGCAGTGGCTTTTCCGGGGCTCATCTAAGAGCTGCAGGCACACCTAGTCACTGATAAAGAGCACGGCGTCGGCGCCAGTCTACCCGCGAATGCGCCAGAAAGAAGCGTTCCGGCTCCGCCCAGGCCACACCCCCTCTGACGTTCGTAGGGTTTTCGCTTCATGGCGTGGGAGGGGTCGTGTTCGGAAGCTCCCAGGAGAATTCCCTTTGCTTCGATTACACATTATACGCAATCCCGCTGCATCCACCGTGACATCGGAATGTCATATACTGGTAAGCTTAATGGAAAGAGCAAACATCTCCATTAGATTAAAGTCCCAGCAATGATACATCGATCGGACTTGTGGGTCCGCATCACAGAACTGGGAGTAAACCTCATTGTTCGGAGCAGACCCCGGAGGTTACAAATAGTTTGGTCAAATAAAATCTAGTTTTGGCAAGTTAGGGATGTAATGGCAACCAATTTTTAGTTCAGACATCTTTGATTGGATCACATATTGAGGGTATATGGCAAAGAGTACAAAGAAAAAAGAGAAAAAGGTTGGAAGGCTATGCACGTAGGGATATGAAAGTGTGGTATCTAATATTTTACCTTCCTGTCGATATATCCCTGCCCCCTGTTATACTTTGAGTACATCAGAGGAAGCAAGCATAGCTGAGGGTTTCATTAAACCCTTAGGGGCCACTGGTCCAGGAGAAAGATCCATCTTGCTTCACATTGCAGGGGCCCTGTCCCATTGCCTCCCCTAAGGGGTCTGGGGATAGCCTCGATCCCATGGAAACTATTTTCTTGGCATCGCCCTTGTGGATCAAATTGATGTGGCGGGCCAAGGTGTATCCCTCTTATGGGGATATCTCCCAGATGTTCTCCTATCCTCCTTCTTAATTGGCAATGGTTTTGCCAATGTATTCTAGCTTGCATTCACACATCGCCTGTAAATTACTCCTTCATCCTGCAGTTGATGATTGTTTAATTCTATAGTGGCTGGTCACTGTAGATGTGAAGGTTTTAACAACCTCTTCAAAAGGGCAGGCAATGCACCCACTGCAACAGAAGCTGCCAAACAACTTCTGTTTTATCAAGCCAGGTAGATCGTTGTTCTTCTTGCATAAAGTGACTCCGGACTAGTCTATCCTTGCGAGCGGAGCGATTCCATTGTCCTGTATGTTACAGTTGGGTATGCCACTAATTACTTCCTCACGTCAGGGTCCATCAGTAAGATGTCGAAGGTGATTACAAAAGATCCGGGAGGCGGTCTTGCGACTGAGTTACCGGAAGGCAACCTCCACAAATTCCCCTTCTCAGATGGGAAAAGCTGCATCCCACTCCTTAAAACGAGGCATCCAAAGGGCAGTACTTTCGCCTGAGGAGGAAACTGTTCAGGCACAAAAACATTCCTCAAACAGGCGCAGGCCTTACATCGATTTCCAGGCCCAAGGGTTCCGGACAGGTATAGACAGTCCTTTCCAAGGGATTGCCCTAGCAAAAAAATCGATAGTGACCTCCCTCAAAAACAAGAAAATCAAAGTGAGGACAAAACGATCAGACTCACATACCACCTTTGATAATGGGGGCATCTGATGCCAAAGAATCCTGGAAAAACACCGTGGGAACAGCCTTTCAAGATGCCCTAGCAAAAAAATCGTAGTGACCTCCTCAAAAACAAGAAAAATCAAAGGAGGACAAAACGATCAGACTCATTACCACCTTTGATAATGGGGCATCTGATGCCAAAAGACATCCTGGAAAAACACTGGGACATTTACTGATGGGACTGGCGTTGTAGAGGAGTAATTAGTGTATACCCAACTGTAACTACAGGAAAGGCGCTCTAAAGGATAGACTAGTCCGGAGTCACTTTATGCAGAACAACGATCTACCGGCTTGATATAAACAGAAGTTGTTGGCAGCTTCTGTTGCAGTGGGTGCATTGCTGCCCCTTTGTGAAGAGGGTAAAACCTTACATATACAGTGACAGGCAGCACCTATGAATTACAACAATTCATCAACTGCAGGACTCGAAGGAGATAATTACAGCGAGTGTGAATGCAAGCTAGATACATTGGCAAAACCATCTGCCAATTAAGAAAGGAGGATAGGAGACACATCTGGGGATATCCATAAGAGGGATACACCCTTGGCCCGCACAATCAATTTGGTCCACAAGGGCGATGCCAGAAAATAGTTCCATGGGATCGAGGCTATCCCCAGACCAGTTAGGGGAGGCAATGGGACAGGCCATCCTGCAATGTGAAGCAAGATGGATCTTTCTCCTGGAAACCGTGGCCCTAAGGGTTTAAATGAAACCCTCGCTTGCTTGCTTCCTCTGATGTACTCAAAGTATAACAGGCAGGGATATATCGACAGGAAGTGTAAAATATTAGATACCACACTTTCATATCCCTACGTGCATTTAGCCTTCTAACCTTTTTTCTCTTTTTTCTTTGTACTCATTTCCTATATCCCCAATATTGTCCAATCAAAGATGTCTTGAACTACAATTGTTGCATTACATCCCTAACTGCCAAAAAAACTAGATTTATTTTGACAAACTATTGTACCTCCGGGGTCTGCACGAACAATGAGGTTCTAACTCTCAGTTCTGTGATGCGACCCACAAGCCCCGATCGTGTATCATTGCGGGACTTTAATCTAATGGAGATGTTTGCTCTTTCCTTAAGCTTACCTATGTACTAAATTCCTGATGTCACGGGGATGCAAGCTGGGGATTGGCATAAGTGTAATCGAAGATAAGGGAATTCTCCCTGCGAGCTTCCGGACACAGACCCCTCCACGCCATTGAGAGCGAACCCTACGAAAACGTCAGAGGGGGTGGCCTAGGGCGGCGGAGCCGGAACCGCTATTTCTTTTGGGCATGCGCGGTAGACTGGCGCCGACCGTGCTCTTTACCTAGTGATAGGTGTATGCCTGCAGTCTTTAGATGAGCCCCGGACGAGCCACTGCGTTCTTAGAATTAGGCGCTAGCAAGCGTTGTTCACACAGCCCACTGTGGCCCAGCAAGCATAATAGCACAGTGTAACCTATTTGGATTCCCCTGATGAGTGCACAAGGACGCTGCACAAAACGCGTAGGGAAATAATGGATAATGCAGTCTAGAGTAAGGGCAAACGCGGGTGTGGGGGCAGTTTTGGACCGCCCTTGTAAGGGCTGGGGCAATATAAGGGGATCAGGCTACAGCTACAGTAGGGCAAACAGGGAGGTCCACGTTGCGTTACCATGCGCGCGGTACATAGAAGTGAAGGAGAGCTACGCGCATGGTAAGTGCCGAGCGGTACCTCCGGCTCCGGCTCTATAAAGTTTTTCAAAAGTGTTTTTAAACCGCGATACGGCGGTTTAAAACACTAACAAAATAAGCTCCGGCAACAGCTCACCTGAAGCTGGTGCTCGGTCTTTCCATCAAAAACCTGCAGTTAAGTGCTGGTGTCCTTTATGCAATAATCTATGTGAATCTTTACTGATGGTACACGCACCACGTGGAAGTACATGGTGTTATAACAGTATAATCTAAATACTATAAAACATACCCCCCCTACTGAGGCTCTCCTTGCAGCGGTTTTCTGTCAGGACTTTGCTGCCTTGTTCTTTTTAGACAGTGCAACTAATGCAAGGGTATTAAGAAGTGTCTTGAGACACATTTCCGGCCCACAAGGGGACGGACTTTTAGTGACACCTTGCATTATATACAGGCAAACAAACTCTTAGTAAATGTACTCCATTATTTCAGGTATTGAACCAAATGTCATAATCAACACTTTTTTTGCAATTTTGCTATTTTTAAAAAAAAAATTAGAATAAAAAGTGAACAAAGGAACATACAATCCCCAAAGTAGCAGCAATGAAAATATCAGACCAGCAAAACATGACACCTCACACAGCTCCGTACGAAAGCAGTATGAAAACGACATTGGCCTCAAAAAATTGTAAAACAATTTTTCTTTTTGTACAAAAGATGTAGTAAATCATATTAAAACCTATATAGATTTTCTATCCCTGTTATCATACTAATCTAAAGAATAAAAGCTTCCTTTTGGGGCGCACAGGGAAAGCCATAAAAACAGGGCCCAAAATGGAGAAAATGCATTTTTCTTATCATTTTCACTGCATATGGAATTTTTCTATAGCTCCCCGGAATACAGCATTAAATATTACAAAATGACAGTAAGACGTACAATTTGTTGCGCAAAAAAATCAAAGAACAAAAAAGTTATGGATTCTTGAAGGCGAGGAGTAAAATAAGAAGCCAAAAAACCAAAAAGAGTTTTTAGATAATGATATTTTGGAACAGCATTACATTTACTTTTTTTCATGAAATGTGATATGACAGTTTTGTTATTAATATTAAAGGGATATACTCATCCTGACATTAATATTTAATTGAATTCATTTGTTCACATGTTTTAATTGAAATATCTCTTCAAATGGAAGTTGTTTTAAAAAATGTACCTTTAATTACCTCGATAATTTCCCATAAATCTAGCCATGTGGTCACTTGATTGCACAAAGAAACAAGTTGCTTTTGCTTATGAAATGCTGAGAGTGACTGTGTGTCCCACATACTTCCACTCTTTTGTTCTTGCCATTTTACTAATTGTTGTAATTGCGCCGCATAAAAATATAACTTCATATTCGGTAATCCCATTCCTCCCTGTTCTCTAAAGTACTGCAAATATCTTTTTTAATCTTAGCTCTTCTTCCTTGCCATACAAATTCTCCTATAATTTCCAAGTATTTAATATTATCCTCTAATCCCAATAGCTTTAAATCTGTTTTTGGTATCTCACTTAAAACGTCTAGCGGCAGTATGGTTGATTTAGACCAATTAATGTTTAAGCCTGAGAATTTGCCGAACTGCTTTAGTATTTCCATAACTTCAGACAGGGATTCTGGGGTCTTGGATAACGTGAGTAGCACATCATCGGCGAAGAGCACAATTTTTTCTTCGTAGTCCCCTACTTGAATACCCTTCACACGCTCGTTATGTTTTATTATTGAAGCCAATGGCTCAATCGCCATTGGGGGGATAAAGGGCACCCCTGCCTTGTACACCTATGTATATCAAAAGATGCTGATATTTCGCCATTAACTTCAATTCTTGCTTTAGGCTTCTTGTACAAAATTTGAATCCATCTTATGAATCCCTGCCCGAATCCAAACTTTTTCATTATTGCCCATAGACATTTCCATTCGACGCTGTAAAATGCTTTGATAGCGTCGAGGGCCACCACTGGTCTATCTTGTCCCTCTTCTTGTTTACATGACTGGATATTAATCATTACCCTCTGTAGATTCATGGCGGTCGATTTTCCAGGCATGAATCTGTTTTGATCATCAGAGATAATACCTGCTATTATTTTTTTTAGGCGCTCGGCCAGAATTTTTGCTATAATTTTATTATCCAAATTTATGAGGGAAATGGGTCGATACAATCCTGGATCTAAAGGATCTTTGTCCTGTTTTTTAATTAGCATGCACCAAAAAAGGAATACAATGTACTGAGTATACTGCAATAACCTTTATTCTACACATATAAAAATATAAAAACTTATGTCCCTATAGACATGCATGGGAATGGTGGTAGACAATACTGAAACAAAACAAACAGACAAAAGCAAAGCTCTCTACCTTAATCAAAGTATGTGATGAATCCCTATGTACATGCAGATCATTAATCAATACCATGTGCATCCACATAGACAATACAGTATGTAGGGCTGGTAGTGGTAAAGTACAATGCCCAGGAAAAGCAGGAGGATAGTAGGTACAAACCACAGGTAGGAGCAGAGACCCCGACCGTGTGTCGCCAATCGGTCTCTTCTTGGGGGACATATAATACCCGCTATTATTCTATTAGGCGCTCGGTACAGTAATTTTGCTATAATTTATTACCAATTTATACGGGAATGAGGTCGAGACAGATCCTGGATCTAAAGGATCTTTGTCCTGTTTTTTATAGGACTATCAAGCCTCAGACATAGATTGTGGCAACTCTCCCGTTATATAGATGTCTGTATCCCCTATGTAGATAGGGATAATTGAATCTCTATACTTGATATATATTCGCAGGAGGCTCCCGTCTAATCCAAGCCAGTTCCCTTTTTCATATATCGATCGCCATTTATACTCTTCTTTTGTTATTGGTAGTTCCATAAACTGTTTCTCTTCTATTTAAGTTGGGTGTAATATATTCGTGAAGATTTGCCTAGTTCCCTCAGAGGAGTATGTAATTTTGTGTGTCATAGTTCTGGATAAAATTCCAGAGAGATTTTACTTTATGACCATTATCCGGAAACTCTATGTATCCTTTCCTTTTATCGCTGCCATATAAGATATTTTTTCTTTTTCTACATCAAGAGGCCAGGATTTTCCCTGATCTACTCTCCTAAAGATCTATCATTAATTTGGTTTTTTATCTTTATTGCTCTCTGTTCGTTTCTATCTCATACGCAACTATAGCTTCTTCCCATTTTATCTGTTGTCTAACCTAGGGTCATTGATATATTTTTTGTTCTCCTCTATTAAGCATCTTTCTTTATATCCTATATATGTGCAATCTCTCCCCTCACCTTCCCCTTTGTGTCATACCCTCTAGTAACACTATCAAATATTTACCAATCTACCCCAACTATAGTCCTGTGCTGTTAGCTTCAAAAAAAACCTTTAATTTTACTATGAAAACATTGTGTATCAGTGATAGAATTTATGGTATCTGGATAAACAATATTCTTATTTTCTTAGGTCTATCCCACTCCATTGTACATACATTGGTAGGTCCGAACATTCCCCTGCCCCGTTGTAAAAAAAATTCACATACGGTAGTGTAAGATCTTACCTAAAACATAATCATATTCGTGAAAATGTTGGTTGATTAGAGTGGCACGAAAAACTTTTCCTGTGGGTAATCTATCCCGCCATATCTATCCACCCTTAGTGATTAATATAATAGTGTGTCCCACCCCTTTTCCCAAAAATAACTATCTTAAATCTGTCTAATTTTTCTGCACATAACATATTCAAATCGCCTATGAATTCATCGGACACCTAAGGAATTCATACAAATTATTTTTAACCCTGATCAGCTACTTCAAGTGTGGCTGGCGGAGGAATATATACACCTGTATTATTATTGGCTCCATATGGGTACGTATAAAAACAACAATCTGGCCAAATTCATCATCCATTGTTTCCTGGATCTTTATCCTAATGTTTTAAATATTCAAGAGGTGTCTCAATATAGTTCAAAAAACTTAGGAAACACTGAAGTACTAATCAGTTAATAATAGCTTTGTATGAAATTCCCAAGGTGTCCGATGTCTTACTAGGCGATTGAATACTTCCACTAGTCGGAAACAATGAATCAAGAAGGTCAAGCATTACTCAAAAGCACTTGCCTGACCACCGATGGCAAAGAAAGCATATGATGGCTACCATTTAAGAGAAATAATTTGTTATATAGAATCCAATATAATAAGATTATATCAAATTTAATGTGCATGGCCCAGATGAGAATTCCCCTTTAATGTCATCACCTTCCACCAAGTAAAGCCATCAATCAGAGTGGGCATCGTTCTTTTGCAAGACCTGAACCACAGTCTGTGACAATGTAAAGGAGACATCTTCCCATTATATATATATGCATTGGAATGTGTTTCATGGTCCACAGAACTGTGTATACTTTAGAGTTAAAGTTACAGTTTAGGACATGCGAGAGCTGTATAATAAACATTACATTTTACGTGCACTTTTTAGGAACTACAGTCTTGCTTAGATTAAAGAGGTTATTCTGCATCTTTTTTTTACTTTCATAAATATTTATTAGCAAAACAAGCAATAAGGTTTTTTTTCGCACATTCCATTATTCATATCATAACATTGTCCTAAATTTCATTATAACATATGTTTTCTACTCATATAACCATATATGAAATTCATAGATACGCTCTGTTCCCCCGTTGGGGGACCGCGACCTCTGCACCCCCTCAAGTGTAGCCCCTGGTAATGAGTGTCAGGAAATATCCCCATATCTCTCGAGTGAGTGGTTTCCAATGCAGGGGGGAGATGCCGTATCGGTGTGTCCTCCTTTTATACGATCCTCCAATCGCGTTTCGATTCTTGTGCATTCATTTATTCTTTAGAGCATGCTCGGTGAATGACACTCAGACCTTCAATGTTGAAGAGAATTCCCAGTTTTTATGTTAGTTTGACAGGACAGTTTTTCATATGTTCTTGAGACAAGGAACACTACTGACCCATACCTAATTTCCATGCCTTTCCAGGATCGGTACTGAAAGATGATCTGTGTGCGGGGGGGGGGGGGTGCTTTTTCAAGGGAATCTTTGTATAGATGATGCATCAGAAGAAGATTGATGAAACTGGGATCTATTCCCTCACACATTCCTCCTTTTGTGAATATTTCGGTACTGCCAGGTTGGTACATTGACCATTGCAATCACACTCCAGACTTATCTACCCTTCACCTGCTTCCCTCCTGGCATTCCTGAAACATTATATCACAAACACAATTCATGTAAATCCATGTAAAGGGTTAGATATCTGTCATCCGTTTGGTGATTATCCTTACCATGCCACCTTACCAACCCCGAGTCCTATAGACATGGTATAGGCGCACACACTGTAGTAGGAGTGGTAGGAGTAATAATGGCAAGATACTTACAGATTCACTGTTTAACAGTTCTGGGCTCCGGCTATCTTCAGCCTGTCACAAGTCTCATTGTACTGTTTGTATAGTGGATATGTCACCAGGATTGGGGATACTTCGACAAATGTGACACCTTAGGTTAGTGCACTTACAGGACCATCTCTTCCCCTGGTGTGCAGTCTCTCGCTCTAGCTACTTAGTGTTCTGGAAACTGAAACAGATACTGGTTGGCACCTAAGAAAAAAAGTTTACTGCAGGTTTTTGGACACCTCCACCAGTTCTCTATGACACCATCTGACAACCTTAGGGGAAGTATATATGTGATTCATTCACCGCAGGGGCATTCTAAAAACAACTTCAGAAGGTGAAAAGACTAAGTTTATCCTAGAGCTGTCACAACCCTATATACTACTACCCCAAAGGGATTTTCACTTTAGAAGTCTCTAGAATAAGTGGACTAACATATTCCTCGATCGCCTGTGCTGTAGTGTTTAGTTGCTTCTAAGTTTACAGGAGGTTCAGATTTACCCAGAAAATTAGGTCCACACACACAACACATGTTCCTATTCAAGCTACTTACCTTTGGTAGCTGTTCCATAGCCAATCTGCGAACCTCTGAAGGGTACAGTGCTTCGGAGTGTATATATAGGGTTTTCACTACTCTCCCTACATCGTACTTAAGCATATATAAACATACTTGTGTATGACAGGTAGCAAAAGTGACTCTACGTGAACTCCAATACGTATCACGCCCAGAGCCTCTAGAGTCTTATACTGGTGTCTCCCCTGTGGGTGCACTGAACCATCATAGATTAAAGGCCCTTGGCAACATTGCTTGTCACCTTTTTGCATAGTCACCCTCCATCAAATGGGTCCCAGTTTTACTCCAGTCTTGCTTCCTCCCCTCACCGTGAGCCTGTTGCTCTATAAAGCATAGGAGTATAAGATAACCCGTACTGGGGCCGTGCGATGGTCACTGTCTACGATACTGTGATCCCAGTCTCCTTTATTGCCCCCTGAGGCTTTCTAGTCAACCTGTAACAGGTCACTTCATGTTTATAGCTTAAGGTTTTATCCTTCTAGTATGGACCTTTAGTTACACACTAAAAAAGCCTTTAAAGCCAGCTATTCAAACGTCTCATAGTAGTTGAGGAAACCATTACTAGATCATTGTCCTGAACCAATAAGGAATCCCAAAAAACACCGCACTTCTTCCCGCTCTGCGACTTACCACCATCCATCAGTGCCTTCAACCTCCCGCCTCCTGTTCAGACTAGGGTAGGCAGATTAGGTTCTGCTGCTGTGTACCTAATATATCCGTCATGTTGTGTGACCAACTAATGGCACATTTCATGTAGAATGACCTCATTCCTGGTTCTAAGCCATCCTCCAAAAACCTCAAAATCGCAGATTATGATATACTCAGTTTTGACATTACAAAAAGGTACGGGTTCATTAATCATTAAGATAATAGAAAATTTTAAATAACAACCCGTCGCCTCATGTCTCCCCCCTTTGAATCTAGTCGAAGTAGTGGGGTCTGGATTCTCAGTGTTAATCAGGCCTTCCTAAAAAGGGGGCCACATTATAACCACAGGTTTCTAAGTCCTGAAGAGGTGCAGTAGTAACAGATAGTCCAAAACTACTACATGACGCTTTTTATGCGTAAGCAGCAGATGATACACAAACCAAGACAGGATCCAGGTTGTCATGTGACACACTCTCATGCGAGCTTCCGGTCCAGACGGAGCGAGGGGGGGGGGGGCGTGTGGGGTGGAGTGGTGTCGGTCTTTTCTTCCTCTCCCTGTCGGTGCTTGGTTAAATTAAATAGAACAATAATAAAGTGAACCATTCTTAACCTCATAAAAACACAGTCTTTGGGACCAATGCCGATGTATATCCAATTGCGTATTATTTTAAAAACTATACGTCATCCTGGAGGCCAATACTAGGGCAGAAGCATCACTATAAACAAGTGACGTAATTAGGCTTCTACTGAGTGTTATAATTCTACTAAAAGCTCCTAATACTCAATCTCAGTCATAGCTGCTGAATAGGACTAATATGTAGGGATCATGGGAGTTTTTACTCCTGTGAAGCAATAAATTACAGATAGTTCGTAAGCGAATCAAACCCAAAATCTGCTTAGCGTGCCATGAGGGTTATCAGTCTCAGTAATGACCACTACATTCTCTTTGTTCCTTTCTTCTCTTAACATTCCAACACGTCCCCCCCCCCTCATGTTTATTCAAACTGAGACAAGGGGAGGCCGCCCCCTCTTCTCCCGTGGTGTCTGTAGTACTACGTGTCCCAGCATACCAGGATAAAAAAGAAAGAATCTAACACCCCATTTGTAACCTCTAAATTCACGCTCCATCATCCTACACCAATTGCAAAAACTTTTTGACCCAACCCTCAAACTTTAGTGTATATACTAAAGTTTTACCTACTTTCTGATTCTATTAACATACCTCACAGATTCTCAGTCCAAGCCTGCACTGAAATGTCCACAATTGTGTGCTAGACTTTTTCCGCACATCTGGTAACTCTGATGAATACCACTAGCATCTATACTGATAGAGACAAGGACACTTATTTATATCTCTGGCCATAATCTGCGAACTGTAAAAGATGCAACTCTTAGAAAATCATACAGTATCGGCAAGGGTCAGCTCAGGGAATCCCATTTTGGACCTGCACAACCGGCCAGGAGCTCTCCCACAGAAGACCAATCCGTAACAATATGTTACCTACTACCACTACCCACCCGGGTTTTTGGACTTTTGAATTCTGAGAGGTGCTCCTAGATCAGCAGGCCCAGTCTCCTCCATTTATTCCCTGTGTACGATATCTTAGCTGTCCTTTAGTTACAGCAAAAGCCAAGTACAGCTAATACACTGAGCGACTGTGAGTGCAAATCCACAAGATCTTAGGCATGCACCATTACCCATACCACTTGCTCTATTAAGTAGTATCACGTGAGAACACTCTGCCCCTCAAAGAAACATCCTGAAGACTATGGGGGTCATTTACTAATCGCCCGATTCGCGTTTCCCTTCCCGACGTGGTTACCGATATTTCCGTTTGCGCCTATGTACCTGAAATGCCCCTGGATTGTGGCCACGGATCGATGGTGGCGCATCTCGTCGCCGGTAATGCGCCGCAGAGCTGAAATAATCGGGGGCGTGGGCAGAACGAAACCCGACTTATTCGTCAAAACCCGCCGCATTTAAAAACCGAAAAGTGGTCGTTGGGGAGCGCTTACCTTCACTTGGTCCGAGGGTGGGTGAATTCCGGCGCGATGAGATGACGTTCATCAGCCGCATACGCATCGTCGCACCTGGTGAACGCCGGAAGAACTATCTTCAAAAATCCCGGCCGACCCGAATGCAGAGCAGAGAAACGCGCCGCTGGATCGCGACTGGACCGGGTTAAATGTCCCCTATGTCTTTGGTTCGTTGGCAGAGCCCGCACTTTTTCTAAACCAGTCTTGAAACCGGATATGTCCATTGTTTGGGGTTTAGGTCTATTGTGTCCACACATTTGACATGCACATGTCTCCCACAGTCTTGGTCTTCGTTGTTTTCCATACACTCAATTCTCATCCACCAATTTTAAGTGCGAGGCAGACCTTCCTGATGTTGTCTGTGTCTTTGTCGTCTTCGCACGTTTGTGTCCGCTCATCGTCATAACACGCATACAACCCACAATTTCTTAGGCTGTTTCTTTTATACCTCCGGGTCACTGCCTATGTCCACACTTCCTCCGTAACTTTCTTCTAATCCACTTGCATTTTCCATCATTCATTATTACGCACCAGTCCTGTTGTTCTTTTTCAACCCCTAGGGCGTCAACCAGCGACTTATATGCTACGTCGTCCCCCGGGCTAGATGCTCAGCGGAACAACGGTAGCGTTCTATAACGTCCCTTCTTCTGTTGCCCGGTGGCCTCCACGAACGTAGGCGGTACCAGAAACAGGCGGCTGTCAGCTGTCTAGTATCAGCTTGAAGCCTGCGTCTAACTCACACTACGCTAATCGGAGCCGGTCCGATCGTGGTTGTTACCCCCTTCCCCGCCGTCAAGACATGACCGCTGAGCGTGTAAGGGTTTTTGGTGCGCTGTGTGATCGGTATATCCCCGTGCCGCGTAGACCCAGGGGAATCCGCATCACTTCTGGGCAGCTCCGAGGACTGGCATGTGCCCCGGAAGCGAGCCCATCTCCATGGCAGTACCATAACCCCTCCCGGGTCTGACTGTAAACATTCTGAGCATGCGCAACTTTACTCAGACAGTTACCTGCGCTACAATAAAATAGTTATTGTAGAGTCGTGTATTGAACTTAAAACCAGTGTAAACCAAGAGCATCCCGGTTCAAGTTCAATATGTATAAGTAAAAAAAATTCAAAAACACTGAACACTACACATTATAATAAATAAAACAAATAAATACATAAAATATAAGCCCCTAAAATGTCACCTTTCCCATAAAACACTTAATAAGTATAAAAACACAAGAACACAAATAAAAAAACCCGCCTATTTGGCTATTGCCCCGCATCCGTACATCTGTATAATACAACAGAATCGTTACTGTGGACACACGCCGGTACACATCGCCCGTAGAACAAAACGCAAAAAACGGTTAAAAATTTAAGTTACATTAATTAATACCCTAATAAAAATGGCTCTAAAGTACTTAAATAATAATAGTTATGACCCAACAAAAGAGCCCACTAAACAAAGAACAATCTCTCCTTACTCAAGCAAAATGATAATGGCCTAACAGATTTTGTCTCAGACCGAAAAATTAAAAGTTGCATATGAACACAGAAGATGATGCTAAATATGACCAAGATGTTCGTCCAAACGTGAGTTTATTATTCAGTACATTTGAATAAATACACAACACCCCAACCCCCACGCGTATTTGGTTATCGCCTGCGGCTTTAACAATCTGCATATACAAAAACAGAATTGTTATTAGATTCCGCAAATTTAACCCCGTAAAAATCAAACAAAAAAAGTCTCCAGAAAAAACAGATCAACATTCATTAATACCCTACAAAATGCTCTAAAAAGGGATTTCAAAAAGAATGTTATGCACTCTAATAATAGACCTACTAAAAGAACACTCCTCGCAAAACGAAATAACCCTTCTAACAAGATTTGTGAGGCGACAAATAAAAAGTTATGCTAGGAAAAAACTGTGAGAGCTAAGTAAACAACATTGTTTTGCCAACCATTACTTTTTATGACACTAAAAAATTGGGAAAAAAAATAAAAATCCTAATATAAATGATGTCTTTTTGTGTGCTAATTCGTGGCGACCCATAACTAAAATATATACTAGTTTTAATGGTATGTAAACAGCCAAAAAAAAAAACTCCGCATAACATAATCTTCCTAAAAGTGATGTCATTTTCATTTCCTCCACCAACAAAGAGTAAATATATCTCACCACACATGTAGCCTATAGATTCCGCCCAAATGTAAATGTACCGAGAAAAGTGCATTCTGCAATGCGGCAAACAGAAGATAAAGCCCTATAGGGGTCCACTTAAAACAATGAAAAAATTTATAAGCTGTACAAGTGTGACTAGCATCTGTCTGATGCGCCTCCTTCCCTGCTATGCCCGCCGGCGCCCATAAGCATGTTACCACCACATATATAGTATCTGTGTACTCGGAAGAAATTGGGTTAACCAAACTTTGTGGACCTTTATTCATTTAATCCATTGGTAATGTTTAATTTTCCCTCACCACGCATTGAGATGTATTGTGAAAATCTTTATCAGAGTGTGAACCGCCCATAATTCTGCCGGAAAAAACTTACAATTTGCAGACTGCACGTCCATTTTGTTTTAACCCCTATAAAACATCTACGATAGCTGCGTTAACAACTTCTTAAACGTGGTTTTTATACGTTTTTGTGAGGTGTGTAGTTTCTCACAACGGTGGTAGTTTTACATCGCAGTCCCACTTATTAATTTAGGAGGCCTCATTAGAAGTTGAGCTGTCCATCTAAATACAAGGTTTTGGTGATTTTTACAAAAAATGTGAAAATGATACTAAATTCTGAGCCTCTAACTTTCTAGTAAAATATGTGGAACCTTACTTATTAAAAAAACCATGGCCACGCTGATAGCAGACATGTGTGTGAAATGTACTTTACTATACAAATTTATTATGGAGCGCTTATGGACTATCCTGCCAATCAAAAGTAAGAGAATCTTATAACGTTTGAAATAAAGAATATTTCCAAATTTTTGCAAAATGAGTTTTTTTTCACATAACAAACGCAAGATATCACCAAATTTTAAACTACTTGAGTACAATGTGTCACGAGAAACAGTCTCAAAATCCCCTGATATCTCTAGCGTTCAATCACTATACACTTCTGTGACCAGTTACATTTGAAGACAATGGGCCGCATTCCTAAGGCCAAAGAACTGAGCTCCCATAAGGGGTAAGAAACTTTCCATTACCCAACATACAAACAAACCATCTTTTGATATACTTGTCCGTTTCCAACAATCTTCATAGACATCCCAGGTTTTCTTCCAGCCTCTTTCATATTCAAGATCGATAGTAGCTGGGTTTCCCTCTGAATTGCCTCTCTCCTCCCTACACTTTTCCCCATATCTTTCTTAATCTCTATTGCCGGCACACACTCGCGTCTACTCTTCCTAGGCAGTTTTTTATCCACTTTTCTATTAATTTAGATAATCTTTCCTAAAACACCGCTGCCCCCGTCAAGAAAGCTGCTCCCTTCCATTGGAGCACTTGGATCCTACCACATACAAAATAAATTTCCTAAAAGTCCATACTGTCGCAAATCGATCAGTCTACGTTTACTTTGGTCCAAGCGAATTACGATCCACCAACTGCTCTTCTAGGTGACGTTTAGGTAGGGTCCGATTCTAGAATGTATCTTTCTAAAACCAGTTACAGTACAGTAACACAATAGCGCTATCAAACACACATATTTCAACTCAACACATACCCATATACACTACAACACATCACAATGGATCGTTTTCAATACACTAACCAAGATTCTTTGACTGGGCAATATACGGCATGCCACTCACCGTACGGGGAACATCCAACAAGGAGAGACAGAAGCCAATTATAGCAAAAATCTTCCTTACCTTTTGGTTGCAGCATACATGGCTGTCTGTCCTGAGAGAATATCCCTAAAGTCTTCTCCGTAGGCGTCATGCAAACCCATGTCGCTTTCAGCCCCAAGTTTTTGTCCACCATATCTCTCGATGTGATATGTGGTTTCAAATCAATGTATAGTCCGAACTGCTCGGTGAATCACTCAACCTTCACTGTTTGAAGAGATTCCCCTTTTATTTAGGAGTGCAGACAGTTTTTAATAGTTCTTGAGACAAAGGAACCTACTGAGGCCATATCTCAGTACCAACAGGATGTAACTTGAAAGATGATCTGTGTACATGGGGATGGTACTAGTCTTAGTCTTTGTTAGCTACATGCTAGAAGAACAGAATCAAACTGGGATTCTATTCCCTCACAATAGTAGTAATACGCATACATAAAAAAAAAATGTTTTAAAAAGTAGAAAACATTTCTATTTAAATAAAAGCCTTAAAGTTCAAATCACCCACCTTCCTTTAGAACACCACACATAATTATTTTAATAAAAAGTGATCACAGGTTGTTCAGTCCCTAAATTGGTAAGCAAGGAAAACAGCATCCGTTCCACAAAATTACGCTTACCAACTCCTGTTCGCACAGAATTATAAAAAGTTAGTGACCTTGGAAGAGAATAAAATGTAAAAAACAATTTCAACAAAAGATTTACATTTTTTTATTCGATTAAACATAATAACCTAATGCCTGTAGATTAAGTATCCTCTGTGCAATCTTACCGACCCAAGAATAAGGGGAGGTGTCCTGGAGCGTACAATGAAGCATAAAATCAAGGAAAAATGAAAATGAAGCAAAGTGTCTTTTTTTTTTTGTCAGTTTCACCAGGTTGCTTTTTACCATTTCACCAGTACATACAGGTATGACGAATGCTAATACCGGCCACTAGGAAGTAGCAATGGCTTGTATAATCATAAACTAAGTCCTCATAGCTGGTGTCACACAGAACAAAGTTTGGATTTTGTTAAAAGCGGGAATGAAAAAATGAAACTAAAAACCACAAACAAGGGCTTTTGCTCCTTAAGTGGGTTTGAACAATGTGACGACATGTCTAAATATGTAAAAAAAAAGAATAGAAACAATTCTTATGTGGTGGATGTTCAATAGGTGGAAGAAAAATTTTATCATTCGTAGTTGAATCTCTTAGGACAGTTCCCAAATATAACATTAACTGTTGACACCCTATCAATAGGAGTAGCTAAGAACCTATGTGTATCCTATATGAACTCATCAATATACACAATCGCATCCATAGACAATTACATGCAAAGACTTCCCACATATTACCAGAACCATATCCAACAAGAAAAATAGTGAGTGGAAGCCTTATAACATCTTGCCCGCTGCATATTTCTTTTTCCTCAGTGAGCAACCCTGCTTTTCGGGAAGGTAAAAGTGTGTAAGACGTTGACAAACAACTTCTTCGCTATGTATTGTTAACTTTCATAGGGGATCTGTAATTAATGTCGTCGGTCTCCAAGGAAACCTACCCCCACTTTCTCGAAGATGAAATCATGCACACCACCCTGTAGCTATTGAATACTGATGCGCACATACTTTGGTTATGGTCAACATTCATGGTCATTCACCTTTCTTTTTAGCTAAAAGATGATTTACCTACATATTCACATGAATCTTTGAGTGGCTCTCCCCCTCGTCAATTAAAGCACACCGCTGCTTCTTATGCGCCCCCCTCCTGGGTACCAACAAAGTGATGTTGTTTTTTTTACACATTTAGCTCTCCTCTCGCACTTATTGCCCAGTGGCACAGAGACCAACGCGCTACTGGCATATCAGCGCGGTGCCACTCTCTACTGTCTCACTGCCAGCTGCGCAATATTTGTCTCTGCGCATGGCAATAAGTGCAGAGATGACGTGACCATCACGGCTCTCACACCATGAGGAGGGACATAAGAAGACAGGAGGCTGCTATATTAACCTTGGAAGGGAACGAAAGGCGCGCAGTGACGTAGGGTTAGCACCGAAGGGTCATTGAATATGTAGGTAATTATTTTTTTAGACTACAGAGGGATTGTCCCTAACCAAAGGTATGTGCCGGCATCAGTATTAAAGCCTACAGGTGGTGTGCTCGAATATTTCATCTGCGAGCAGTGGAGTTAGGTTTCCTTTAGACGCTAAGCAAGACCAGTACACTTCTGGATCTATGTGCGAGATATGTCGGGCACTATAAGACTGTTAAGTTGTAATTTGCACCTCCATAAGTTGTCTGAGTAGCCTGCACCACATAATTTGTTTTGGGCGCGGCAACTACATTTTTGTATACGTCAACTTTTTCCACACACACTCATGCTCCCTTTTCGAGGTAGGTCCTTTGTGTACAGGTGTAAAAAGGTCCTAAATGTAGTGAAACCCCTTAATAAATGATAGAGCAAGACATTTTAGACAGTTTTTTTTTCTGCAAATTCTGGCGGAATTCAAAGTTGATATTTCTCCCCCAACGTCACTTCCCCTAAGTCACATATATACTTTGAGAATCTGTCTAGCATAAAATTGTACCAGTGCTGTTTTTAACACTCTTGTTATTCTTAAGCTATAGATCATGGATTTAACATTGGATATCAATCACTGTATAGAAAACTGACGCACCCAGTCCTGATCCACGCGTTATGCAGAGTTTGGGCGGTGACACTGAGAAAACTGGGCAGTAGAATAAGGCGACAAGAGTAAAGTGAGACCACAGTGGATAAGTCGGACCTACCATTTTGATGACCTATCTTACCAGGCACAGATAATGTACGTGTTGATTTAATCATAATAAGAGAACCTACTTCAATAGACCGCAACAGTATATGCAAGAATCTGATTAAGAATGTATCTTTTCATGACAGTTTTAATATGGGGTTAATATCGCAGTCGAAATTGTTAACATATTAGATCGGCAAGAATGGGAGCTAAATGAAGCCTAGTATGACTCAAAGAATTAAGGAATCCTGCTGTTTGAATACTGGCAAAAAAAAAATGCATGTCACCGTATTCATAATGACTGTATAAATATAGTGGTTTACAATAATGCAAGCGGTCATAGGCCATCACTGAAGTAGCATCTTCTGTGCTTCCCAGAAATGAAGAAACATTGTTATAGCACAGACCATGATGGAGATTCCTTATGTTAAGAGTAGATATTGACCATGATGTTGGGTGTGATAGTTGAGGAGTAAAACATCTACAAGAAAGTTCATAAGAAGCAATCTACATTGGTGTCTGTAGAGCTGGAGTTGTCCTAATCAATACATGATAATAGAGTACCCAGCAGAGTTTACCATGTAGACTACGAAGAAGAGCAGGAAGAGAGGAAGCTGAAGTCTGGGTTAGAGGATGAGACCAGCAGAAACAACTCGGTCACCATGGTTTATCTTCATATTCCTTTATGGTGAATATAATATATATCGTCATGTTTCTGCTTATCTTGTGAATCAATACCAAAAGTAAAAGACGTGAAACATAAATGGAACGCTTGGTAATGATTTTTGTTCTTTCATATCTTTCATTCACCGTGCTTTTTTTCCCCAAGATACATTTTCTCTTTAGAGACTTGAAATTCATACACAACAAATTCCTAATATTTATATGATGCAATTAAATGCGTATAATTATTTGTGGGTACATTGAAAAGGAACAATCTAGCCACAGGAGGTACAATAACCAGTAATGTTTAAAACTTTACTTTTCCTACTGTGGTGGTATCTGGATTAATCAGCTGCATAATTTCAGTTATTTGGCCTCTTACTCTCAACGCATCAGGGTTACATACTAGTGCGCCTACTATGAGGCTTGTTGAGCTTTGGCTTCAGTGCGCAGAGTGCACTAGAAACACTGCTATTAGCCACTTTTTAGTATTCTCTATGTCTATGCTGCATAACGTCTATTCTCCCTCCCAAGGTGTCGTCAGTCTTCTCACGGGAATTGTCATGACTGTGCACACAAAAAGTTTTATTATGAGTTGACACATGATCAGCTAGGTAAAACGAGACATCAGACAAAGGGCCAGGGAAGAGTTTCATAACTCTAACATAAAAGTGAAAAAAAATTTAAAATATGAGTATCTGAGGGAAATGGTCAAATGAATTATACAAAATACAGTGGCAGACATACTCCTTTGCCGTACAATGCTAGCCCACTAGCCCTCCCACACAATGTCTGCACTTTATCTTCCAGTCACAGCTTTAAAGTATACAATGTTAGCAAAATAATACATGGACTAACATGAAATCCACCAAATTTCATTTAGTTTCAAATTTGACTATAAATAATCCGGCATATAAATCTTAACGAGTTTCATTCAGAATAGCAGTAAAGGATAATGAGCAATGACACGGGAGGACAAAAAGTATAGAACGCAGTCAAGCTAAGGTTTGCAGGTGAACGTAATAAGGACAACGGGTGACTCCATTTACTAACGATCATGGCAATAGTTTGAAGTATACCAATTTATTGTGCACCGAAAGTGTGAGATGTCTATAAGGAGGCTCCGCTGAACTCACAAACTATACGATTATAAGCATACTACCAAACATTGTAAGGTGCTTACTTCCCTTAAGAAGTATAACAAATAAAAAATTCCATCCCACTTTTTCTCCATGAAATGCAAATGGAATAAACAAAGTAAAATCAACAAAGGTAGTATTGGTCCCTACGCATGAGACAGACTGAGTGTCATCATGAAAACACTGTGGGTGTTAGCTGTAAACTATAGTCACCCCCAGTTTAACACCTGCAAATGTTTGGAATGAGCTCATCCTGGAGATTTGTCACCAATCGCTCCCTTCCCCTGCCAAGCTTTGTGGGCACACGAATTGTGCAATGGCGCACCGAGAGATCCATGCAGGACCCCAGGTTGTCTATAGTACGAGCTGTGAATGTCCTGTCACAGTTCAGGATCACAGGCTCTGTGTCAGCCCATGTTGCAACCTGCAAAGGCAACTAGTGGATGAAACCCTTAATAAAGTCATCATAAACTAAATATAATGTGAAAAAGTTGAAAGTCCACCACAAACCCTACACAAATAGATACGCTATGTCCTGTACATATAAACTTTGATGCTTATTAAACTCACAACAATGAACAGTAATCAAAAAACAAGCAACAACATTTGATTGATTTTACGTATTCACAACGTGGTGGACCACAAAAATAAAAAGGATGAAAGATATATCTCCCCGAATGAATTGGTGGTACTGGTAAACACGCATGTCCTGACAAAAAAGAAAGCCCTGAACCAGTATAACATGCTCCTTCGCAATATCAAACGGTTAATCAACCCACATCGCATAACTGTACCATCAGCTGCAAGGGCATGGGAAACAGAACTGGGGAAAATTTTGTTTCTGAGGGTCAGTGGACAAAATGTTACTCTCTGGCTCAGAAAGCAGTTATAGCCCAAACACCAAGAGACTAGTTAAACAGACCTAACTAACGGTGGGACAGGTACCCTTGTCCTTCACAAATGGTTCCATCGATCCGATAATGCTGGTGCATTGTGAGAGTCCATGGGTGCGGTACAGTTCACATCCGGCGGAACGTCCACATCTACCCAAAGATTCTGTGTGGTAGTGTACTCCAAGTGATTGGAAAGACCACAGTCCTAAATTGTTCGAACACCCCGGAAGCGTATCTATACATGTTTGACATACCCGTCTCAGATCATAAGAAATCACTGACCAGGCATCTCTTGCAAGCATCTAAAAACAGTTTCTTGTGGTGCACAATTCGCCCCTGTGGAGCAACTCACAAAACAAGGCCAGTCCACAAAGTCTTAATGAAAGTCCAATTCTTTTAGAGAAAAATAAAAAAGATGTCTAAGCATGTGATATCTGCAAGGGATATGTTCAATAAATGTATATACCGTATATACTCAAGAATAGGCCGACCCGATTATAAGCCGAGGTACCTAGTTTTACCACCAAAAACTGGAAAAACCTATTGACTCGAGTATAAGCCGAGGGTGGGAAATGCATTGGTCACAGCCTCCCAGTATATAGCTCCCAGCCCCCTTAAGTACATTGCCTGCCAGCCCCTTTTCAGTATGTATTGCCTGCCAGCCCCATTAAGTATAAAGGCTGCCAGCCCCCTGTTGCCGGTAAAAAAAAAACGTACTACTCACCATTCCGACGGCCCGGACAGCTCCTCTTCATCTTCATGCCGCAGGTCCGCGGCAGCTCCGTCGCGGTGAGTAGTAAGTTTATTTTTATTGTATACCCGTGTATAAGCCGAGTGTGGAATTTTTAGCACAAAAATTGTGCTAAAAAACTTGGCTTATACTCGAGTATATATGGTAGCTGTATAGCAGTCGTGAAGGGGTTAGTAAAGTTATTTATAAAAATATTGATAATCCCTTTAACAAAAAATCCTAAAGCAAAAATAATAAATGCAAAAGAAGTATACATCGGGAAGGAGAAACATATTCCAGTATATGTTAGATGCTGGTGGGCAGTGTTAAGAAACATATGCTAGAGGTCACTTTTACCAATGAGGACAATACCTTACATACCCCTTGCCGCACCATGATGTTCCCTAGAGTCATGTTGCGGCAGCAGGTGCATATAATGCAGCAAAGACCTGTTGCACTGATTGTGGGTGTTTATATGACCCGAGAAAGCCTCTTCTCACTGCAGCTGCGCAATATTTGTCTCTGCGCATGGGCAATAAGTGCAGAGAGCGACGTGACATCACGGCTCTCAGCACCAGGAGGAGGGTGTATAAGAAGACAGAGGAGTGCGTAATTAACCTTCGGAAGGGAACGAAAGGCGGCCAGTGACGTAGGGGTAGCACCGAAGGTTCATTTGAATATGTAGGTAAAACGATTTTTTAGCTGAACTACAGGTGGATGTCCCTAACCAAAGTATGTGCCGGCATCAGTATTAAATAGCCTACATGGTGGTGTGCTCGAATGATTTCATTTTGCAAGCAGTGGTAGGTTTCCTTTAAGACCAGTGCAGAGTAAGACAAGACCAGTCTTCTGCTGTGCCAGATCTAGCACTGTGTCTGATGATGGATGATTCATCTGGTGCACTATAAGACTGTTAAGTTGTAATTTGCACCTCCTATAAGTTGGTCTAGGTGCCTGCACCACAATAATTTGTTTTGGGCGCGGCAACTACATTTTGTTGTACGTCAACTTTTTCACACAACATCATGCTCCCTTTTCCCGAGGTTAGGTCCTTTTTGTACAGGTTAAAAAAGGGCCTAAAATGGTGTGAACCCCTTAATAAATGTAGAGCAAGACATTTTAGACAGTTTTTTTCCTGCAGAATTCTGGCGGAATTCACAGATTGATAAATTTCCCCCAAAATGTCACTTCCCCTAATAAGTCACATATATACTTTGAGAATACTGTTAGCATAAAATTGTACCAGTGCTGTTTTAACATCTTTATTTCTTAAGCTATAGATCATGGGATTTAACATTGGTATAATCACTGTATAGAAAACTGACACCATCCAGTCCTGATCCACGGCATATGCAGAGTTTGGGCGTAAGTACATGTAGAAAACTGGGCAGTAGAATAAGGCGACACAAGTAAAGTGAGAGCCACAAGTGGATAAAGTCTTGATCCTACTTTTTGATGACCCTATCTTAACCAGGGCAAGGATAATGTACGTGTATGATATTAATATACATAATAAAGAACCTACTTCAATAGAACCGGCAACAGTATATGCAAGAATCTGATTAAGAAATGTATCTTTACATGACAGTTTTAATATGGGGTTAATATCGCAGTAGAAATGGTTAACATAATTAGATCGGCAGAATGGGAGGCTAAATGCAGCGCTAGTATGGACTAAAGAATTAAGGAATCCTGCTGTGAATACTGAGCAAACAAGACAAATGCATGTCACCGTATTCATAATGACTGTATAATATAGTGGTTTACATATAGCTACATAGCGGTCATAGGCCATCACTGCAAGTAGCATGGCTTCTGTGCTTGCCAGGAAAATGAAAAAGAACATTTGTATAGCACAACCAATGATGGAGATCGTCTTATGTTTAGAGTAGATATTGACCATGATGTTGGGTGTGATAGTTGAGGAGTAAAGCACATCTACAAGAGATAAGTTCATAAGGAACAAGTACATTGGTGTCTGTAGAGCTGGAGTTGTCCTAATCAATACAATGATAATAAGATTACCCAGCAGAGTTACCATGTAGACTACGGAGAAGAGCAGGAAGAGAGGAAGCTGAAGGTCTGGGTTAGAGGAAAGACCGGAGAGAACAAACTCGGTCACCAGTGTTTCATTCTTCATATTCCTTTTATGGTGAATATAATATATATGCGTCATGTTTCTGCTTATCTTGTGAATCAATACAAAAGTAAAAGAAGTGAAACATAAATAGGAACAGCTTGGTAATATTTATTGTTCTTTCATATCTTTCACCGTGCTTTTATTTCTCCCAAGATCATTTTCTGGTCTTTAGAGACTTAAATTCATACAAAACAAATTCCATAATGATTTATATGATGCAATAATTAAATGCGTTATAATTATTTGTGGGTACATGAAAAGGAACAATATAGCCACAGGAGGTACAATAACAGAGTAATGTTTAAAACTTTACTTTTCCTACTGTGGTGGTATCTGGATTCATCAGCTGCATAGTTTCAGTTATTTTGGCCCTATACTCTAACGCATCTGCAGGGTACATACAGTGCTGCACCTACTATGAGGCTTGTTGAGCCTTTGGCTTCAGTGCGGCAGAGTGCACTAAAAACTGCTAATTAGCACTTTTTAGTTTCTGTATGTCTATGCTGCCATAAATGTCTATTCCCCCTCAAAGGTGTCTGTCAGTCTTCTCACAGGAATCTGTCATGAACTGTGCACACAAAAAGTTTTATACTGATGTTGAACATGATGCAGCTTAGTTAAAACAGAGACATAAAGGGCAGGGAAGAGTTTCATAACTCTAAGCATAAAAGTGAAGAAAAAATAATTTAACAGAATATTGAGTAATATTGAGGGAAATTGGTCAGATGATATTATACAAATACAGTGGCAGAATACTCCTTTGTCCAACAATGCTAGCCACTGAGCCCCTCCCACACAATGTCTGCCACTCTTTAATTCCAGTCACAGTTTTATAAATATACAGATGTAGCAAAAATTAACATGGACTTAAACATGATATCCACCATTAATTTCATTAGTTTCCAAATTTGACTATATATATACTGGCATAAAGCCTTACGAGTTCATAAATTAAGCTAAATGTGATAATGAGAAATGACATAGGGAAAAAGTATAGAACGCACGTCAAGGGCTAAGCTTTTGCAGGTGAACCGTAGAACTGTACACGGGTGCTTCCATCTTACTACGGATCATGGCATAGTTTGAAGATACCAATTTATTGGCCCGAAAGCTGAGAGTCTCTAAGAGGCTCCCGGAAATCACAACTATACGATTTATAAGCAATACTACAAAACAATTGTTTAAGTGCTTACTTGCCCTTAAGAATATACTAAAAATAAAAAATTCCCCTCCCCTTTTCTCCAGAATGCAAATGTGAATAAACAAAGTAAATCAACAAAGTTAGGTATTGAGTCCCAGAATGCACAGCTGAGCTGTCATCATGAAACATGTGGTGTAGCTGTAACTAATAGCTGACCCCCCAGTTTAACACCTGCAGTTGGAATGAGCTCCTCCGGAGGATTCTGCTCACAATCGCTCCCCTTCCCCATGCCACTTTTGGGGGCACCAATTGTTGCAATGGCAGCACCGAGATCCTATCAGGACCACAGGGTTGTCTATAGTAAGAGCCTGTGAGATCCTGTCACACAGTCAGGATCTTACAGTCTCTGTGTCAGCCTTTGCACCTGCATAGGCTAATAGTGATGAAACCCTGTAATAAATCAGTCATAAATTCAAATATAATGTGAAAAAAGTGAAAATGTCCACACAAACCCTACACATATGATATCGCTATGTCTGTACAATAAAACTGTATCATTATTAAACCACACAATGAACACAGTAAAAAAAAAAGCAAATACATTTATGATTTTTACGTATCTTGGCCACAAAAATTAAAAAGTGATGAAAATATATCTACTCCAGAATGATACTTGTGTAAATGACAGCATGTCCTGCAAAAAAAGCCCTGAACCAGATAACATGCTCTTTCAGCAATATACAAACTGTTAATCACCCCCAATCGCATAACTGTACCATCATTCTGCAAGGCATGGGAAACAGAACTGGGGAAAAATTTCTTTCTGAGGGTCAGTGGACAAAATGTTCTCTCTGGCTCAGAAAGCAGTTATAGCCCCAAACACCAAGAGACTAGTTACAAGATCCTAACTAAGTGGTACAGGGTACCCTAGCTCCTTCACAAATGGTTCCCATCAGTCCCAGATAAATGCTGGCATTGTGGGTCTATGGGGGGTACAATGTCTCACATCTGGTGGCAATGTCCACATCTACAAAGATTCTGGTGTAGTGTACTCCAAGTGATTGAAGAGACCACAGTCCTTAAAATCTCCAACACCCCGGAAGCAGTACTACTATACATGTTTGACATACCCGTCTCAGATCATAAGAAATCACTGACCAGGCATCTCTTGCAAGCATCTAAAAACAGTTTCTTGTGGTGCACAATTCGCCCCTGTGGAGCAACTCACAAAACAAGGCCAGTCCACAAAGTCTTAATGAAAGTCCAATTCTTTTAGAGAAAAATAAAAAAGATGTCTAAGCATGTGATATCTGCAAGGGATATGTTCAATAAATGTATATACCGTATATACTCAAGAATAGGCCGACCCGATTATAAGCTGAGGTACCTAGTTTTACCACCAAAAACTGGAAAAACCTATTGACTCGAGTATAAGCCGAGGGTGGGAAATGCATTGGTCACAGCCTCCCAGTATATAGCTCCCAGCCCCCTTAAGTACATTGCCTGCCAGCCCCTTTTCAGTATGTATTGCCTGCCAGCCCCATTAAGTATATAGACTGCCAGCCCCCTGTTGCCGGTAAAAAAAAAAACGTACTACTCACCATTCCGACGGCCCGGACAGCTCCTCTTCATCTTCATGCCGCAGGTCCGCGGCAGCTCCATCGCGTGAGTAGAGTTTATTTTTATTGTATACCCGGTATAAGCCGGTGTGGAATTTTTAGCACAAAAATTGTGCTAAAAAACTGGCTTATACTCGAGTATATATGGTAGCTGTAGTGCATCGTGAAGGGGTTAGTAAGTTATTATAAATAGATAATCCCTTTACAAAAATCCTAAAGCAAAAATAATAATGCAAGAAGTATAAATCGGGAAGGAGAAACATATCCAGTATATGTTAGATGCTGTGGGCAGTGTTAAGAAACATATGCTAGAGGTCACTTTACCAATGAGGACATACCTAACATACCCCTTGCCGCACCATGATGTTCCTAGAGTCATGTTGCGGCAGCAGGTGCAATATATGCAGCAAAGACCTGTTGCACTGATTGTGGGTGTTTATATGACCCGAGAAAGCCTCGTCTCACTGCAGCTGCGCAATATTTGTCTCTGCGCATGGGCAATAAGTGCAGGAGCGACGTGACATCACGGCTCTCAGCACCGAGGAGGGAGGTAAGAAGACAGAGGAGTGCGTAATTAACCTTCGGAAGGGAACGAAAGGCGGCCAGTGAACGTAGGGGTAGCACCGAGGTTCATTTGAAATGTAGGTAAAACGATTTTTTTAGCTGACTACAGGTGGATGTCCCTAACCAAAGTATGTGCCGGCATCAGATATAATAGCCTACATGGTGGTGTGCTCGAATGATTTCATAATGCGAGCAGTGGTAGTGTTTCCTTTAAGACCAGTGCAGAGTAAAACAAGACCAGTCTTCTGCTGTGCCAGATCTAGCACTGTGTCTGATGATGGATGATTCATCTGGTGCACTATAAGGCCTCTTCCACACTAGCGTTGCGTTTCACGTCAGGGTGCAATGCGTGAAAACTGACGTTTTGGCTGCGTTTTTGTTCCTTTTTCCTTGGATAATTAGCGTTTTTGCGTTTTTCAAGCGCGTTGTTGTAGCGTTTTTTTGCGTTTTCGGCCGTTTTTCACGCGCGAGTCATGGGAACTCAGCATTTTTCAAAGGGACCATGGTTTGGGTTAAAATGTGTTATTTAATTGAAAATAATGTCTTCTGATAAGTTGCAAACTCTGCGATCATTCTTCACTGTCCCCCGGTATATTATCTCCCAAAGTTAGCAATGTGTGAAGAACAGTGAAGAATAATAAAACCAGTGAACACAGTGAAAACTTGACCACGGATCTTTAGAGAAAAACACAGTGCAGAACACAGTGCAGAATAGATTACAGATGTTCGGCACTCTGCTTACTTGGTGGAGATACGCGCGGAACGGTGCGCCCAAATAGCATGTGAAACAATATATATGTGTGTGAAGAACAAATTGCAGATGTTTAAATACATCTGCAATTGTGTCTTCACACAATATATTGTTCTTCACATGCTATTTTGGCCGCAACCGTTCCGCGCGTATCTCCCGACAAGTAAGCAGATGTGCCGAACATCTGTAATCTATTCTGCACTGTGTTCTGCACTGTGTTTTTCTCTTAAATGATCCTGTGTTCACCTGTGTTCACTGGTTTTATTCTATTCTTCACTGTTCTTCACTGTGTTTTTTTAATTAAATGATCGTCGCAGCAGGGGAAATACTGTTATTCTGGTCACCTAGCAACCCCACGTTTAAAACGCATTGCACTCGCATTGCACTTGCAATGATGCAGTGCAATGCGTCTTGATGCATCTCCATAGACTTGAATGGGCTGAAAAACGCGCGTGACTCGCAAAAATAGAGCATGCTGCGATTTTGACGCGCGTGCAAACGAACGCAACGCACGCGTGTGCAAAACAACGCTAATGAAAAAGACCCATTGAATACAATGGGACAGAGTGCAATGCAATTTCTGCGCGTCAATGCACGCGCAGAACTCGCGCGTGAAAAACGCCAGTGTAGAAGGGGCTTAAGACTGTTAAGTTGTAATTTGCACCTCCTATAAGTTGGTCTAGGTGCCTGCACCACAATAATTTGTTTTGGGCGCGGCAACTACATTTTGTTGTACGTCGACTTTTTTACACAACATCATGCTCCCTTTTTCCGAGGTTAGGTCCTTTTTGTACAGGTTGAAAAAGGGCCTAAAATTTAGTGAAACCCTTTAAATGTAGAGCAAGACATTTTAGACAGTTTTTTTCTCTCGAAATTCTGGCGGAATTCACAGCTTGATAAATTTCCCCCACAGTCACTTCCCCTAATAAGTCACAATATACTTGAAATACTGTTGCATAAAATTGTACCAGTGCTGTTTTAAATCTTTATTTCTTAAGCTATAGATCATGGATTAACATGGGTATAATCACTGTATAGAAAACTGACACCATCCAGTCCTGATCCCACGGCATATACAGAGTTGTGCGTAAGTACATGTAAAACTGGGCAGAGTAATAAGGCGACACAATAAGTGAGAGCCACAAGTGGATAAAGTCTTGATCCTACTTTTTGTGACCCTACTTAACCAGCAAGGATAATGTACGTGTATGATATAATATACATAATAAAGAACCTACTTCAATAGAACCGCAACAGTATATGCAAGAATCTGATTAAGAAATGTATCTTTACATGACAGTTTTAATATGGGGTAATATCGCAGTGAAATGGTTAACATAATAGATCGGCAGAATGGGAGGCTAATGCACGTAGTATGGACTAAAGCATTAAGGAATCCTGCTGTGAATACTGGAGCAAACAGACAAAGCATGTCACCGTATTCATAATGACTGTATAATATAGTGGTTTACATATAGCCATACGGGTCATAGGCCATCACTGCAATAGCAATGGCTTTCTGTGCTTGCCCAGAAAATGAAAAAAACATTGTATAGCACAACCAATGATGAAGCGTCTTTTTGTAGAGTAGAATATTGCCTCATGTGTTGGGTGTGATAGTATGAGGTAAAGCACATCTACAAGAATAAGTTCATAAGGAACAAGTACATGGGTGTCCTGTAGAGCTGGAGTTGTCCTAATCAATACAAATATGAAGTCATAAATACCCAGCAGAGTTACCATGTAGACTACGGAGAAGAGCAGGAAGAGAGGAAGCTGAAGGTCTGGGTTAGAGGAGAGACCAGCGAGAACAAACTCGGTCACCAGTGTTTTATAGTCTTGATCATATCCTTTTATGGTGATATAATCTAATAGGTCAGTTCTGCTTATCTTGAATCAACAAAAGTAAAGAGAAGTGAACATATATAGGAACAGGTCTGTAATATTTTATTGTTCTTTCATAATACTTTCATTTCCACACTACCTGATTCAGTTTTTTTATTTCTCCCAAGATCAGTGTTGGTCGTTAGAGACTTATATTCACTCGACAACAAATTCCATAGTCGTTATATGGCCAATTACTAATTAAATCTTATAATATTTGTTATAAATCTAAAAGGAACATCCTAGCACCAGGGGGTACAATAACATAGGTATTTAAAAAACTTACTGTTCCGTACTTGTCGGTGGTTATCCTTTTTTATCAGGCTGCATAGATTTTCAGTTATTTTGGTGTTGGCCCGCTATTTACTCTAACGCATCTGCAGGGTACATACAGTGCTGCACCTACCATGAGGCTTGTTGAGCCTTTGGCTAGTGCGGCAGAGGGCACTAAAAACGCTAATAGCACTTTTTAGTTTCTGTATGTCTATCACATGCTCCATAAATGTCTATTCCCCCCCTCCCCCAAAGTGGAGTCTGTTTCATTCTCACAGGAATCTGTATGAACTGTGCACACACAAGTTTTCTAAACAGAAACATAGAGAAACCAGGAAGAGTTTTATAAGCTCTAGCATAAAAGTGAGAAAAAACTAATTATAACAGCAATTGAGTAATTTTCCACCGGGGTGCCTGACCCATATCGTGGGTCGCGGGCTCACCCATGCCTTCCAGTGCTCGCTGGCATTTATAAGCAATATACTGCAAAACAATTGTTTAAGAGCTTACTTGGCCTTAAGTATATACAAAAAAATTTAAAAATCCCTCCCCTTTTCTCTATAATGCAAATGAGAATAAACAAAGTAAATCATAAACAAGTCCCAAAATGCCCAGTCACAAAAAAATGAACCGCAATTCCATTAGGGTAAAATTGCTTAAAGGAAACCTACCACCCTTGCTGGATGGTAGTATGTAGCGTGTAAACACGGGCAACCAGCTCAGGGTGAGCTGGACGGAGCTTACCTGCAGTGTTTTAAAACCGCTATCGTCGTGTTTAAAACACACTTTTGATGAACAGCCCCGAGGTAACTTCGGCCTGCGCCGGCCGTGCGACGTGATCGGCCTCCGGCCACTCTCCTGTGAGGCGCGCGGCGAGACTCGCGAGTCCGAAGCTACCTCGGGGCTGTATCAAAGGTGTCCGAGAAAATGTTAAACAATAAGCAAAAGGTAAGCTCGGCACCAGCTCACCCCTAGCTGGTGCCCGGTGTTACAATCTAATACTACGCATCAGGCGTGGTATGGTTTCCCTTTAAGAGCATTCGATCTCTATTTCAAGCTTATGAGCAAACCAGTGTCTAGGACAAAGAAGACATTGTTTAATTTCTGTTTGAGACTGAGCCTCATAATGAAACATGTTGGTGAGCGCTTAACTAATGATAACACTTGCAGTGGAGTACTTCTCGCCGGAGGATTCTCAACTCCAATGTCTCCTGCATTTGGGCACTGATTGTTGCAATGGCAGCCCTGAGAACCTATCGGGACCACAGAGTTGTCCATAGTAAGAGCCTGTCAGATCCTGTCACACATACAGGATCTTACAGTCTCTGTGTTAGCCTTTGTACCTGCATAGGCTGGTAGTGATGATACCCTGTAATACATCAGTCACAAATTCAAATATAATGTGAAAAAAGTGAAAATGTCCTCACAAACTCTACACATATTATATCGCCAAGTCTGTACAATAAAACTTTATCTTTATTAAACCACACAATGAACACTGTAAAAAAAAAGGCCAAAAATTGATGATTTTTACTTATCTCCTCCACAAAAAAATAAAAAGTGATCAAGTATCTACTCCAGAATGATACTTGTCTAAAGTACAGCATGTCCTGCAAAAAAAAGCTGTGAATCAAATAACATGTTTATTATTAAGCTATACAGTGAACACCGGAACACCGTATTTTTTATACCACCCCCACAAAAAAGATAATGAATTAGGGCATAGCCACCCCAAAGTGGAATCACTGAAAGATGCATCTCATCCCACAAAAAATTAGTCCTCAAATGGTTACATTATTGGAAAAACAAAAAGTTTTTAAAAAACACTACATCCTAGAGGGCAAAAGTGGGTACTGCATTCCCCTCCTTCCCTTGTGCACACATACAACAAGTAATGTGAACATGTAAATGTGAAGGGTAAAAAATAAAATTAAAAAGTTTAAAAAATACTAAAAATTCGAATCACTTCCCCTTTTCCTAGGATGCATATAAGAATAAACAGCAACATCATAAACATGCTATGAAACCTTATATCCCAAAACACCCAGTCAACTGTTACGCAAACATCAACTGAAGTATGATAATTGGCCATGAGCATTACTCATTAGTATTTTAGGCTGGAGGAGCCACACAAGGTTTACAGTAAAAAATCATAGTTGGACAAATAGCAAAGGAATGGATAAACCATCATCATGCACATAAGAACCAAATATGGACTTGGTGCGTGCTCTTATACTTATGAATATACATGATCAGTTTAACCCCTATGCACTTTGATTGACACCTCCCCATTATTCTTTGAGTCAGTGTGATTATGGGGATACCAATTTTATATAGGTTTTATTAGGTTACGAAGTGCCTTAGGTTTTAAAACCTTTTTGTACGGAAAACAATCTCTTCATTTTGCCATATTGTGATGCTTCTAACTTTTTTATACTTTGGCGTTTGGAGTTATGAAAGGTGTAATTTTTTGTGGGACCTGAATATGTTTTGATTGCTACAATTGTGGAGACTTTACAACCTTTTAACCTCTTGGACTACTGCTATTTAAGGACTATTTTTGGACTATTGAACACATGTCATATTCTCTGGTATCGTAGAACCACGAGATGCTGGAGGAATGGTCCCGTTTTTTGGAGGCGCTGCTGTCGGAGTGGAATGAGTGTATACACTCGATAGGATGTATACTTCTTTATTTGTTGAGAGACACTACGCGTTTCGGCCCCGGACCGGGGCCTTCGTCAGGTGCAGTAAAAAACATACATTTCCAAAGAACAATAGGCATTTAAATACATGAAAGGTTGACGTCACTGATGACATAGTCGGAAGTGACGTGAACCCCGTTAATAAAGATTGATTGTAAAAAAATGTAAAAAAAAAAAAAAAAAAAAAAAAGTTTTTTTACATAATAACGATAAAAAAAGGATTTATATATAAAATCAAGTTAGTTTTTTCATAAAAGATTAAGAACATCATTGTGTGTTACCTCGGGGCATAGGTGATGAGGTATGTAAAAGGACCTGAACTTGTGGCGCACGGGAGTGTGGCGCACGGAGGGAGAGACGGTGTGAGTGGGATGCACCTCTGGGTGTGGAAGGACAGAGGGATCGATGGATGTATATATGTATATATATTTGAAAAATATCTGCAAGTGAAAGGGACCCAACTGGACAGTAGTAGCGTGTGGAGGTAAGTGAATAAAGTGGACACTATGGGTTGTATCGGAGGGGGAAAAAAGGATGTTTGTGTGGGAAGAATAATTATATGAAATGATTATACATATTCAATGACTTCATTTAGTCCATCTGGTTGGAGACTTTTAATCTTATAGATCCAGAACGATTCTCTTTTATTAAGTCTTTCATGTCTGTTGTTTAGGTCTTCTGCGATCTGTTCTATCCCTATAAGTTTTAATTGGTGAAAATTTTTATTATGTACTAGGGTAAGGTGTTTAGATAAACTTTGTTGCAAAAAACCTGACTTGGTTTTTGAGCGATGGCCATTCATGCGCATCCTTAGGGATTGAACGGTGCGACCTACATACTGGAGACCGCATTTGCATGTAATCAGGTACACCACGTACCACGTAGCCACAGAATTCTTTCTCAACCAACAACTAGATGCTCCCCCAGAACAAATTCAATTCATACTACAAGGATTAGACTTTATCCTTACACACAATTACTTCTCCTTCCAAGAAAAAATCTACCATCAAATATTGGGAACGGCCATGGGGACTCGAGTGGCACCCAGTTACGCTAATTTATTTATGGGCCACTTCGAGTCCTCTGTGATATTCGTTTCCCAATTCTGGACCAAAAAAATCGTATACTATCGTCGTTACATCGACGACATCTTCTTGATCGCAAAAAGTACAGTACAGGAGGCAGAAACATTCATTGAAGAACTCAATCACAACAACTGGGGCATCAACTTCACGGCAAACATTAATAAAGACCTTATGGTTTTTTTAGACCTATTAAAAGGAAGTTTTTTTCGGTTTTATTCAAGATGTTGTTGTTGAAGGCCTCATTGATGAGGGTGTTGTATTCGTTTTTCCAGGTGACAGTAGGGTCTTTTGATATTATTCTGTAGTATTTTTTGTCGGTAAGAATATTGTAAGCTTCTTCAAGGTATTCTGTTGTATCTTGAATCACAATACCGCCCCCTTTGTCTGCTGCCCGAATCGTTATTTCGTTATCTTTTTGTAAATTTTTAAGGGCTGTCTGTTCGGGTTTAGTCAGGTTGTTTTTGGGGGTTTGTTTGGTTTTTATATTTCTGAATTGTTCTGATACTAGGGTGTAAAAAGTGTCCACACAGTGGCCTCGATGGTGTACTGGATTGAAGGTGGATTTTTTCTTGACCTGTTGGTGAAGATATAAATCTGTGGTAGTGGTCATTTCGGTAATAGTAGTGGTAGGTGTTTCAGTATTAGTAATTTGTTTGGTGGCAAAAAACCTTTTTCTTGCTAGGTTACGCACAAATTTGTTAAGATCGAGAAATAGTTCGAAGTCATCAGTAGTTTTTTCTGGGCAGAAATTTAAGCCTTTTGACAACAACGAGACTTCGTTTCTGGTTAATTTCTTTTTTGACAAATTGAATATTTTAATAGTTGATGAGCTATCTTCTTCTCTATTTTTGGAAGGAGATTTTATATTGAAAGCTTGCTTTTCTTTGTTATGTCTTGACCGTGTTCCTCCTCTACAACCCCTCTGTTTTTTCTTTTTTTGAATTTTTTCGTTTGTTTTGGAGTATAAAGAGGAATGAAAAACTTGGTGAGGTTGGTTTGAGTGGTGTATGATTGCCAGGTTCGATGGATTTTGGCCGTCGAGTTTAGTGATATCGGACTGCTCGGATCTATCAATTGACTTGAGCGGGTTGAGGGTCTGGTGGGACCTAATTCTAAAAAAGACTCATTAGAGCTGAAAGAGCTGGATAATGGAGAAGGTGGAAGTTCTAAGTTGATTCCTTCTATGTCTGCTGTATTGAGAGATGGAAATGACATGGATGTAGATCTTGTCGGGGTGGTTTCATGTGTAGTGAATATGGAGATGTTGAGGTCTGTGTCTATGGACCTGTTCGAGAGGGGTTCTATGTGAATAGAGGTGGATGTATCGGATTGACTGGGTGCCTTGGTGTCAGCTGTACGAAGGCGTCTCGAGGGGGCAGGGTTGGTGATGTTTGCTTTTTTAGGACCTGGTGGTGGTCTGGAGGTGATTTTGTTTTTGGAGTTGAAAAAAGTTCTGCTGTTATTGTTGTAAGTGGGATCAGTAGAGTTAGAAATGTATGGATTGGGGTTATGTCTTATGTTGTGGTGATGGGATCCAGGTGGTAGTGAGTAGGATTTTGTGTCTTTTTTTATTTGCGCATCTGAACGGTTGTGTTTGTTCTTTTTTGGTTGTGTAGATGATTGATTGGCCAATTTTTCTGCTTTTTTTTGTATAGTATCTTGTTCAAGTTTTTTCAGTCTTTTTTGGAGATTGATGTTGATGTTGTGATATTCGGGGAGGTCTGTGTAGAGTTCCAATTCTTCCCCTATTTGGATTATTTTTGTTGTGAGCTCTTCGGTAAGAAGGGTTCTCTTATCTATTACTCTGGACATCAGGGTTTTGGAACAGTTGATTAACAACTGTTCCCATTCTGAGGTGAAGGATATGTCATTGGGGAATGCTGAAGGTATATTGATGGATAAACCTCTAGGTGTCTTGCCCAATTTTAAATATAACTCAAGATACATGATATCTAGACAATGCAAAAGTTCACTTTTCATAAGGTTCTCAAGTTTCAGGAAAAGATCAGTCATATTTTTGGTACGATGCATAGTCAGAATATTGGAGGAACACTTAGCTGTAGTGATCAGAGGTTCCACTTGTGTCAGTTCAGAGATGAGGTTTCTGCGGGATGTCAACCTTGTTTTGAAGTATTCCATGATGGGTTCGTCGCTGTTCTCCCTCGTTGTGGTGATTACTCGAAGAACTCTTCGTGCTGGGAGAGGAATTCGAGATCGAAGTGGACGAAATTGCTATGGGTTGGTGCACGTATGCACCAGTACACCACGTGCGAGGTGGATGTATCGGGTTGATTCTGTATCTTGGTGTCAGCTGTGCGAGAAGGTCTCAAGGGGGCAAGGTTGGTGATGTTTGCTTTTTGAGGACCTGGTAGTGGTCTGGAGGTGATTTTATTTTTGGAGTTGAAAAAAGTTCTACTATTATTATTGTTAGTAGGATCAGTAAAGTGGGAGATATGTGGATGGAGGTTCTGTCTTTTGGTATGGTGATGGGATCCAGGTGGTGGTAAATGTGATTTTGTGTCTTTTTTTATATGCTCATCCGAACGGTTGTATTTGTTCTTTTTTGGTTGTGTAGATGACCGATTGGCCAATTTCTCTGCTTTTTTTTGTATAATATCTTGTTCAAGTTTTTTCAGTCTTTTTTGGAGATTGATATTGATGTTGTGGTATTCGGGGAGGTCTGTGTACAGTTCCAATTCTTCCCCTATTTTGATTATTTGTGTTGTGAGCTCTTCGATAAGAAGGGTTCTTTTTTCGATTACTCTGGATATCAGGGTTTTGGAACAGTTGATTAACAACTGTTCCCATTCTGAAGTGAAGGATGTGTCATTGGGAAATGCTGAAGGTATATTTATGGATAAACCTCTAGGTGTCTTGCCCAATTTTAAATATAACTCAAGATACATGATATCTAAACAATGCAAAAGTTCGCTTTTCATAAGGTTCTCAAGTTTCAGGAAAAGATCAGTCATATTTTTAGTACGATGCATAGTCAGAATATTAGAGGAACACTTAGCTGTGGTGGTCAGAGGTTCCACTCGTGTCAGTTCCGAGATAAGATTTCTGCGGGATGTCAATCTGTTTTTGAAGTATTCCATAATGGATGATGTCGTCGCTGTTCTCCCTCGTTGTGGTGATTTCTCGGGGAACTCTTCGTGCTGGGAGAGGAATCCGAGATCGAAGTGGACGAAAATGCTATGGGTTGGTGCACGTAGTGTACCAGTTCACCACGGTGCGGGAGACAAGAATAGCGAGAGATTCAAGTGTATTTCTAAAAACCATATGTAAGGTAGAAAAGTCAGGTTCTCACCTTGTGGAGTGATCGATTGTAGCGTGTATATCGCACGTGAGAGCTGCTGCCAACGGGATGGTCAGGTCCGGGCATATAGCAAATGTCGGACTCGGCGGAGGAAGCGTAGAACCACGAGATGCTGGAGGAATGGTCCCGTTTTTTTGGAAGACTTTTGGCCCAATCCCAGAGCAGGCTGTCATTTTCTTGGTCCACTCCTAGAGTGGGCTCCTTGGCCAACTCTCAGTTCAAGCGTAGAACCACGAGATGCTGGAGGAATGGTCCCGTTTTTTTGGAGGCGCTGCTGTCGGAGTGGAATGAGTGTGTACACTCGATAGGCTGTAAAACTTCTTTATTTGTTGAGAGACACTACGCGTTTCGGCCCCGGCAGGATTAAAATCAACCACCTTGTATTTGGTTTTGCCCTGAAATACTCAATTTTCCCCCTCCACCTTGCATAATTAAAAAAAAAAACACTGCTACTTACCTCTGTGTCTCCCCCAGCTTCTCTCCATTCACTCCAGCACTGAGGAGCGGTAACGTCATCACCCGGCGTCTCCTGCTCCCGGCGCTGTATTGAGCTGCTTGCAGCAGGAGATGCTGGGTGATCGCGTCTCCTGCTCTCTGTAGTGGAGAACGGAGCCGGCGGCTCCTTCACCAGTACAGTACTCATCGCTATCTATGTCCAGAGGATGTAGATAGCGATGTCAGTAGGGAGATTTGCCCGGACATTCGGGGCATGGGCCCCAGATCTTTTGACCTAGCTACGCCCCTGGCACAAACATAATAAATGCATGTGCAAGCTCTAAAGACACTTTTTTCATGCAAATGAAAAACTGACACCGACACAATAATATATCTGAGCCACTTTCTCATAGGGAATGAAGCAGTTGGGAATTTACTTAGATGCGAGGTTACAATATAGGTCCAGAGAGCTGGCCATTGGAAGCAATAAGTCTAAAACTCTACACAAAACATGGATCATTAATCATGACGTTTCTGGCTTCTATATATTATATGTATATGTAACATCTGTGCCAAAGTCCTCCTGTGTCCACAGAATGTGACAACTTGTCAGTTGCCTGTTTGAACATGCACCTAGCTTGCTCACTGAATCACTTATTGGAGTTTATTGCACTACATCCTTGTGCTCCTGCAGTCTGCCCTGTCCTGAAACAGTTAATGTTTTGACAGACTTCAGCTCCAATCACCTGGAGCAGCCTCCTATAAGTGTTTGCTTTCCATTCAGCCCAGTGCAGCTTTTAGTTTTGCTTAACCTGCTTATTTTTCTGTAATAGTTCTCTGTTTGCTGCTTTTGCTATTCTTTTGGCATCTCTAGTTTTCTGATCCCTCTTGGACACAGATTCTGTACTGTATATGCCATCTCTGTTGTGACCCAGACCCTTGACCTCGCTTTCTGTGCTGATTGTTTGTCAGTCTTGTTTTGTGTCTGCACTGTGGCTTAGGCAGGGACTGTACTCGTGGTTGTCCTACATTACCTAGGATACTGGAGGCAAGATTACTCTCAACACACTTGCATATTAAGCTTGCCTGAATGTTCTGCCGGAACACTCAGAGACTGGAACTGAATTGAATTCAGTCCGGTCTGTAACCATTTGGGGTGGGAACCTCACTATGCAACTGTGATGAGTAAATTGCATCACACTCACTTGTGAGCATTAGGCCTTACCAAACAGCTGTGGTGTTTTCACCTGTTGTTCCTCTGCACCTTCTTCAGATCTGCATGGTCTACATTCTGATTTACTGCCTTTAATATAGGAAACATAACTTTAGTAACCAATATTCTTGACCCTATTTTCATCTAATGCTGTTGTATCCAGTAGAGGTCACTATAGGCATGTTGCACAGGGTCACATGTGTTGCCTCCAGGCGAATGTAGGAAAAATACATGGTAATTATCACATTAAGAAAAAATGTTGAGTATTTAGGTGAGAAGGAAGAAAAATTAATTGTCTAAAAATTAAGTTAATATATTATGGGCTGCAAGGAATGGGGGGGGAGGACGAGGCAGGAATGAGATCAAAAAAAAGGATTTAAGCTCATAATGTAATCTACATACACATAAATTCTGACATAGATAAATCTAAACTGTGATGCTATAAGCCGTAATGCAGCGGCGTCAAACAGGCAAAAGAGCAGGGGACCCACGCCCCGGATCGGAGCCTGGAAGGAAAACCGAAAAACCTCTCCTACAACCAACAAATACTATAAAATAAAAAACTTCCTTATCAAAACAGACTTATAAAACACCCAAACAAAATGCAATATAAAATCAACAATCAACAATAATCCAAACCACAATAATAAACAAGAATGTTATATCATTAATAAACCGAAACCAGAAAAAAGGAGGGTCGGTCTCGGGGCTGTGGGGGGCGGGGTTGGCGGTGGTGGGGGAGGGACGTCGGGGTGGTCGCCGGTTCTGGTTGGGGCGGGGGGGGGCCTGAGGGGCGGGGGGACGGCGGGGGCCGGGGGGCGGCGGGGGGGGGTGGTGGGGGGGGCGGCGGTGTGGAAGTGGGGGGGGGGAGGGGGGGGGGTGGTTGGGGTGGGGGGGGGGGGGGGGTCAGGGTGGGGGGGGGGGGGGGGGGGGGGGGTGTGGGGGGGGGGGGGGGGGGGGGGGAGGCGAAATGGAATAGAGATCGTTGTAAGAAAAAAAATGGTCTGTAACGGTAAAATTTCACCCCCTATAATCATACTGACAGACTAAGGCCGCTAATAGGAGAAGTTTAGTATATTGAAGAAGAGAGAAAGAACAGGGCGTCTCAGCCAGTTCACGACTACAGATAGAGGAGACATGACACAATCACACTGGAGGTCATTTCCTAAGGCGATGAAACTTCCTAGCACACCTTAGAACATGCTTGAGGACGCACACGAGAAAGAACTGGGAGAAAGACAGGGGGGGAATAAGAGAAGTAGGGAAGACTCGGGGATGATAGACTTGGGTAACCAGCAGAAAGGCAAAGGGGTAGGGGGGGGAGAAAGACAGAGCGGATGGTGTGGAGGAATAGGGAGAGAGGACATGCGAGCAGAACGGAAAATAGGAGGAGGGGGGGCGAGGATCCCCAAACGAAAAAAGTGACCGACGAGATTCGGAAAGCAAAAAACCACCGCATTTTATAAACAAGAACCGAAAAAAAGTGTTCGCTGGGTAAGCTGCTTACCTTCACTGGTCAGCTCGCGTGCATTTCACGGAGCGTCTCAGTGATTTTCAGCGCGGATTTTCGGCGGAAGGAGGAACTACCTTCATAAATCCCGTCCAGACCCGAATCTGTGCCAAGAGAACGCGCCGCTGGGATCGCGAAAACGGGACCGGGTTTACGTCAATCTGCCCCCACTGTGTCTTATTGCCTCCGTAGTACCTCACTATAAGCTGCCAGGAGCAGGAGACGACCAAAGGTGATTGTCAACGGCGCCCGTCGAGGTGGGTCCTTGCAGTGCCACAGCATGAAGACAAGGTAAGTATAAGTTTTTTTTTTTTTAATATGCAGTGGGTACATTGAGGGGGGCCACTGGGAACTTTACGGGCGCTGTGAGGAAAACAACTGGGGTATGGGGGAATATCGTTGGGGGGCCATGACTTACTGCTATGTGGGCCTATGGGGGTGGTTGGGGTGGTTGTGGGAGGTCTGGTGGCGGTACATTTTACTGGAAGCTTCGTGAGGACATTAGGGTAGTGAGCTGGGTCAGTGGACTGCGGGGCTGTGGGGGGGATACTTACTGGGGGTTTTGCGAAATTACTGGAGCTCTGGCGCGCACATTTACGCTGTGGGGCATACAAGGGGGGGGGAGGACCAAGCCAGAGGAGCCACCACAGGCTGCACAGAGAGGGGTCCCTTTCTGAGGGGGCGCACCACTTAGCAACATGTCCACTTGTGCATCAGGAGGCACCACCATGCGCAGGGTCGCTTTCTTGGCCCCCCCCCCCGTCCCCCTTTTCTTCTCTGGACCCCCTTTTTCCCCTTCGTCTGTTTCCCCCCCCCCCACCCACCGTGGTTTGGCGGTCAACCGTCAACTGGGTCGAGTACCCGGCAGCATGTTTTCGTTATAATCTTATAGTGTGGTGTGGTTTTTTTTTGTTTCGCACCGAGTAGTTACTCTGTGTAATGTGCAGCTGGTTTCTTTTCTTTCCCCTTCCCTTGGGTTATTTGGCGTTTAGACCGACCTTTAAAGTAGGGCTAAACTGGAAGCCCGACAGTCTGATCCTGCACGCTACCCCCCCCCTCGGGTTCCCGTGTCCTCTGGGCGAACTCCGGGGAAACCGAGGTACTTGGGATGAAAGGAGGGCGGAAGCGGGAGCGAAAAAGGAGGGGAGATGTATGGGGGAGAGTGAATAGTGAGGTGATGTGATGAAATTAGTTGTTTTATCGGTGGGAAGTTGGAGAGATAAATGGGGGAGTTCACCACTGCCACCAGTCCACTTCATCAGGAGCCACACTGTGCAAGTCACTTTATTGAAGGAGCCAACCACTACCAAGTCGAGGACATTGGATGGTGGTGACCTCTGATTACGGGACATCTTCTACGGTGAGCCACCACTTTTTCTGCATGTCATACTTGCTGAGTCGGGCAAGTATGTCTCCACTCTTCTTGGTATCTCTTATCTGCCTACTCACGCTGCCACTTTCACAAGCAGGTCCCTACACTTAAGGATTGGCAACAATGAGTTCAACAAGTTATAGCGGTAACCCCCCGATCAGGTCTTCAATAATCTGGGCTCCTCAGGCCTAGCTTGCACTGCGCATGTGAAGGAGTTGCCCACAACACCAATCTTTTATTAGAGACTGTGGCACCTTTAACATACTGTGTGGGGGGGCTCAATCTGGGTGGAGACGACGTGTAATAAGCTTAGCTGTACACCTCCACACCAGGTACGATTAATCCAAAGACTTTTCCGTAGACATCCTGTACTGAGATTAGCCCCCTCCGCTAGTTGTTGCAGTAGTTTGTTTCGTCGAAACAGCAAGGTCACAGTGCAACTTCACCATAAATGACAATGTCTGCAAGACAAGTGTTGTCGCATTCGTCTAGTGCAAAGTCAGACAGAAAACTGGTGCTGCAGCCAGGGCCCATATGTCTCACTGCTAATAAAAATCTTGTGGAATTGGTTTCTAAGTTGGGAAATTAGTGGCCTACCAGAGTCTTTTCCAGGGGCTGTTTGGCACTGCTCCTCTGCTCCTTCTGGCGACAAAGAATAGGTAAAGGGTTGTTGCCCTCATAGCCTGTGCACACCCCCATCTCATGATGTACTGCCATCTCCTGGTATCTGCTCGGTGGTCTGGTTGAGAGACACAGGCTAACCCTCTTGTCCACAGCTCGAATGAGTATCGCCGTTCATGGAGCAGAGCACTGCCAGCACTCGCAAGTAAGAGGGCCGGCCGCAGGGGCGGAATGGGAATTTAAAGGGCCCTGGCTGAAGAACAAAATGCTTAATATTAATGGTGGGAAGGTTTGGCTACACGATACGCTAGGGGCTTTAAGAGGGTAGGGTATCTCAAAAAACAAGATAGTGGCGTAGGCAATGGTGATCCGGAGGGTTCTAGGGTGTCTTATCGCTTTACACTAAAAACCAGATCTCATGTATGCAAGAGAACCGACGGACGTTCGAAGTAAATCTGGCCAACAGTAGCTAAAACCATCGCTGCATCTAATAGAAAACGTGCACATAACGGTGGAACCTGCGACATCTATTGTTACGTATATAAAGAGTCACACCACACCACCCCACTTTAACTCACAACGCCGCGTAAGTACGAAGCATTACGCCACATTGTGGGAGTATCGCCGGCTGAGCCACACCTTCTGTCGTTCTCGTCGCGTTTCCTGTGCCCAGCACTTTCGTCCCATGTCGTCACATGGCCAATGGGTGCCCGGCTCGCGCTGCCAGGTGCTCCCCCAGTATGAGCGGCCTATCCTTTTCCTTGGGGATTCTCCCCAGCCACCCCCCTTTTCCTGTGCCGTCCTTCCATCCTCGGTGTACCCTTATGGACTTCCACCGAGTTATATTTTCTTTTTTTTGTACGAGAAGATCTTTGGCCCCATATGACAGTCCTCAATTAGACACACTATCTACCTGCCCCCCATTATGTACAAGAATATAAATACTATAATTCTGCTCCCCATATGCTACCACAGAATATAAACCTACTATAATACTGCCCCCTATTGCTTACAAGAAATACTAAACTAACTATAATATGGCTCACGATGTACGAAGAACAGAACGACGATAATATCACCCCCCGAAGACAGAATATAACTACCGAGAATACGTGCCACCGATGACAAAGAATTACTAACAACTACTAGAATTAATGGACCACTTGCTATCAAGAATATAAATCACCTAACAATACTGGCCCCATATGTACAAGAATATAACTCTTATATGCTACTGCACCACATGTACAAGAATATAACTACTTAATACTGCCCCCTATGCCCAACGAATAAACTACTATAATACTGCACACCCCCCTATGTACAAGAATATAACTACAAATTACTGCCCCCTATGCTACAAGACATATAAATACTATAATACTGACCCCCCTAGTGCTACAAGAATATAAAACCTACTATAATACGACCCTCCACTATGTACAAGAACATATAAACGACTAGAATAATGACTCAAAGATTGGACGAGATAGAAATACAGAGACTTACATCGACACCATATGTAAAAAGAAATTATTATTAACAGACTACTATAAGACCTGCCCCAGATGTACAAGAATATAACTAGTATAACTTACTGCGGCCCTCTGATGTACAGAATATAACTCTGCATAATACTGCGCCATATGTCACAAGAATATAACTCTATAATACTGCCCCCTGTGTACAGAATTCATAACTACTATAATACTGCCACGCATATGTACACAGAATTAACTACTTAAATACTGCTTCCGGGATGTGACACAAGAATCTAACTACTTATAATATGGCCCATATGTCACAAGTATTAACTACTACCAATACTGCCCCCTAGTACAAGAACCATTAAATACCCTATAATTATCGCTCCCTCATGTACAAGAATATAACTACTATAACTTACCGCCCCCTATGTGACAAGAAAGATATACCCCCCTCCGCCGCCCCCCCCCCCCCCCCCCTACCCCCCCCCCCTAGACTACTATAACTACTACCCCCTATGTACAGGAAAGTATATGACTACTATAATACTGCACCTCCCGATGTACAAGAATATAACTACCTATAATACTGCCCCTATGTTACAGGAAAGCTAACCTCACTACTATAATACTGCCCTCTATGTACAGAATATAACACTACTATAATACTGCCCCCACCTACGCTACAGGAAATAGTAAACACTACTAATACTGCCCCTAATGTTACAGGCATTACACCACATAACTGCTCCCAATGTACATCGAATATAACTACTATAATACTGCCCCCCTATGAAAAGAACTAAAACAATACATAATACTGCCCCCCTATGTACCAAGAATCATAACGTTACTATACACAACCGTGCCCCCATGTACAAGCACATATAAATACTATAATTACTGCCCCCATATGTTAGCACAAAAAAGGACATCTGCGGCACTCACCCGCTAAAATTCTTCTTTATTTGAGTCTTTCAGCACCATAAAGATCAGTCCGACATAAGTACAGCCAAAGTAGGGCAGACGGTAGGAGCACGGGGGCAAAAAGAGGCGACAGCCCGTTTCCCGCCCGTTGGCGCTTTCTCTAGCCTGCTGGAGATGTGGCGTCATCACCTGGTTCTTAATGCGGCCGGCGAGACCGTCACCACCCCCACAGTTGCCTCACGAACCGGCGACGCGTTAGGGACATACGCCGGCCCAGGAACGTACAGCCCAAGCTATGCACACTCAAGCGCGCTATGGCGGACAAGCCATAATATACAAAGTAAAACAACCACCAGTATAGCAGGATTTCTCCGGACGGAAACATATTGTTAATTATTGTCGGGTCGATGCTACAGAAAACACAGTAAAAATAAAATGTAAACATACAATGCAGGAAGGGCATAAAGGTTAGACCGATATAAGCAGAGAGATGAACCAGAGCGGGCGGCACACTAATATGCGCAGTCGCGGGGCAAGCGGTAATTGAAAGAGGATAAACAGGTAAGCTTCACAAGCACTACCCCATGTCATTCATTATCAGCTTGAATCAAGCGGGGCCCCATCGGAATTGAGTCTCCAGAACTCATCTCCTCTTTATAGGAGTTCCCTGCGTCGATCCCCAGCCAATTGGGCGGCTACAGGAATATGCGTTCAATGCCACTAAGCGGAGAGATGCCACGGTATTCCTCCGTGTACCCCTATTGACGTGCTCAATGAGTCAGGGCACCCCTGCGCTTTTTACTGACTGGCAAGTTCGCTAAATTTGATATTCAGAGATGGGCGATAGTCTTACGATAAACAGAATGGCCACAGGGGCAGAGAAACCGCCGTACACCCACTACTATTGGCGAATGTACAAGAGCATAAGTGTTATGTTGGAGCATTGCACTAAACCATCCTATGCTCCAGCTCACCCATTTTTTACACCATTTGAGAGCATGACAATTACAGTGACCGCAGCAAAAATTACCAGATGGAATTGTCTATTCAAGCCAGTGCTTTTGTATCGGAGTGCTAGACGCGCTGCGTACTAAGTTGATCTTTGGATTAATGCTGGTCTCTTCTTTTTTTTTTTTTTCACCCGTCTTCCCCCAAAGGAGACAGGGGGGTGCAGTAATTAGGTCCCAAGAACTTGATCTTCGGTCAAGCATATACCAATTTTTATAAATTAACTTTTTATTCTTTGGGCCATGGGGCTAAATGAAAGTGAAGTAAAAGATTGTGGTTTATGTCTGTGTCTAATATGTTTGGGGTGCAAAAGATTTAGGTCATATTTTAGTCATAACGCGCTCAGGGCGACAGAGGATGCAAGTTCCAGGCCAGGTATAACGTATATTAATAATAATAAACATGAATATGTTTTTTTACATTTACACACACCCTCCAATTACAGAATGCAAATTCCCTCGATGTCCTACGTCCAGGTAACAAAACTCCCCACCTAACCACCACGGTCTTTAGAAACGAGTAACATCGACAACAGTCTTCTACCATCATAACAGTTATCACCCTCAGCACGTTTACACAGCAGCGGGTCCCGCATGCGACCAGTTTGTACGTCTTAGCCGGCGTAAAACGTGAAGACCAACCGCTTTTCGTCCCAAGCGGAAGGGGACTGTAAAAAAAATAACGCGCTACTTAAAAAGGGGCTTATCCCCCCCTCAACACTATACATAAAGCCTTCCATAAACGCAGCTCTCGCCCTCAAACGCGAAAATCTTTGCACCCCAAACATATTAGAACAGACTAAGAACCACGAGCGTTTTACCATTCACTTTCACACTTTAGCCCCATGGCCCAAAGAATTCAACAATGCAATTTATGACAAACATTGGTATATGCTGACCCCCGCACAGATCAGTGCCCTTAGGGACCTTATACCTCGCCACGCCCCCTGATCTCCTTTAGGCAAAACCAGAAGTATCAAAGATCACTTAGGTAGCAGCCGTCACCCCTCAATTACAAAAGAACTGGCTGACTAGAACAACTTCCATCTGCGCTAACTTGTGCTGAGCCACCCGGTCCACTGACATTCTGCTCTCAAAAGGTTAAAAACGTGGAGCTGAGCCATAGGAGGGGTTACGAATAGCCTCACGACAATTTATTATATTTGTAAATCACAATATGTGGTGTACGCAGCTGGTCTCTGCCCCTGTGGAACATTTTTATATCGGAAGGTAAGACATATCCGGCCCCGCCCTAATATAGATTACGACCAATGCACCAGTCAGTCACTAAAGAAGCGGGGCTCCAGGGGTGTCCCTAGACTATTGAGCACCGTCAACTAGGGTAACCGGAGGAAGACAGCGCATTCTCCGCTTTGTGGACTTGAAAATAATTAACCCCCCCCCCGGTACGCCCAATGGCGGGGATCGCCGCAGGAATCCTGAGGAACAGCGGGCCAAGGGAATGATCTCTGAGAACCAATGCCACCTGGGGCCCCATAGCGAAGTTTAAACCGATAAGAATGACATGCGGGGGTAGTTCTTGTAAGCTTACCTTTTTCCTCCTCCATTACCCGTTCCCCCGCGACTGCGCATATTAGTGCGCCACGCTCTGGTCATCCCTCTGCTTATATCAGGGCTAACTTTATGCGTCTACCTAATTATATGTTTATTTTTTTTCTGTGTTTCTGTGCACTGACCCACTTGCAATAAGTAGCAAATATGTTTACCGTCAGCACGTAAACCTCATGATATTCTGTGTTTTTAAAGTGTATATGTTGCCTGTCCCCGCATAGCGCCCACTTCAGTGCATAGTTGGCTTACTTCCTGCCCGCTATGCCTTAAACAGCGTACCCGGTTGCTGACGCAAACCCCGCGGGGTCGGGCCCCCCGGGGGACGTCTCGCCGGCGCATTCCAGAACAGTGAGGACGCACACCACACTCCCCAGGCATGAGAGAAAAGCGCCAGACGACGCGACGAAACGCTGGCTCGCCTCTTTTTGAACCCCGCACTCCTCACCTCATGGCCCTATCACTTTGGCGTACTAGTCGGATCTTGACTTGTAGGTGGAGACTACAAATAAAGAAGACCACAACCAGCAAAACATTGTTAACGGCGGTTGAGTGCCGCAGACAGATGTCATTTTTTCATGCACACCTGAGCCTCTATCTACTAACCTTTACATGCTGAGCATCCATCCCCGACGTGCTTAACAACATCTTATGCATTACCTGCCCCCGGGGGCCACCAATCTCTGAAGGATATTATATCAACGCAAAGCCGTGGGAAGAGTGGCGGTAGTGCCCCAGTGTTCCGGCTCCTGTCCGCTATGCCCTGTCTAACTGCCACCCCAATGTACACCGAATATAACTACTTATCAATGCCTCCACTATGTACAAGAAATACACTACTAACATTACTGCCACCCCCCCCTATGTACAGGATAATACCTACTGTCAATACTGTCCCTATGTACAAGAATATAATACCTTACTACTGGCCTCATGTGGCAACAAGACAATATAACTACTATAAGACTGCCTCTATGTACAGGAATCCATAACTACTATAATGTACTGCCCCCCATGTACAAGACATATAACTCTCTACATACTGGCCTCACCACTTTACAAAGAATATAACTACCATTAATACTGCTCCTATGTACAAGAATATAACTACTACTATACTGCCCCCCCACTCCCCCTATGTACCCAAGAATATATCTACAACTAACTACGCATTGGCTGAGATTAGGGGCTCGGCACACTTATAGCCCTCAACCCATTAGGGAGGTCACGCACCCCACTAATTAAAAGACATAGAGAACGAGACAGAAAAACAACAGAATAAGACAGCCCAGACCTAAAAAAACAATGAACAAAGTGAAACAGTAAACGCCAGTCACCCCTGTATACACGCAGTTCCCACCGAGCGTATTACGCAGGCCCACTTTGAGTATACAGCCGCCCAGCCCCCTCTCGACATATCAGCAGCCCCCTCGTATACAGCAGCACCACCCTCTGGCACTTCACAGCAGCCCCCCTGCTATACAGGCAGCCCACCTCTGGTATACAGCCAGAACATTTTGCTATACAGCCAGCCCCCCCTGTATACAGCAGCACCCCCCTCGGGTATACAGCAGCCCCCCGCTCACCGTATACCAGCAGCCACCCCTCTGGCTTAATACAGCAGCCCCCTGTGGTATACAGCAGCCCCCTGTATACCAACAGCCCCCTGTAACACAACAGCCCCTTCTATAGGTATACAGAAGCCCCCTGTATTATAGCATGCACAGCCCCCCTGTCATACAGGCAACACCCACACCAGAACACTTTCCAAATAAACAAACATGAAACTAACCTTTCCGGCGCCTTTCCCGCTGCTCCGCTCAATGATCCAGTCCGGCAGCCCCGAGTGCCGTGACCCCAGCTCCGTACGCGGCCCGGCGTCGCAGGCTATTGGATGTTCATACAACGCCTGCGACCGTCCGCTGCCCGTACGCGAGATGTAACAACAGAAGCGCCCCAGGACAGGGAGTAATTAGCATGCACGAAGACGGACCGACAGTACGGGACGCAGTCACCGCCCGGCCCCGGCATTCTGGACTCTGTAGCGGAGCAGCGCGCGCGCAACGCGGGAGGAGCAAAGCATCGGAAAGGTGAGTTTTCTCGTTTTATATTTTTACATCACGGCCCCCCCACCCAGACAATCCCAAACCCGGCCCCTCCGCGACCCGGCCCCCAAACGTGGTCTTAGGCCAGTCCTCGACCCATGGACCGCGGCCGCACTCCACCTACAGCAGCTTTGTGGGGTCCTTCGTCCGACATCACACTAACTGCTACCCTCTGCAGGGGTGATGGAGAGCAATGCGACCAACACAAAACTGCAAAACGTGCCCACAAGCACACAGACCAAAAAGGCCTTTTATAGCAGTTCTGACTCTCTCATTTCTACCAACAGCAGGCAAGAATTGACTTCACCATTACGTGTGCCATCATACAACCCTGGCACAGATGGATTTCACAGAACGTGTGATTAAGCTTCCCCCCCCCCCGGATTAAACGTACATATGTGTTTTTCAGACGCCTCCTTTATTTTGTTTAAACAGTGTTCTTGATTCAGCCGAGTCGCACAACTAAAAGTCTTTCCTTAACCCATTCAAACCACCTCGCCCAGAAACATTCAGTTTGTGAAGTTTTAGTGACTGTTTACCTTTATGCTTTCCATTCACAGGTACGTCTATGAGGGCCAAAATTTCTGTGGGACAAACTGGTCCCTTTCCACTTTAATGCTTTCCTGTGTTAGTGACTTAGCTGCCTGAAAATAAATCCAAATGCTGCGAAAGCGTACAAAAAACCAGTTATGCCACTTACATGCGCACTTAAATTGTTTTAACCAGCTTTCCCTTTATTCCTTTGTTTTAGTTCGATGACTGGATATCTCCAAATTCTGTCGCTAGTTTGACATACCATTAAAAAAACATCGTTTTAAAACCCTCCTACGCCCCCCATTACCATATTCTAAGACCACTAAAAACCTTGCAAACAGAGACGTGGCTGTGGGGAGCCCCCCCAGCATCCGTGACAATCAGTTCAAGTTAACCCTCTTGATCGCTTTTATTTTAAAATTCGCAAATAAGCCCACGTGGTTATGTCATAATAGATTTTGATCAGTAGACTTTCCTTTAAAATCAACAGGGCTTTTAGTCGCCGTTAATGTTTCTACATAGACATTCCCTGATAGGCAGAAGCGCCTGGACCAGTCCCTCTACAACGTTACTGGAGTCATTTTTATGTGAAGTAATGGGAGGATTCATGGTGTTATCCTTAAGCCAATGCTCTGCGTTGTGTTTTCATCCATGGGGCCTTCGTCAATTTTTTGTTTAATGAATCCACAGAGATAGCGTTCTCCCTGATTTCACAATTAGTACTCTATACAAACTGGTGGAACAAGTACACCAGACCGTGTCTCCAACTATGCCTCCAGGAAAACGCTGCTGCTGAGCTAGCAGACGGGTTTAATTTTGTGCACCCACAGAGCATTGCACTTAAATAAAATGAATGTGCGCAGAACCACGACACAGCAAGAAGTCACAATGGCAGCGTAATAACAATGAAAACAAACATTCTGAAAATGTACACAGACCCCGGTCAATTTTCATCGCCAAGCTAATTTGACGATCCCATACTCAAGAGCACACTGAAGCAACTACCTGTGATTTCACTATGTGCTTTCTGCCGAAAAAAACATTGCCACGAAAACACACTCCTCCCAGTAACAATCTCATCCCTAACATTCTATTTTACTTTTGGAACATGTGCTAACTCAATTTTTATCCCTGGCTTATACTTGAACACAACTGTATGCACTTTAAAAACATACGTTAATAGCTCCGGCGTATAAGACCGACCTTTTGACAGAACAGGAAATAACTCTTCTGTTTCCCTCTGCGGGTCGTCTTAGTACGACCTCGCGTACATTCCAGCACAGCCCTGTATTCACTGGCAGCGCCCGGCTCCGGGCACCACGGCTGCACTGGACTGTAGGGCTCACCGGGCTCGCACCCTCTCCAAAGCTGAGGCACCGACCTCGCGGGTCTGTTATGTCGCTCAAAGGTGGGCTGCCAAACGCCCCAACAGCTGACAGGCAGCCTCAAACGCGATTAGCGCACGCCCCCATGGGCCGCCCGCCCCTCTTCACCTGGGATCACTGGCGCTCCCCCGCGATACGTCCTCCATGGTAGCCCGGGTCTTCGAAGACCCAAGGGCTATTTAGCTTTAACCCCTTCCACTTACAACGCGTGCTGATAGCACATTGTATGACACCCATGAGGAGGGGGGAAAATCCCCCATCACTCACTGAACACATACGGTGTACGGCAGAGTACTATGGTAAGCGATCATCAGACAAAAATAGGGTTAAAGCGACCCCTAGGAAGTCTGGACCAAAATAGCTATACATCAAAAATGATAAACGGTTTACAGTCAATGGCGGTTAACCCCGTACCACCGGAAAAAAAGAACAAAAAATAAGGCCACACAGTCGGAAAAGAGACACGTGTGTGGTGCCAAGGGTGGACAGTAAATATAAAAAAATCCGAAAAAAGGATCCAAAAGGTCCGGGGTCGTGTGACAGGCCGAAAACAGGATCGGAGCAGGGAAAAAGAGGAGCAAAGGGCAGCCCCACACCACCAAAACTACACAAACAAAAAAACACAAAACAAAAAAAAGCCCACGAAGACCCAAAAAAGGGACAAAAAAAAACAAAAAAAAAACACAATAGAACAAAAAAAAAAATCAACAAAAAACGGCAAAAAACCACAAAAAACCACAGCAACAATCAACAGTAGAAAAAAAAACAAACAACACGTCAAAAAACAAAAATATACAAAGAAACCAAACACTACCAAACAAAAAAAAAACAAACCAAACCGCACACACACCAACAACCAACAAAAATGACATCACCCACAGCTCCAGTACCAACCAAAGTATAAAAAACACCGTTATTAGCGCCAGAAGTTGGCCAACAATCAAAAAATAATTTTGTACCAGGAGGTTCTTCATTTTTTGCTAATGTATGAAACAACATTATACACCAAACTATACACAAAATTCGGACTCCACCCTCTTAATCCGTACGACCCAAAGCAATAAAGTAGACATGTCATTTCGGGCGCGCCTCGTGAAAAGACCGTAACGCATCCCAAAACGCCTACAAGAAAACAGTGGAACAAATGCGGTTTTTCACCCCATTTTCATGCATTTGGCAATCATCTTTTTTTTTCTTTCGCTCGCAGTACATGGAATGGACATATCCTTAAACTTAAAAAAAAAACTTTAAGGTACAGCATGGTACACATTTACCGATAAAATGGAAAGAGCCGGTAATGTGTTGGTGTCTGCCTTATGTTTATGAGCCGACAGTTTTCCACGCTACTTACACCCTGCATGTCAACGAACTTTACAAATTTCAAAAAAAGGACCCTGTTACAATTCAAATCTGTTTTTGTCTTTAATTTTCTCCGGTTTTTTGTATGAGTTGGAAAAGGGGTACGTATTATACACGCCGCCAATACTCATCTTAAACTCTAATGTTACAACAGGAAAGTAGGGGCGGTCGTTCCATACACCCCAGGTGTCTTATACACGCACTTGCCAAAGACGGTACCTATATTGAGACATCTCACTCCTGATATTTTCTGTGATAAGCACTCACACCCGTTCGGGAGAAATTTGAGAAATTACCACACGGCCTGGTCAACCAGATTCTCGCCCATCTCAGTTCAGTTGAGCAGTCAGAGGGTTCATGAGAGATCTTAACGACAGATAGTATGCCATTCGTTGGTCTCCATGTTGCGCTCCTATAGATGATCCGCGCAAAGCGCCCTGCTCAATTGGCCGGGGGCTTCACTTGCATCCTTATACCCTATCCCCACCATAACGTCACAGGGGGCAAAGACATCCATTCACGTATGACAGCGCGCCCAGTTATAGCCGAGACTGATGTGGAATTTTTCGGCCGGCGCAGGCCCGTGGGCCCTAACCCCTAAATAAAATTGAACAAACCTATAATGGTACAAATTGTAAAAAAAATAAAAAATTTTAAAGTCCCAAAATCACCCTCCTTTTACTAAAATGGGAAATAACAAATACAAAAACATAAATGGACAGACACTTCAGATAGACGCCGTCCAAAATACCCTTCAAATACCTAAAAATGACTTGTTCATGTTTTTTGCAGGTTTTTTACTACCCATTAAAAAACTTCCAAATGTCTCAACTGCCACTTTTTTGTTACAACTGACAAAATTTAAAAAAAAAAACAGTGTTGGAAGAAAACGGTCAAAAAATGGTTTCAAAGTACATAACAGCTTTGTTGCTCAAGTATAACCAAAATGTATAGGCATCAGAATCCTTTTGTCTTACCAACCCAGGATTGAAAACCAGGTTTGTTTGACATTACCGCAAACTATTTGTTAAGTGCTAATCCATCACCTAATGCTTACCCCCAATTAATTTATGTTTTTCGTAGGCAAAACAAATCTTTTCTTCTTTGCCGCTTCTCACACTCCCACACATTATCCCCAATATTGGCCCACCCATGCATAACTGAATTGCTTCCTATGCATCACCATCCAAGCTCCTTCTGCCCACTCATCTATGACCCCCCTGCTGAGGTTGATCATCAGCGTTACGCTCCACACAGCTTCTTGTACAGGATTCTTTTGCCCCACCCCTTGCTATCAATAATCCTCTATGCACCTCTCTGCTGCTGGGTGCACAGCACTCTCCAAACAGGGCCCCCCTTGAAACAAATCTCCATCTACCACCAATACACCTCCCTTTGCAGCACATTTCTCATCTAAACTCTAGTAACCACCCACTAAGCTGACAACCTATACATATACCCCCATCTCACCCACCTCACCCTCCAACTTCTCCATCTCTTAACATCTATCGACTTACACTCATGCTGTGCAACAACAACTTAATGATATCTCCAAACCCCTATCTTAAAACTCCTACTCTACTTACCATCCCTGCATTTGACTCTAACAGTCGTGGTCTTCTACCGCTACTCACCCAAAATAGGCGACCACACCCCAAATGCTTTTTTGCATTTCACCACCTTTGTTACCCAATCAAATGGCTGCTCGAAACACTACTCTCTTCGCCTGGACCACACTATTGTTTTCTGCAAAACTCTCAATGCCCTCTCTACCTCCTTCCGTTCACTCATTCGCAGGAAGTAGAAACTGCTTCCACCTTCTACAAACCACCAACAGTTTCTTCAACCTTGGAATCTGCCAGCCCCTCTCCATTCTCACCACACCAACAGGCACCACACACCGTGGGCACACCAACCTCCCCAAAACAAATATGGACGCGCACAGTCTTCTGCAGGGAAGACCCTCACATACACAGCACGGTGGGGTATTCAAATGCAAACTCTGCTACGTACATCTGACTAAATCAAGCGATATACCTTACTTAATGTGCATATCTTCCTCTATCACACCACCAACCCCCAGACCAATTAGATCTCTACACTTAATTCCCTTCTACCGTTGATACCTCCACGGCCACCCACCACCCACAAACCACTCTCCCATTCACACCAGCCTTACGGATTTCGCCACACACTTTAACAAACAATATCAAGAAACGGTTCACACCCCTTCACTCCTTGCTGCCATGCACACCCACCCCCCAAAATATCCAACGCCCCTCCGCTTAAACCAAACTGTCTGCACCCCCCTATAGACAAAAAGAGAACAGCTCTTACCATCCACGCCGCTAACCAGAACACACTACACACCTTGCTGTACTTGATCGATTCCCACTTATCTCCATTCACCGCAACCTCAAACACTGGCTCAATCCCAGCTCTAACTCACCTCTCCTAAACCTTTTCACTATCCCATGGCATATTATCTAGATTTTGCTTTAAGATACATATACAGCACACCACATACAAACCTTCCCCAGTCCACCCCAGTGAACAGAAGAAGCCCTTTTCTTAATTTGGAAGAGATCCCACCTGTCACCGCAACAAATTATAACCGTCCCTATTATCAGTCCTATTCCGAACCATGTCTACTTTATCTAAGATTGTGTTACAATTGTTTGCATTTTACCCCGCAGACTTACATAAAAGTTTTACACCTTTCTCTCTGTACTGCCAGTCATAGAACAAAAGTATTTCACGAATAAAATGGAAAAAGGTTACCTGATGCCTTCTATTAAACAATAATGTCTCCACGCTAGAGTATTCAAGTCGTTTCTTCCTACCCTTAAAAGTGCTTTTGCAGGTGAAGGGACATGGCTCTCCCAATTGATGAGCTGTTTCCAGCTGCTCCCTCTGGTACCCAAGACGCGACCTGCCCCATCCCCACATACAAGAGGACGATCCTCAACACGGGGACTGATCCTCATACAGAGGATCCTGATCCTCATCACAGGGGGACCCTGATCGGACCAGCATGGTCTATATCTTGGCCCCGGGTACCATGACAACACGCTTGACTCTTTGGATTGGATGGCTTTCTTAGCCTTTTTTAGTCTGTTAAGGTGGTTGAAAGTTTGCACAACTTGCATGACAAAAGTTTTGCACCCTTTTGTGCCCTAAGGAGTAACCCACTGTCACAAACACTCCATCACGTATAGCTGTTCACCACATTAGTGATAACCTCAATGTGGACAGCTTGCGACCTTCTTGAAAACAATAGTTTAAAACAAACTGCAAACTCACATCGTGAGTCATTCTCATTGCCAGGACTTTACAGAAATATAACCACTGCCGAGTATGTGAGCTTTCGCCCGATCGTAGTTGAGGGTGCTATTTTATATGCTTCTTTTTAAAAAACACCCAAGGACACTCGATCCAGGCAGAAGAAACACGCCCAAAACAAAAAAAGCATCAAAAAAGGAGCTGAAAATATCCACAAACTAAGCGTATATATGGACCCCCCTATCCGTATACGGGTAAGTTACTGCCAGGCAGCTGTAAAGAGCACCACTGAGCGTCAGGAGATTCATATCAGCCAAGACACAGAGGAATGGCGTTGTATTCCGGTTCTATTCTTCCCTGTTTGCGCTTCCTGAAGAAAGAAAGACAACCGCGCACAAGCTACAGAAAATGAATTGAACCCGGCGACGTTTGAGTCACTCTGTTTATATTCACTGACCTACCTCCTTAGTAACAAATTCACACTAAACTCTTAACAACGCCCCTAGTAACATTATATTGCTTAACAGTCCATATTCAAATGAGCAACGCTTCCCACCCCCACCTCTGCCACGGTGAAGGAGGCGCGTAATAACCGCAGTAATTATTGACCTGGTCACTTACTACATCTACATTCGAGTGATTAATTAGTGCACTTCCCGATTCCAAACAGACCACTGCATACACCATCCTGACTAAACATCCCCCCATTAATGTCCCCAGCTGAGTTACCGGCACCTGGATATAAACCCTAATTGGACTGCGACACCAACCTTCTTTCTATTGTCACCCAAGCCTTTGATAACAATCAGCTCCTGATATTAACAGCCAAATCTGCATCCCAATACTTCATCTGTAGCGGCACCCAGTTATCCCGACGTCTTCCTGACATCAAAGTCGGGCAAGGACCCGGGATCTAAAGTTCAGGTCCAGTCCTGGTTTCCATCAGATGGTTGTCGCAACAAGACTACAGCTCGTAGTCGACGCTAAAAGGAACTGTTGTCACACAGAAATTATGTTGTCATAACAAGGCCCCACGGGCCTAAAGTAGGTGCACTGGAACCAGACTCTTTGCCATGTGTTGCCTCCAGGCGAATGTAGGAAAAATACATGGTAATTATCACATTAAGAAAAAATGTTGAGTATTTAGGTGAGAAGAAATTAATGTCTAAAATTAATTTAATATAATATGGCTGCAATGAATGGAAGGAATGCGATCAAAAAAGGATAAGCTCATAATTCATCTACATCACACATAAATTCTGACATAGATAACTCTAAACTGTGAGTGCTATATGCCTTAATGCAGGGCGTCAACAGGTCAAAAGAGCAGGGACCCACGGCCCGGATCTTTTGACTGGAGCCCTGAATCTCTCTTTGTCAGCAAAACACTTGTCCCGGGCAAATTTCCCCACTCTCATCACTATCTGCATCCTCAGGCCGCTAACAGGGATGAGTACTATATTGAAGAACAGGGCCGTCAGCTCAGTTCACGACTACAGATAGCAGGAGACACTGACACAATCACACTGTGTCTCTTGCTCCGAGTACCTCACTATAGCTGCCAGGAGTAGGAGACGCAAGGTGATGATGTCACCGCGCCTCAGTCCTGCAGTGCAATGAGCAGTTGGGAATTTCTTAATGTGAGTTAGAATATAGGGTCCAGCTACCTGGCCATTGGCAAGCATATTCTAAACTCTACCCAAACATGGATTCTTAATCATGACGTTTCTGGCTTCTATATATTTATGTATATTAACTCTGTGCCAAATCCTCCTGTGTCCACAGAATGTTACAACTTGTCAGTTGCCCTGTTTTTTGAAACATCCCCTAGTTGCTCACTAATCACTTATTGTGATTTTTATTGCCTACACCTTGTGCCCTGCATTCTGCCTGTCCTGAAACAGTTAAGGGTTTGACAGACTTCAGCTCCAATCACCTGGACGCCTCCTTCAGTGTTTGCTTTCCATTCAGCCCGTGCCTTTTAGTTTTGGCTAACCTCGTATTTTCTGTAATAGTTTCTGTTTGCTGTTCTTTTGCTATTCTTTTGTCACTCTCTTTTTTCTGATCCCTCTTGGACACGATTCCGGTACTGTATAGCCATGCTCCGGTTGTGACCCCGACCTTGACCTCGCTTTCTGTGCTGATGTTTGTCCTCTTGTTTTGTGTCTGCACGTGGCTTAGGCAGGTAACTGTACTCGTGGTTTTCCTACATTACCTAGATACTGGAGCACGATTACTCTCACTACACTTGCATTTAGCTTGCCTGCATGTTTCTGCCGACCCGCAGAGACTGGAACTGAATTGAAATCAGTCCCGGTCTGTACATTTGGGGGGGAACCTCACTATGCAACTGGTGAGTAAATTGCATCCCAACTCCTTGTAGCTTAGGCCTTTACCAAACAGCTGTGGTGTTTTGTCAACCTGTTGTTCCCTGCACCTTCTTCAATCTGCATGGTCTACATTCTGATTTAACTGCCTTTAATATAGGAAACATAACTTGAGTAACAATATTCTTGACCTATTTTCATATGCTGTTTTGTATCCAGTGAGGTCACTATAGGCATGTTTGCACAGGTCACATTGTCCTCCAGGCAATGTATGAAAAATACATGTTAATTATCACATTAAGAAAAATGTTGGAGTATTTAGGTAGAATACATTAAATGTCTAAAATTAATTTAATATAATATGGCTGGCAATGAGGAAGAATGCGATCAAAAAAGGATGCCATAATTCATCTACGCACACATAAATTTCTGACATAGATAACTCTAAACTGTGAGTGCTATATGCCTTAATGCAGGGCCTTCAACAGGTCAAAATGAGCATGGACCCACGCCCCGGATTTTTGCTGGAGCCCTGAATCTCTCTTTGTCAGCAAACCCTTGTCCCCGGTCAATGTCCCCCACTCTCATCACTATCTGCTCCTCAGGCCGCTAAGAGGGAATAGTAGTATATTGAAGAGGGCCGTCAGCTCAGTTCAAACGACTACAGATAGCAGGGAGACACTGACACAATCACACTGGAGGTCATTTACTAAGGGCCGATCGCGTTTTCCCGCGACGTGTTTACCCGAATATTTCCGATTGCGACGATTTTCCCTAAATTGCCCTGGGATTTTTGCGCACGCGATCGGATTGTGGCTCATCGCCCGTCATGCGCGCACGGAAAATCGGGGGCGCGCCACGAAAAACCCGACGTATTCGTAAAAACCCACCGCATTTAAAAACCGAAGAGTCCCTCTTTGAAGCGCTTAACCTTCACCTGGTCACCCCAGCTCGGTGCATTCCGGCCGCGTTCAAGATGTTTTCCGCCGGATTTCGCGTAGGAACTCCTTCATAATCCGTCCAACCCCTAATCCCTGTGCAGAACGCCCGCTGGATCGCGAACGCCGTTAAAGTAAATCTGCCCCACTGTGTCTCTTGCTCCGAGTACCTCACTATAGCTGACAGAGCAAGGAGACGCAAGGTGATGATGTCACCGCGCCTCAGTCCTGCAGTGCACAGCATGAAGACAAAGGTAAGTATAAGTTGTTTTTTTTTAATTATGCAGTGGGTACATTGAGGGGGCCATGGGAACTTTACTGGGCGCTGTGAGGACACTACTGGGGTATGTGGGGAATATCATTGGGGCCATTACTCTGCTCTGTGGGGCCTATGGGGGGTGTGGGGTGGTGTGTGTGAGGTCTGTGGGGACATTACTGGAAGCTGTGAGGACATTAGGGGAGTTTGAGGGTCATTACTTGGGGGCTGTGGGGGGCATTACTGGGGGTATGAGCAGTTGGGAATTTACTTAATGTGAGGTTAGAATAAGGTCCAGACACCTGGCCATTGGAAGCATAATTCTAAAACTCTACCACAAACATGGCGCACTTAATCATGACGTTTCTGGCTTCTATAGTATCTATATGTATATGAACTTTGTGCCAAAGTCCTCCTGGTCCACAGAATGTGACACTTGTCAGTTGCCTGTTTGATATGAAACATCCACTAGCTTGCTCAGCTAATCACTTCTTGTGATTTTTATGCTACACCTTGTGCTCCTGGCATTCTGCTCTGTTTTCCGAACCAGTTTTAATTTGGTTGTGGACACGACTTCAGACTCAAATCACGGAGCCGCCTCCTTAAGTGTATGCTTTCCCATTCAGCCCAGTGCGCGTTTAGTTTTGGCTAACCTCGTATTTTCTGTAATAGTTTTGTTTGTGTCTTTTGCTATTCTTTGGTCACTCTTAGTTTTCTGATCCCTCTTACACAGATTCTCGACTGTACTGCCAATCTCGTTGTGACCCCAGACCTTGACACTGCTTCTGTGCTGATTGTTTGTCGTCTTGTTTTGTGTCTGCACGTGGCTTAGTTAGCAGGGGTACATGTACGCGTGGATATGTTCCTACATTACCTAGATACTGGAGACAGATTACTCTCATACACTTGCATATTAGCTTTCGCCTAGAGTTTCTGCAGCGAACACCGAGAGACTGGAACTGAATTGAATCAGTCTCCGGTCTGTAACATTTGGGGGGGAAGCTTGTGGGTGCTCACCTGCAACGGTTCAACTGGATGGAGAGGTAATGCAATCACTCAACTCTTTGAGCCATTAGGCCTTTACCAAACCAGCTGTGGGGTTTTGCACTGTTGTTCCTTGCACCTTCTTCATCTGCATGGTCTACATTCTGATTTACTGCTTTTAATATAGGAAATCACTACTTCAGTAACCAATATCTTGACCTATTTTCATATGCTGTTTGTATCAGTGAGGTCACTATAGGCATGTTTGCACAGGGGGGTCACATTGTCCTCAGGCAAATGTATGAAAAATACATGTAATTCATCAACATTAAGAAAAAAGATGTTGGAGTATTTAGGGTGGGAGAAATACATTAAATGTTGCCGTAAACATGTAATTTAATATAATATGGCTAATGCGCAATGAATGGAAGAATGCGATCAAAAAAAGGATAAGCCATGATTCCTCTACTCACCACATAACATTTCGGTGCCATAGCATAACTCTAAACTGTGAGTGCTATTAGCGCTTAATGCAGGGGCTTCAACAGGTCAAAGAGCAGTGGACACCACGCCGCCGGATCGGTTTGCTGAGAGCCCTGAATCTCTCTTGTCAGCAAAACCCGTGTCACCGGTCAATTTCCCCATCTCATCACTATCTGCATCCGTCGGCCGCTAAGAGGGAATAGTAGTATATTGAAGAGGGCCGTCAGCTCAGTTCAAACGACTACAGATAGCAGGGAGACACTGACACAATCACACTGGAGGTCATTTACTAAGGGCCGATCGCGTTTTCCCGCGACGTGTTTACCCGAATATTTCCGATTGCGACGATTTTCCCTAAATTGCCCTGGGATTTTTGCGCACGCGATCGGATTGTGGCTCATCGCCCGTCATGCGCGCACGGAAAATCGGGGGCGCGCCACGAAAAACCCGACGTATTCGTAAAAACCCACCGCATTTAAAAACCGAAGAGTCCCTCTTTGAAGCGCTTAACCTTCACCTGGTCACCCCAGCTCGGTGCATTCCGGCCGCGTTCAAGATGTTTTCCGCCGGATTTCGCGTAGGAACTCCTTCATAATCCGTCCAACCCCTAATCCCTGTGCAGAACGCCCGCTGGATCGCGAACGCCGTTAAAGTAAATCTGCCCCACTGTGTCTCTTGCTCCGAGTACCTCACTATAGCTGACAGAGCAGAGACGCAAGTGATGATGCCACCCGCCTACAGTCCTGCATGCACGCAAATGAAGACAAGGTAGTAAAGTTTTTTTTTTTTTTAATTATGCAGTGGTTGTACTTGAGGGGCCATGGAACTTTACTGGGCGCTGTGAGACACTACTGTGGTTATGTGGGATATCATTGGGGCCATACTCTGCTCTGTGGGGCCTATGGGTGGTGTGGGTGGTGTTGTGAGGTCTGTGGGGACCTTACTGAATCTGTGAGGACATTAGGGGTTTGAGGGTCATACTTGGGGCTGTGGGGGCTTACTGGTGTTTGAGGTACATTACTGATTCTGGCGACCATTAGGGGATTGTGGGTCATGTCTGGGGGTGTGAGGTATTATAGTATGTACACGTAAGCAGGCGCAATAAAGAATAGAAACTGTAATGTAAAGCCTTTCAAGTTACGTTCCGCAGTGCGTCCAATTTTTCTCTATGGAAATAGGAGAAAAATGGTTATGTATTGTATATTGGTATGGATATACTCAAACAAACATGATACTAGTTAGTGGTGTTATTGGCCAGTAGTTTTAATAAAAACTAAAACAAGTGCCTCAAAATCAGTAGACATTTACCTCTGTATTTTAAATATCACTAAAACTGATAATACATGCCAGCCCCGTCTGAAGTATATGGCCAGGAGGCCCCTTGTAGTAAATAGCCAAGACCAAGCCCTCTGTGTTATATGCCTGCCAGCTCGTTAATAATAGCTGCCAGGCCCCGGAAATATATTAGCCTGCAAGCCCCCTGTAAAGTTATAGCTGCCAACCCCGGACAGTTATATTGCCGGTAAAAAAACATAAACTGGCTACCGTATTTTAGGGCCATAGGCGCACCAACGGGATCCGAATAAATATAACAGGCTGAATTAGTCCGATGCCGCCTTATATATTAATAAGTCCATATATAAGGGCGCAATAGGACTATTAAGGAGGCAGTGGTCCGGGGGCATGGGTTGGGACTGCTGGAGGGGGAACATGATGGATGCTTTGTGAGCGGGGAGAAGTTGGAGGCACTGAGGGGGGCGGGGCGGGAGACCCTGACGAGAAGAGACGACGACTCAACGAGACGAGACCCGACGAGAGCTGTCCGACGCACGCCTTGGGGTGGTGGGAGAGGATGAGGACGGATGGAGCTGGGAAGGTGAGGGGGACGGTGGGACGGAGGGCAGCGGACCATATTACATAGGTCCCGCTACCGGAGACAGGGAGATCTCCGCGGGAACTGCAGGACAGAACAGCGGCAGCAAGTGTGCGTGCCGCCCCCCGGTGTTGGCGTCGCGTTCCCGCTGGCGCACATTGCTGTCTCCAGGGATCTGGACACGTCGCGGGGCCCCTCTTGTTCAGCTTTCCCCACAGTCTCGGGGCGCCCCCGGACTATAAGGCCAGCAGATTGGATTCCTAAGGCAATCCACAGGACTTTCACTGTGCGCTTAAGTTAGGGACAATACAAATGGGGTATCACCATTCGGACGGGCTCGGGCATGCTATTATCGTCAGTCCTTATGTGCCTGTGGTGCTGGGTGCACGCCTTTCTGTCTGTTATTGTGCGCCTGGGTTGCACCAGGACCACCGACAAGTTACCTTATTAGAAGTAGAAGAGTTCCTTACTTTGTTATAGCGCACGGGCCTGGCTGCGCACTCTGGATGGCATGTCAGCGAGGGGGTAGTGGGAACTAACGGTCTGTGGCTGGCCGGTGGTGGTTCGAAGCGCCAAAGAGAGGTCGCGGACTTGCAGCTTCCATGGACGCCGAAGAGGTGCAGCAATGGATCGGTGTCGCTGACTGCAGCAGGCTGAAGCTTGAAGCGGAGCTGCTCTGATGCGTTGAAAATGGTGTGAAGTAGTCAGTTTAATTTTTTTTTCTATATACTGTCGGAGTATTAAAGCGTCCGATGGGGGAATTTCAGCAGAACAATGGCGATGGAAAAACTCGGACTTATACTCGGGATTATAATAAATGGTAAATGTGGAATACAGACATTTTCGAAATAGTTTTATAGTATAGACATTGATAAGGAGTGGTGATAAGTAAAACCAAAAATTAACTGATTTTTAAAATCTGGGCATTGTTTTCTTTGGTACTGCTTGTTGCACTTCGCTGCAACAATTTTAGTAATAGTATTGCATCACCTGCTATTAGTTGAATCTGGTTTCTATTTTCAGGAGAGCCGAGTTGGTGATACCAGGCACCTGTTGTTCTTGGTGCACTTTGCTTCTTGCCAGGAGCTGAGACGAAATCGGCGGTTGCATCTCAGCAGAAGTGTGTCGCACACTAAGAACGAGGAAACACACCTTTAATGGCACTCATTGTAGGTTAGACCAATAATCTGCCATGGTACCAATTGTGGAGCACAAAGCCCAGGTGGCGTTGCAATAGAGTAGGTTAAAATGCTCAGGGCAACAGGCCAAACACATATGTATCAACACTTTCAGTAATGCCCCCTCCTGTACACAACTTACAGCAACACAATACAGCTAATCATAAACAACAAGGAGAAATCCTACTGTTACCATCCGTGCCAGGAGGTAGCTACCTAATGTATAACGATGTTTATAAAAGCATTAAAACCTTATTGCAGCTGGTTCCTGTGACTTAGAACACCCGTCTTACAGACAACCCCTAGTTACAAACGCACAATCTGGATGTTGGTATTATGTTAAATGATCCTAGCCTACAAGTAAACAGCTAGTATAGTTTATCAAAGGGTCAGCAATGACGCTCTTCTTCTTAATCTGATTATGATGAAATCCGAACCTTTTAACATACAATGTCAACAGGACCAGAAAAATTTCTGGTATGGGTGATACAATTAGTTAAACAGCGGACAGTTTCCGAATACATCGCAGTTCCACTTCAAAGAACCAAACTATAGAACCTATCTTGTACATCACCCTGGATAATATTACTCTATTAATCCATTCTGCTTGCACACACAGTAGCTAGAGATCCCCTGTGGGGACACTTCTTAATAAGGTAACACATTACAGCCCCAACCACTCAGTTCACGCACGAAGGATCAGGGCCATATTATACATTACCGACCCCCTGCACACCCACCTAGATAATTTCCTAAATCTTGAAATGAGAAACAATCAGAATGCAATTTACACTTAATAGCTGTGCCCCCTACTAATTACTCTCAATTGTGACCCTAACTAAATCCTGCGGCTGCCGCCAGGAATGACGAGTAGATACAGAGCCAACAAATAAAGAATCCTCTCAATAACCTACACTAAGTAATGTCTGCACGCCCACTAATGTCCCTCCTCACATTCCCCAATAAGATGTTCCCCAGAAGCCCCGGTAATTGCTCCCACAAGCCCGGACAGAAGTCACCCACAGGCCCTTTATTTCCCGCGTGGCCCTCCCAACCCCCCAATGTTAAGTCACAACCCCTTGAATTAGGTCCCCCAAGCAACCGTAGTAACCCCCCCTAGCCCCCATTGTCTTAACAGCCGGCCATGGATGGACTTCAAAGAATGTCTCCAAAGCTCCTGTTATGTTCCCACAATCCCCCAGTACGTGTGCTCCAAAGTCCCGTATAGGTTCCCCACACACCCCCCAAAAAATCTTTCCATAGCCTTCAGTAAATGTACCAAACAGGCCCCCCCCCAGCACCCCACAGATTTCGCGAGCACTGAGTAATGTCTCCAAAACCCCCTCTGCATGTCTCTACAGGTGACTTCAATGTCCAAAAGCCCGTGTAGAATGTCCACCATAGACACGTAAAGTCCCCTCAATCTTACCCCTCCACTTGCATTATTAAAAACAAAAAAAAAAAACACTGATACTACCGCTGGTCTCACAAGCTCTCTCCATTACACTCCAGCATGAGGAGAGCGCGGTCAGGGTGACGTCATCACCCGGCGGTCTCCTGCGTCCCAGCGATGTAGTGAGCTGATAGCAGCAGGAGACCACTGGATGTGATCGCGGTCTCTGCTTCTGTGTGGAGGAACGGAGCCGGGGTTCCTTCAACATGCGTAAGTACGTCAGCGCTATTCTAATGTCCTGAGGATGTTTTGTAGATAGCGATATGTCAGTAGGGAAATTTGCGGTATTGCCGGACATTGGGACATGGGCCCCGGTCTTTTGACCCTAGCGACGCCCCTGGGCCACAAACATAATAATGCCGTGCTAAGCTCTAAAGACACTTTGTTCATGCAAATGAAAAACGGGCACAGCCCACCAAATCTATTGAGCAACTTTCTCATAGGGAAGAAAGCAGGTTGGGAATTTACTTAGATGTGAGGTTTAGACTAAGGTCCAGAGACCTGGCCATTGGAAGCAATAAGTCTAAAACTCTACACAAAACTGGCGCACTATAATCATGACGTTCTGGCTTCTATAGTTCTATATGTATATGAACATTTGTGGCCAAAGTCACTCCTGGTCCACAGAATGTGACACTTGTCAGTTGCCTGTTTGAATATGAACATGCACATAGCTCGCTCAGCTGAATCACTTCTTGGAGTTTGATGCATACACCTTGTGCTCCTGGAGTCTGCTCTGTTGTGTTCCGAACCAGGGTTTTTAAATTTTTGGTTTTGTGGACACAGACACAGATGCAAAATACACGGAGCCCGCCCTCCTATAAGTGTAGGCTTTCCCTTCAGCCCAGTGCAGCGTTTGTTTGCTAACCTGCTATTTTCTGTAATAGTTCTTTGTTTGTGCTTTGTATTCTTTGGCATCTTAGTTTTCTGGATCCATCTACACAGATTCTGACTGTAGCTGCCAACTCTCTGTTGTGCCCCAGACCCTTGACACGCTTCTGTGCTGATTGTTGTCAGTCTGTTTGTGTCTGCACGTGGCTTAGCTTAGCAGGGGACATGTATCGCGTGGATATGTTCCTAATTACTAGGAGACTGGACAGAAGATACTCTCAATATTGCATATTAAGCCTTTCGCTAAGGTTCCGCAGCGGAAACACTCCGGAAGACTGGAAACTGAATTGAATCAGTCTCTGTCTGTAACATTTGGGGTGGGAGAGACTGTGTGGGTGGTGGGAACTTCACCTGGCAACGGTTAACTGGGATGGCAGAGGTAACTGCACACACTCACTCTTTGAGCCATTAGGCCTTACCAAACCGTGTGGGGTTTCACTGGTTGTTCCTTGCACCTTCTTCGATCCTGCATGGTTCTACATTCTGATTTTACTGTCTTTTAATATAGGCAAATCACTTTCAGAACCAATCTCTGACCCTATTTTCATCTAATGCGTTGTATCAAGTAGAGGTCACTATAGGCATGTTGCACAGGGGGGTACATGTGTTGCTCAGGCGAAACTGTAGGAAAAAATACATGTAATTCTCAACATTAAGAAAAAAAGATGTGTGTAGTAATTTATGGGTGGGAGAAGAAATTAATGTTAGCCGTAAACTGTAATTTAATGATAATATGGCTAATGCCGCAGATGAAATAGGAAGGAATGCGATCGAAAAGAAAGGATTAAGCTTCAATGATCCTCTACATCACCACATAGACAATTCGGTGCCATAGCTCACTCTAAACTGTGAGTGCTATTAGCGCTTAATGCAGGTGGTAAACAGGTCAAGCGCAGGGACACCACGCCGCCGGATCGGTTTGACTGAGAGCCCTGAATCTCTCTGGTCAGCAAAACCACGTGTCACGGTCAAATTTCCCCATACTCATCACTATCTGCATCCGCCGGCGCGTAAGAGGGGCTGAGGTAAGATTAATTGAAGAAAGGAGGGAGTCCACGAGCAGGGCGGGCCGTCGTCAGTTCACGACTTGTAACAGGTTAGGAAGGAAAGGACACGACAACAATAACCACTGAAGAAGACGAGTCATTTAGTGAAGAAGGGGGCCTGCTTTCGCGGTTTTTACCGAGGACATGGGGGAAGAGGGGGAGAAGCTAAGCATTAGTGTTGCTGGAGACACGGTACGCAATATCCCGTGGATGGAGCGTACGTGTACCCCGAATTTTCCGATTGTGTATTTTGCGACGGATTTTTCCCTCAATTGCCTGGATTTTTGGCGCCACGAGGGCGACGAGTAGGAACTGTGCGCGCTATCGGGGAGCCGGGCGGGGTCGAGATAGGGCGGCGGCGACGGAATGTCGGGAGCGGCCTAAGGGAAGGGTCATGGGCGGAGGGGAACAAACCGAAACCCGACGTAGTCGGAAGAAAACACCACCGCATTATTAAAAAGGCCGAATAAAAAAGTAGTCGCTTGGGACGCGCTTACCTTCACCTGGGGCACCGCCGGTAGCATTCGGCAGCGTATCAGAGTAAAATGATTTCGCAGCGCGGATTTTCGTGCGGGGGGGAAGACGACCTTCATAAATGACAGGTCCAGACCGATCCTGGTGCAGAGAACGCGCCGCTGCAGAAAGCAAGGACGGAGTACCGGAGGTGGAAGTGAAACTGTCCCACCGACTGGTCTGTTTGCTGCGGAGTACCTCAGATATAGCTGCCAGGGACAGGAGACGCTAGTGGAATTGATTGTCAACCGCGCCTCAGCCTGCAGGGCACAGCAGGAGTACAAAAGGTTAGTATAAGTTTTTTTTTAATATCAGCGTAGGTACATTGAGGTGGGCCCTGGGGAACGTTGGTTACTAGCGCGGCGCTGTAATATCCTCTCCTTTTTGTATTTGTGCGGAAATATTGGTGAGGGGACACTATGGGGGAACTGTGGGGAATATCATTGGGGCCATTACTGCTTGTGGGGCATATGGGGGGCTTGTTACCGCTTCTTGGTAGCGATCTTTGTGGGCATATGGTGGTTTCCAGTGTAGGTGTGTGAGTTATAGTGGGGGCGGGGACATGAGTACGGTGAAGCTTTATTATGGAGTGGAGGAAGATTAGGGGATTAGAGTTTGAGGCGTTCAATTAATTGGGGCGAACTTTAAGTGCCTTTGCTAATTCTACGAGCACGCTGGTAATTTAGAAAGGGATTGTGGGGGGCCTTTCATGTGGGTTGAGGACCTTCTGGCGAGGCTGTCTGGCGGCCCTTCCGGGGATGTGCTGGGCTGGCATTAGTCGGTGGGTAGTTGTGGTCATGTTGTGTGGATTCCGGTGGTTTTTAATTATGTATTACTGGGGGCTTTGAGGACATTAATTGTTTGGAGATATTATTTAATGAGGGCTGTGATGACATTAGGGGGACTGTGAGGAACATTAGGGGCGCTGTGGGGGAGATTACTAGTGAGGTCTGTGATGACATTAGGTGGGCAGTGGAGAGATAACTGGGGGCTGTGAGGACATTTATGGGGGCTGAAGGACTCTCTTTGTTTTCTTCCTATCTTTCTGATGGCACATTTAGTGTCTCCATCTCTGGATCTCTCTCTACTCACCATCTTTTCAGCGGTCCCTCTAGGATCTAGGACATTTATCAAAAGTAAGTTAACGGTCTTCAATAATCTGGCCCACCCTGCACTGCTGTGGAAGTATGCACCATCTTTTTTGGTGCACCTTTAACATACTGTGTGGGGCTCAATTCTGTAGAGCCGCTGTAATAATAGCTGCTCACCGTCCGAATCAGCACCGGAACGCCCCCTTTAGGTGCAGAGTTTTGTGTCACAGCAGACACAGTGCAACTTCATAAATACATGTGCAGCCAGTTTGCACATTCTTTCTAGTGCAAAGTCAGACAGAAAACTGGTGCAGCCAGTGGCCCATTGTCTCACTGCTCATAAAAATCTTGTGGAATTGGTTTCTAAGGTGTGGAAATTAGTGGCCTACAGATGTCTTTTCCAGGGCTGTGGCACTGCTCCTCCTGCTCCTTCTTGGACAAAGGAATAGGTAACAGGGTTGTTGCCCTCCTACAGTCCACCCCATATCTCCTGATGTACTGGCCTATCTCCTGGTATCTGCTCGGTGGTCTGGTTGAGAGACACAGCTAACCCTCTTGCCACAGCTCAATGATATTTCATGAAGCTGCCGCACTCAAGTAGAGGCCGCCAGGGGCGGACTGGGAATTTAAAGTGGCCCTGGAAAAAAATGTAAAAGTGGCCCCATTCTGTGGGCGGGGTCAAAACAAGTAGGCGTGGCCTGGTGATGTGGGTGGAGTTACTAAACAGCGCAGAGAAAGAGGCTCATACTACCTCCCTTATACAAGCATAACGCTTCTTTTATAAGAGCACACAACTAATACTGCCCTTAAGTAAAATATATTGTAATACTACATTTTATGTACAAGAATATAACTTCTATAATACTGCCCCTATGTACAGGAATATAACTACTATAATACTGCCCCCTATGTACAGGAATATAACTACTATCATACTGCCCCATATGTACAAGAATATAACTACTATAATACTGCCCCATATGTACAAGAATATAACTACTATAATACTGCCCCCTATGTACAAGAATATAACTACTATAATACTGTCCCCTATGTACAAGAATATAACTACTATAATACTGCCCCCTAAGTACAAGAATATAACTACTATAATACTGCCCCCTAAGTACAAGAATATAACTACTATAATACTGCCCCCTAAGTACAAGAATATAACCGCTATGACATTTGGTATACAGTATATAGTAGTATTATTCTGATAATACAGTTATAGTAGACTCTCTGTGCACACTATGGCGGTACATTAGGCATCCTGGTTCTTAATGCGGCCGGCGAGACGTCACCCCCCCCCCCGTTGCTCAGCAACCGGGACGCTGTTAGGCATAGCGGCAGGAAGTAAGCCAAGCTATGCACTAAGGCGCTATGCGGACAAGGCAACATATACAAAGTTAAAAAACATATAGCAGGATTTACTCGGACGGTAAACATATTTTTACTTATTAGTGGGTCATGCACAGAAACACAGAAAAAAAAATAAACATACAATGAGGTAACGGCATAAAGTTAGCCTGATATAAGCAGAGAGATGAATATCACTTATATTAATAATAATAACATGAATATGTTTTTTACATTTAAAACCTCCAATACAGAATGCAAATTCCTCGATGTCCTAGTCCAGGTACAAAACTCCGCACTAACCACCACGGTCTTTAGAAAGAGTACATCGACTAACAGTCTTCTACATCATAACAGTTATCACCCTCAGCACGTTAAAGCAGCGGTCCCGTATGGACAGTTTGTACGTCTTAGACGGGTTAATAGTGAAGACAACGCTTTTCTGTCTCAAGCGGAGGACTTAAAAATAAGGCTACTTAAAAGGGGTTATCCCCCTCAAACTATTAATAAAGCCTTCCATAAAGCAGCTGCCCTCAAACGCGAAAATCTTTTGCACCCCAAACATATTAGACACAGACATAAGAACCACGAGCGTTTTACTTTCACTTTCAACTTTAGCCCCATGGCCCAAAGAATTAAAAATGCAATTTATAAAAATTGGTATATGCTGACCGAAGATCCAGTGCTTAGGGACCTAATCACTGCACCCCCCCTGATCTCCTTTAGGAGAACCAGAAGTATCAAAGATCACTTAGTACGCAGCCGTCTACCCTCCATACAAAAGAACTGGCTTGATAGAACAATTCCATCTGGTAATTATTGCTGCGGTCACTGCAAGTTTTGCTCTCAAAATGTTAAAAAACGCGAGCTGAGCATAGGATGGGTCAGAATAGCTCCACGACAATTTATCTCTTGTAAATCACAATATGTGGTGTACGCGGTTCTCTGCCCCTGTGGCCATTTTTATATCGGTAAGACTATTCGCCCCCTGAATATCAGATTTAGCGAACATTGCCAGTCAGTAAAAAGCAGCAGGGGTGCCCCTAGACTCATTGAGCACGTCAATAGGGTACACGGAGGAAATACCGGCATTCTCCGCTTTAGTGGCATTGAACATATTCCGGTACCGCCCAATGGCGGGGATCGCCGCAGGGAACTCCTGAGGAAAGAGGCAAGATGGATTCTGAGAACCAATGCCATGGGCCCCCTAGGATTAAATGATAAGAATGACATGGGGGTATTCTTGTAAGCTTACCTTTTATCCTCTTCAATTACCGCTTCCCCGCGACTGCGCATATTAGTGCGCACGCTTTGGTTCATCTCTCTGCTTATATCAGGCTAATTTTATGCCGTTACCTCATTATTTGTATAGTTTTGTTACATCTACCATTAAAAACATGTTTAAAACTCCTTGCATTACCATATTCTAAGACCTAAAACTTGCAAATAGAGTTGTGTGGGGAGTTGACATTTTCAGTTAACCTTTTGATCGCTTTTATTTTTAAATTTAAATAAGCCTGTGGTTTATCATAATAGATTTTGATAGTAGATTTCCTTTAAAATCAAAGGGGTTATCTGTTTAATGTTCTATAGACATTCCTGATAGGGCTGCCCTGGAAGTCCCTCTACAAGTTACTGGAGTCATGTTTATGTGAAGTAATGGGAGATCAATGGTGTATCTTAAGCAATGCTTAGGTTGTGTTTTCATCCATGGCCTTGTAATTTTGTTATAATGAATCCACAGAGATGGTCTCTGATTTTCATCAATTAGTATTATACAAATTGTGTGTGACACAAGTACACAGATGTTCTCTAAATATGCCTCCAAGGAAAACGCTGTTGAGCTGAGCAGAGGGTCTTAATTTGTCACCAAGAGATTTATTAAATTAAATGAACTGTGGCAGAACAGAAGAAGTCACAATGGAGCAGTAATCACAATGAAAACAACATTCTGTAAAATGTAACAGAGGTATTTTCATCGGCCAAGCTAATTTGATGATCCTTCTCAAGAGACTGAAGAACTACTGTGATTTACTATTGTGTTCTGGAAAATGACGAAACATCCAGTAACATCTCTATGACATTATATGTATTATTTTTGGAAATGTACGCAATCTTTTATTCCTGGTTATACTGAACAAACTGTCTGCACTTTAAAAATATATATTGTGATATATTGTCCCAAGCATCACACGTTGGGAGAAATTTAACACGGCTGGTCCACCAGATTTCTCGCATCTCAGTTCAGTTGAGCAGTTCGAGGTCAGGGATCATTGCCTATACCTATCCCCACCATAAAGTCACCAGGGGACAAAGATCCATTCATATGACAGCCAGTTATAAAGAGATGTGAATTTTTTGGGGGCCAAAATAACATTTAAATATAACGGTAAAATTGTAAAAAAAAAAAATGTCCAAATCACCCTCTTTTACTAAAATGGAAATAAAAATAAACAAACATGATGACATCTTCAGAATTACTGCTTCCCAAAATACCCTATCAAATATAAAAATGATTGTTCCATGCAGTTTACTCCATTATCGGAAAACACTTCTAAACGTCTCACTTTTTTGTTACACATGAAAATTTTACAAAAAACAGTGAAACGGTTCAAAAAAGGGTTTCAAAGTACATAACAGCTTGTTGCGCAAGTATAAAAAATTTATAGGCATCAGAATTAAACCAGGATTGAACCAGGTTTGACTTTAGCAAGCTATTTGTAAGTGCTAATCCATTACTAATCTTACCCATTAATTATGTTTTTGTAGCAATAACAATTCTCTTTTCCCTTTTCTCACATCTCTGCCATTATCCCAATATTCCACCACCTGCTAATGAATTCTCTATATCACCATCCCTTCTACCCACTCATCTAATGACCCCTGCTGAGGTTTATCTCAGCGTTACGCTCCGGCTTCTTTTCAGGATTCTTTTCCCACCTGCTATCACTATCTCTATGTCTCCTTGCTGCTGGTGACATCTCTCCAATCCAGGGCCCTTTGAACAAATCTACAACATTACACCTCCCTTTAGACCTTTCTCATCTAAATCTCGTAACCACACTAAGCTGCAACCTATACATCTCACCCCATCTCCACCACCTACTCCACTTTCTCTCTCTTAAGCATTATCGAACTTACACTCATGTGTGCAACAAACTTAATGATATTCCCAACCTATCTTTAAACTCCTCTCTCTTACCTCCTGCTTTGGCCTCTCACAGTGGTCTTCTACAGCTACTCACAAAAAGGGCCAAATGCTTTATTTTCACCCTTCTGTTCCCAATCCAATCTGTCGAACACTACTCTCCTTCGCTGGACATCTGCAAACTCTCAGATACTCTCCTACCTCTCTTCCGTATCCTCATGCAAGGAAGTAGAAACTGCTTCCACCTTCTACAACACCACAGTTTCTTCAACCTTGGAATCTGCAGCCCCTCTCATTCTCACTACAACAGGCAACCCTGGCACACCAACCTCCCAAAACATCTGAGGCAAAGTCTTTCTGCAGGGAAGACCTTCATACAAGCAGGTGGTATTCAAATGCAAATCTGTACTTACATCTGATAAATAGGATTACCTTATTAATCTTATATCTTCTCTATCTCACAAACCCCAGACAATTATACTCTACCTTTAATTCCCTTCTACGTCCTCCGGCACCACCACCAAACTCTCTCATTTCAGCTGAGGATTTTGCCACACACTTTAAAAACAATATAGAAAGTTTCAACCTTCAATCCTTGCAACCCACCCAAAATATCCAACGCCCCTCCAGCTTAACCAACTTCTCTTCCCTTAGCAAAGAGAAAGTTTCCTCCACGCTGTCAAGCTCACATCTCACAATTCCATCGCATCTCATTCCCAACCTCAAAACTGTGCTAATCCCAGCTCTAACTCACCTCTTTAACCTTTCACTATCCACTGGCATTATTCCATTTTGCTTTAAGTACATCAGCAACCATAAAACTTCACCCAGTGAAGAAGCCTTTTCTTGAATTTGGAAGATCCACTTTACCGCAATATAACTAGAGATGAGCGAACATACTCGTCCGAGCTTGATGCTCGTTTGAGCATTAGCGTACTCAAAACTGCTCGAGAAAATGGCATCTCCCGCCGTTTTGCTTTTTGGCGGCCAGAAACAGAGCCAATCACAAGCCAGGAGACTCTGCACTCCACCCAGCATGACGTGGTACCCTTACACGTCGATAGCAGTGGTTGGCTGGCCAGATCAGGTGACCCTGGATCTGGGATTAGCACAGTTTTTTGAGGTTGTAATGAGATACAGATGAAATTCGGAATCAGTACAAGTAGTCGCCGCTGAAGATGATTGTGTCTTGACAGCGTGAGGAACTTTCCTCTTTGGTAAGGCAAGAAATTGGTTAAGCTGAGGGGCGTTGGAATTTTTGGGTGGTGCAAGGATTGAAGGTTGAACTTCTCTATATTGTTTTTGAAAGTCGTTGTGGCGAAATCCTAAGCTGAATGGTAGAGTTTGGTGGTGTGGTGCCGAAGTACGTAGACAGGAATTAAAGGTAAGTATATATTCGGTGGATTTGTGAGATAGAGAGATATATAGATATATAGGTAATCCTCATTTATCAGATGTACGTCAGATTTGGCATTTGAATACACCTGCTTTGTGTGAGGTCTTCCCTGCAGAAAGACTTTGCCCGATGTTTTTGGGATGGTGTGTGCCAGGGTTGCCTGTTTGTGAAGAATGAGAGGGCTGCAGTTCCACGGTTGAAGAACAACTGTGGTGTTGGTATGAAGTGTGAAGCAGTTTCTACTTCCTGCATGAGGGATACGGAAGAGAGGTAGGAGAGTATCTGAATGAGTTTTGCAGTATGTCCAGCGAAGGAGAGTAGTGTTCGACAATGGGATTGTGGAACAGACGGGTTGAAAATAAAGCATTTGCCCTTTTTGTGGTAGCTGTAGAAGACACTGGTGAGAGGTCCAAAGCAGGAGTAGACGAAGGATTTATAATCAGGTGGAATTCATTAAGTTTGTTTGCACACATGAGTGTAAGTTCGATAATGCTTAAAGAGAGAAAGTGGAGTAGGTGGTGGAGTGGGGTGAATGTATGGTTTGCAGCTTAGTGTGTTTACGAGATTTAGATGAGAAAGGTCTAAAGGTAGTTTGTATGTTGTAGATTTGTTCAATAAAGGGCCCTGGATTGGAGAGATGTCACCAGCAGCCAACAGGAGGCATAGAGATAGTGATAGCAGTGGTGGAAAAGAATCCTGTAAAGAAGCGAGCGTAACGCTGATATAACCTCAGCAGGGGTCATTAATGAGTGGGGCAGAAGGATGTGATATAGAGAATTCATTAGCAGGTGGTGGTAATATGGGATAATGGGAGATGTGAGAAAAGGTAAAAGAAGAAAAGAATTGTTTATTCTCCCACAACTCCAGTATGCCTGGTCCGGAATTGTGATGGCTTAGCTTCTACTTCCCCATAGTTTGCTCAGGTCCACCTGTTCCTCACAAAATCTGTTTAATTCTGATGCCTATACATTTTGTTATACTTGAGACAACAAGCTGTTATGTTCTTTGGAACCAGTTTTTAACCGTTGCTTACTTTTTTTCTAAAATTTTCATGTGTACAAAAAGTGCAGTTCTAACTCACCTCTTTAACCTTTCACTATCCATGGCATTATTAGATTTTGCTTTAAGTACATCAGCAACCATAAAACTTCTTCCAGTCCACCCAGTGAAGAAGCCTTTTCTTTAATTTGGAAGATCCACCTTACCGCAATATAACATATAGTATATGAACATTGTCTATTTTATCTAAGACTTGTGTTACAATGTTGCATTTTACTGCAGTTACATAAATATGTTTACAGACCTGTTCTTCTTTACTGCCCTTCTAGAAAAGTATTTCATAATAAATGAAAAAGGTTAACTGATGCTTTAAACAATAATGTTCCAGTAGGTTCAATGTTTTTTCTACCCTTAAAGTGCTTTTGCAGGTGAAGGGAATGGCTCTCCCACTGATGAGCTGTTTCCAGCTGCCTCTGGTACCACAGAGGACTGATCCTCATACAGAGGACTGATCCTCATACAGGGGACTGATCCTCATACAGAGGACTGATCCTCATACAGGGGACTGATCTGGAAGCATGGTTCTATTCTTTGGGGTACATGAAACTTTGCTCTTTGGCTTGGCTTGTTTTCTTAGTTTTTTTGTCTGTTTGTGGTGCAAGTGCACTTTTGCAACTTTTGTGCCTAAGAGTACCCACTGTCAAACATCATCCGTAGTGTTCACCCATTATGTGATCACTCAAATGTGGAAGTTGCGACTTGAAAAAATAGTTTTAAAAAAGCTGCAAATCCATGTCTTCTCTTGCCAGGCTTAAGAAATAACTTGGAGCTGTTTGCGATTTTTGAGGGTGTATTTTTTTTTTTTTAAAACTCCTAAGACACATCTGACCAGCATAAAAGCATAAAAAAGGAGCACAAAGCCAAAACTAAGATATATGGACCCCTATCCGTATTATATTACTGAACTATCCTTAATAAAATTCAATAACTTTAACAAGCCCCTAGTTAACATTATATTTTCACAGTCCATAGTTAATGAGCAGCCGTCCCACTCTGCAACCGTGAAGAAGGGGTAATAACCGCAATTATTGATGGTTCATTAGTAATTACATTAGTGATTACTTAGTGATGTGTATTCCAAAAACACTGTCATACACATCCTGATAAAACTCCCCCATAATGTCCCAGTGTGTCTAGGCATCTGGATTAAACCTAATTGGACTGCTCCAATTTTCTATTGTCCAAGCTTGATAAATCAGCTCTGATATTAACAGAAATCTGACCACTACTGATCTGTATCGGCAGTATCAGAGTCTTCTGAATCAACTGTAGGAGATAAAGTTCAGGCCAGTCCTGATTTCCATCAGAGGCACAAGATACTGAGGGCTGTGAACTTCTCACCGGTGACAGTTTAATACCATGTTCTTTTTGTTTTATAAATAAGAAACACTATGCATAGGAAATAAAACGTTAACCATTGATCTTTATGAGCATTTCATGCCTTTGGTATAATGTATTGTGAAAGAAGTTATTTGCACGGCACTTTGAACCTTCTGACCCACTTCCTGGTAGCTGTACCGTATCCTCATCCTTCTTCCACACCCAGGTGCAGGTGAAATGTCAAAATGATCTACATTTCTTTATAACATACTGGTGAAGCTGCTGCTCTCTGCTGCATCCAGACTGGAAGCTTTGGTGTACAATTCATCAGGTAAAGCAGATTTTACATGTTATCAACTTATTGTACTTTATATAATGATCATGTAGACCAATATTATTTAAGTATGAGATTTAGCATCAGTGATGCACCCTGGCCATATGATATTTCACTGAAGTCTGTAATATCTGCATGGACACCTTGAATGGCTCGTGAGAAATGAATCAATGGTAACTTTTTTTTTATGACAATGAGTTATTACGTCACTTCCTTTTACAAAATATTTTCCCTTAACATTATAATGTTCTGTTATTGCATACTCCATTGTAAGGACAATAGCAGAAATATGAAGGCAGAGTTGTTTTTTTTTAATAAAATAACTTAAGCCTGTTTTGTAGTTGAACTTGTATAAGACTCGAATGATGTGTGCACACAATAGATCATATTTAATTCACACATACAGGCAAGTCCCCTTACTGAAGAACACTCGACTTACATTAGACACCCTAGTTACAAACGGACCTCTGGCGAATTGAGAACTTTATAGTACTCTAGCTCCTAGGCTTACACAACACAGCTATAACAGTATCCACAGGATGTATCCGAAGCCTTTTATTGTAATCTTATGCACAAACCCAACATTTTTAAAAATCCAATTGGTTCACAGAGACCAAAAATAAGTTTGGGCTTCATGAACTGATTAACATGATACCGTTCGACTTACATACAATCAACTTAGCACAAACAAACCTCAGACCCTATCTTATGTTAACCCCGGGGGACTTCCTGTATCTGTATAGCACGATACACACATTCAGCAAACTGGTAATTATTTAATAGCAAGTATTTATTTATAGTGCTGTTAGGTAATGGGTGAAGCGCTGTGCAACCCTGGATCTCCATGTTCAAGCAGAGATTTAATTAAAAGCCTTCACAAAGGCTACATAGTTAAAGGACCTGTAATTACACAATAACGGCCCCCAGAGCCCTACTGTTCTATTAGCATAATTTTAAAAGTTGATTTCTGAAGAAATGAGGCCATGGATAACAAATAGAAGAGTATTATCACAGTCACAGTGCCTGGATCTAGGGATAAGTGTCCCTGGTTTATCATGATGGATTTTAATGGTAGATTTCCATTTATGGAAACTTGTTTGTGGGAAAACCCCTTTAAGCTCTCAGCAGCAGTGGCTGCACAAGGCTACCGTCCAGTGTGATGTCAACTGGACAGAAATGCAGTCATAGGAGTAATTGTTAGGGCTGAGATGGCTTGCTAGGTGCTTCTGTATGCCAGCTTTGGACTTATGCAGGAACGTTGCAGGAACCCCACATGACGTATACCAACATTGGAACTGCCGGATTGATGAGATTGCTCCAGTTTCTTATACTTACCCAATTCATCTTGTTGTTAACCCTTAAATATTAGGGCAACTATTTGGACACAGCAAGTGAAAGAAGATTCTGAAAGCAGCAATGTTTAACTCTGGATAGGCCAATAAGAGAGAGGCACCTGCAAAGCATTATGAGACTTGTAATAAAACTGCCCCTCTTTGTGCTCTGCATGTGCCTTCTAGGCCCCTCTCACATTTACTTCTGCGTGACACAGAATAGAGACTGACCAAGCATCATGAAAACAAATAAAAGATATTTTTTATTCCAGTTAATCATTTTGAATAAGGTTTTACTAAATATTTAACCTTTTTGAAGCAAGTTGAATCATGCCATAACCCCTTTAGGGCAGCGTTAGTCTGAGTTGATAGGTACACTGCAGTTTAAACCTTGTAGTTATTACCTGATCTGATATTGACTTGACCCCTTGTTATATGCCTACCACGTATTGAATTAATAATTGGTGCAGTATGGCTACTGCACTACTGGTGTTGGGGATTAAGGTGCATTCACACACCCGTCTGTGGGGATGTATATGCGGCTGCAAATACATCCCCATAGACGCTGATAGTGCTCCATCTTTTCCCGAGTGTGTGGCCGTGCGCCGCTGTCCTCCTCCTCTCCACTACACAGTGGTGAATGCACACTTAACTTGTATTTGAACAGGATTAATTCTGTATTGTCTTCTTCACATGTTTTACTTTTTAAATATTAATAGTTATGTTTTAATTGAGATATACCATCTTGCTTGAACTACATTTAAAGTGTAACCATCATCATGAGATCATTTTTATATTGTTGGTGGGTAGATGTGGTGAACATTTGTCTAATATATTCATGAACAATTTCTGCTAATAGCGATCTGTATTTCAGTCTGTACAGTATGTGTCTATGGAGGCTGCAGGAGCTCACATCTAATCTCTCTGTGTTTGGTTAAACAACTTTGTAAATATAGCTTTGTAAATGAAAAAAAATCAAAAGTTAGAGTAGAGTAGTGAAAAACGGAAACGCAAAAAAAAACATCTTAAAGGAGTTAAAGATTTGACCCTTACATTTACCTAATAAAACAAATTCCTAACAAAGCAGTGGGAGGAGTTACACTTTATGTGCTGCATTTTGGGACCTAAAATAATCCAACAATTACAAGGTGGAGTCACATAATAAAATTCATGCAATGTAGGCATTCCAGCTTTTCTAGTTGATAGGTACATATGTTTATGTAGTAGGGATACTTGTGTTTGCTAGTACATGTTATTATATTTGCTCGTATACAGGAATAATCACTTTTTATTAAAAGCGAATGGTTGTTTTTATTATTACTAAATTGTACCTTTTATGGAGTAAATTTTTTTTCTAATAGCTCCTTAGGTTTGCTTGACTACTGCAGCCTCCACTTGTTCACCTACTGTCACTTTACTCAGTCCCCTTGGCAGAGAGATCCCTGACGCTGTCTGATGGCTTCTCTGCTCTCCTGTGGGTCATAAGATGAATATACCCTAATAAGAGTAGAGGGTAGAGCGGTACAGACCAAAACATCAGACAACTACTATGACAGACCTCTCTGTACCACCCAATGTAAATGACCATATGGCACCTAATCACAGTTCAGTGAGCACTGCACCTTGATGAGCCACTTGGCTTTCAGTGGAGAGGGGAGGTGTGAGGAGTGCTCATTCCCCCTCCTTTCTTTACCCGGCCATGTGCTACGCCCAGATACAGTCCGGGTGAGCATACATCCATGTGTAAGGTGGTTAAATGGGAAAGAGTGGCATGCACTGCAGGAGAACAGGCAGATGTTGTAGAAAGCACATGACACATGTGGTTTAGCCACAAAAAACACATTAAGAAATTTTTTAAATTATACAGTTTAGGGCTACATTCACCTTGCCGTATGGTGAACGTATATATATGGCCAGCGCATATATGGCCGATATACGTCCTCCATAGACGGCAAAGGGCGCACCGCGCCCTACAGGAGCGGTACGGTGCAGCGCACATATCCTATCTTTTCTCACCATATATCCCTATGGAGAGTGGCGGGGGTGAGCAGCGCATGTAGCCGCATGTAGCCTTAGAACTAAAAAATGATATTGTACAGTAGTCATATGCTTTTTTCTTCTTTCTGCTATGTTTCAGATTGACAATGCCTGGCCCATTTCCAAACTCTTTCTATATTCTATCACATTTTATTGGAATAGCTTTACATTTACTGAAGCACTGTGTGAATGGTGGGGTAGTATTCAAGAGTGCTTTATTCACAAATCTGTTGCAGGGGAAATACAATGTCGGAAGGGTGTTGCCCAAAATGTTTTGTGTAAAAACTTTCAGACTGCATTATTTTACTCCTTAGCGCTCTGTGCTGTACTAGTACTGTGCGGGCTCCTGCAAATAAAAAGTTATTCAGTTAAAAACAAATTAATAAATCGATAAAAATGCCCATAAGCCCCAAACCATATAAAGAGACATATAATGCACTAAAAAGTCTAAATTAGAACACAAATCCCACATATATATAGTATAGTATACCGTGCCCGTAAAAACCTGTAGAATAAAAGAAAATAATTAATGAACCCATAGGATGAACAATGTAAAAAAAAAGTAAAAAACACGCCAAAAATTATGATAAAAAAACATATGTACTCCAGAATGATACTGTTGCAACGTACATGTCCCACAAAAACAAGCCATCAACCAGTTCTGTAGCCAAAAAAGTAAAATTGTTATTCCGCTTGGAAGACGGTGATGCAAAAATGATAGATTTTTCCCCACATTAGGGTTTTATTTGGAAAAACATAAGAAAAAGTTTCTTGTAAAACATAAGAAAAAGTATTCAAGTCTGGTATCCCCGTAATCGTATCGACCCATAGAATAAAGATAACATGATTATCAGGCTATACGGTGAACACCAATAAAAATGGAAACAAAATTGATGCTTTTCTACTCCTGACCTCAAAAAAAAGTTCATAAATTTTCAACAAAAGGGGAAGCCAACTCCAAAATGGCAATACTGGAAAAAGCATCTCATCCCGCAAAAAAATGCCGTCACATGACCCCAATAATGAAAAAGCTAAAATTTTATAGCCTACAATGGGGACAATGAGGAAACTAAAATCCTTGCAGCTGTAGGGTGCTCCTTCCCTCCTGCGCCTCACTGTGTGCCCATAAAACAAGTAAAGTCCTTTCTACAATCTGTCACAGTAAAAACTGCCATATATTTACATGGAGTGGTCCTTAAAGGGGTATTCTCGTCTGGGCATTCACATTCAGTTTAGGTGCTATATAGCATTTGCTGAGCCTCTAACATACCAGAATAAGAGAAACCCCTAAAAACTAAACCCCTCAAGTAGTAGGAGCAGAGCAACATTATTGATGACATTTTATTAACTTTCTTGGAGTGAATGCAAAATTCAGTACAAAAATGAACCTCCAAAATATGCTCATCTCAGACAAGCCTTAACCCTTTTGTGCACCAGAACGTACTATCACGTCCTGGTGCTGCGGGGGGTGTATGGAGAGCGCTTGCGAGCTGAGCTCTCTCCATACACAGCATGTCAGCTGAATAAAACAACTGACACCCGCCTGTTACTGCTGTGGCACCTAGCTGACCATTCCATAGGCACTGCCATCTCAGATGACGGATCGCTGCCCCCCAAACGTCATTGGTGGGAGTTGATCGGTTGCCATGACAGCCTAGAGTCTAATTGAGACTCGTAGGTTTGCCATGTGTAATGATCTCTAATAGCCAGCGGATGACAGGCTATTATAGATCAGCAGTAATATTGCTATATACTGCAATACAGGAGTATTCAGAAACTAAAGGGTTAAACAACCCTGGAGGGTATGAAATAATGGTAAAAAAAAAATTATATATATATATATATATATATATATAAAACAATTGTAAAAATGTAAAAGTTTAAAATGCTGGTCCAAAAATGCCATCTTCCTAAAAATAGTTTCTGATAGTTTGAGGGGTGCAGATTTGAAAATGGGTTGGTTATATAGGGGGTTTTAATGCTAAATATTAAAAATTTCATTCAAAACAGTATTTATCCCTAAAATAGTCAATTCTGAAAATACGGAAAAGCGATATTCGATTTGTAAGCCTCGTGACGTCAAAACAAATTATCCAGACATTTCAAAAATTATGAAAATGTAAAGTAGACACATGGGAAATGTTATTCAGCAACTTATTCAGTTGGTAAATCTATCTGCCTGAAAACGCAATGATTTCAAATTTATAAATAAACTTATCAGCCAACATTTACCACTAAAATGAAGTACAACATGTGGAGAAAAAACTATCTCAGAATCGCTTTGATAAGTAACAGTGTTCAAAAGTTATAACCATATAAAGCGACGCAAGTTAGAATCCAAAAAATGGGGCTGAGCCTTAAGCTATAAAATGGCTGCGTCCTTAAGGTGTTAAATCCGAGAGACTACTACCCCCTAAATGCCTTAATGAAATTAAAGACCTATCAAAACAAGTGCAAAGGGAGCAGCTGACATTTTCTGGCACACCTCATTTTCAATGGTGGATTATAATATGGATGTAGTAAAGATAGTGCGTACTCTCGAAATGTGAGAGGAGTACTCCTTTAAGCAGTTAGGAGACAAATGGAATTAAGTAAATTCTTCTTGGTATATTTTTATTTAAACATATCTATTACACTCATGAGATATAAAAATACTGGGGGTGATTTATCGTGCGCTGACCTATAATAACCCCACCGCCTGACGTGGCGCAGAAGCCATAATAAATATCCCACATTGTGACTTTCTGCTGATACTTTTTAAACAACTACCTAAATAGACAAGCGTCTTAGTCCATTGTTTCTCTATTGAGTTAGAAGATAATGTAATTCATTCATTAATACACCCAACTACATTTTTGTAGGACAGTTTGACGTTCTACTGCTGGAATTTCCATATAACAAACCTGCAGAAGTCAAACTGGTAACAAACTGGTTATACCAGTCTATCCAAATGACACTAGTTCTAGTTACCAACATAACAATATTGTGCAAAAGACAGAGAGGACATCTAGAAGTCTTCATGGTATAGTATCCATTTCTTTTTTATTGTTAACTATTTAATTTACTGATTTTCTGACTTATCTTCCAAGACTACAGCCAACATTCTCTACATTTTATGTTTACAAACTATTTTTGCCATAAAAAGGCAAATGTGAGTGACACTAACACGTGATACAAATAATGACCTCTATAAGGATAATACATCCTTGGACAAATCATGTTTTCAGGATGATAAAATGTAACAGCTTAAAGTTTTTACTCTACAATGGATGTCATGTATGTTTGGTGATTTGTTGTACTTTTTACATTTGTATAGTATATTGATGTTGTATTCAACTCCATGTGAATACGTTTCAAGCGCTCACTCAATTGTAAACAGTAAATCCTTTTCCCTCCTCCATACATACACAAACTCAATCCACTGTACAGACGCTACTGCTGGCACCTTATCAGTCCAAGAACATCTTGCCATCTTTTTTTAAATGAGAGGAAGTCATAGACATACACCAGTCAATGAGTTTGGACAGCTTTTCTCTATGTGTATGGTGGCTTTAAATGGATTGCCTTGGAGTGCTCCTATCCACACGATTAGTAGTGTGGGGTGTTATAACTAAGCTCAATTCATTTCTATACAGTTGAGCTGCAATACCAGCACAAACTATGCTCATGTGTAGCTCTGTTTTTTGGAAGAAAGCAGACATGGGTTTTTAAAAACTTTTAACTCTTTCAGTAGAGGTGGTCATTGTTGCCAGAAAGACCAGGTCAATTTTAGATGTTCTGCTATGCACTTCTTTAGATGACAATATCTCTGGAAAAGCTTTACATATCATGACAAATTTAACTTAATTTTTTTCAAGACATGTGAGACTTTATCTGGATACAATAGTTTTAATAATTACATATTTAAAAATTGTCAATAATTGACTACAAGATTTTATAAGATTTTTGTAATTTTTCCAATTAAAGTGTTTTTTTCAAAGTAGTAACTTTTACTAAACTATGTTTTAAATATGTACAGCATTATTATTTCATCAGCCTTTTCCAGATTCAGCTACAGATGCAGGGCGTGCATGTACTGCAATAATGAAAAGTGAAAGTGTTTCCTGCAGCTCCTTCTATAGTCTGCCTTCTGCTGACTGTCCGGAGGAGGGCACAATTCAAAGGTCGATATTTTCTTAACCCTTGCACCTAGAAACAAAATTATGGTGTTATAATAAACATGAGAGTTTCCCCCTTCATATAATATAAGGATTGTGTATTGATGCTCAACAGAATCGGAGATATCCACTCTTAAAGTTACATACGGCAATAGAAAGCCGCACATAAAAATCAAGTTTTTTTTCAGGAAATTTAGCCAATTGAAGTTGACCAATGCTGTGATGTAAAAAAAGTCCTTTCTACAATCTGTCACAGTAAAAACTGCCATATATTTACATGGAGTGGTCCTTAAAGGGGTATTCTCGTCTGGGCATTCACATTCAGTTTAGGTGCTATATAGCATTTGCTGAGCCTCTAACATACCAGAATAAGAGAAACCCCTAAAAACTAAACCCCTCAAGTAGTAGGAGCAGAGTAACATTATTGATGGGGTGTATGGAGAGAGCTTGCGAGCTGAGCTCTCTCCATACACAGCATGTCAGCCGAATAAAACAACTGACACCCGCCTGTTACTGCTGTGGCACCTAACTGACCATTCCATAGGCACTGCCATCTCAGATGACCGATCGCTGCCCCCCAAACGTCATTGGTGGGAGTTGATCGGTTGCAATGACAGCCTAGAGTCTAATTGAGACTCGTAGGTTTGCCATGTGTAATAATTTCTAATAGCCAGCGGATGGCAGGCTATTATAGATCAGCAGTAATATTGCTATATACTGCAATACAGGAGTATTCAGAAACTGAAGGGTTAAACAACCCTGGAGGGTATGAAATAATGGTAAAAAAAAAATTATATATATATATATATATATATATATAAAACAATTGTAAAAATGTAAAAGTTTAAAATGCTGGTCCAAAAATGCCAGTTTTATTAAAGTATTAAAAAGACTATTCCCGGCCATGAACCCCATAATGGAAAATAGCACCCAAATGTCTGAATATGCCACTTTTCCCAAATTACCATCCATGAATATTTAGATAAAAAATTATCAAATGGTCATATAGGTCCAAAATTGATGTAAAATAATACAACACCACATGCCGCAAAAAATTACACCTTAAATAAGTCCATATACCAAACTGTGAAAAAGATATTGGCCTCAGAATTTGGCAAAATGGAAAATATTTTTTCAAGGTCCTGAAGGGTTGTCCTTCTTGGATTTCACTCTCAGTAACAGGTTCTTAGGTAGTTGCTAGGAAGGTACGTTTAGCAGAATTTGAGACGGCTCAGTGGTTAACCATATGATATTTAGAATAAAGCCTACATTGCTGGTTTGGAGAAGAGTGGAAATGTAGTCTACATGCAGTAGAACCTCTAAATGAATTAATTCTTGCCACTTTTAAATTTTCAGAGCACCTGGGCTAACATGGGAATACTGGGGACTGACTACACTCTCCGATCTGGACATGTCATCTTTCTGCTTCTGTTGGTCAGTTCCGTATTACTTGGGTTTAATTATCTAAATGAGATGTCGCAAAGGATCCAACTTCAGGTAAGGAACCACTTTTCTTTTCCTCCTGTAACCGACAGTTTAAAATGTTATTTAGTAATATATGCTTCTGCAACATCCCCCACCGGGGCCTAGCCTTTTCTTGGGGCCTGGAGACATTCGGGGCCCGGAATACCGGAGTGGCTGGCGGTTGCGGCCTAGTGGCACGCTAGTGTCACAGTGCTTGGTATGGGGACTGGAGGGCTGTCCTACAGCCTGGCAGGTCTCTAGCAGATGGTGTTGGCAAGAAATGATGAGGGAGAGGCTGCTATAGCGGTTCTCCCTGGGGCAACCCTTTGGGGTCTGGAGTATGAGTCCCTGTGTAATGGATAGTGTGCCTGTGATGGTGACAGCCGTAGTAGCAGGGATCAGACGGAGGCAGACGTTGTACAAAAGTAACTTACAGTTCTTTATTGGAACCAACAGGAACAATAGATAATGTGCCAAACGAATCTTGACAATGGTAACAGGCTGGAGATGCACTTGGAGAGGGAACCACAGGGATTGGTCACCAGCCTGGATGCAAAGGCAGGCTGGGAGATAGCTGTGTCCTAGTAGGATGCTTCAGCTTGTCCTCGGTTACTTCAGATATCACCCTTGAAGGTAGGATGATACCCCTTTACTCTCACTAACTCCTCAGAGCTGCCCAGGCAGTGAGCTGGCTCTCTTGCTCTGCTTTATCTGACTGACCCTGACTGACTGGTCTGTCTGACTGACTCTTGTAAGTCTTCTGATCTCTAGAACTTTCCTGACCAGGGGTTTTATTACTCCCACTGGTCAGGTGGTGGTTACTCCTCCAATTGCATCCCAGCTTACAATACAATATTATAACAAATGTGATTGGCTGATGGAATGACATCACATTAAACAATTAACTCCTGCCTTCCCAGGCAGGATCTACCGCTGCAGTGTTCCCCGTGTTGTGTAGTGACCTGCTGTGGGGTTGATCAGACTCCACACAGGTTGCAAGCTACATATTGGGACGTATTCGCAACAACCACTCTGCCTTGCATCGGCAGGGGTGTTGCACTTCTATCTAGACAAGTACTGTAACTTTATATCTCTATATGTATATAAAAAAAACTGCATATATAGATTTTATTACACATTGGGACAATTTATTAAAGGCACCATGGACTGCTAGACTATCTGCAGACATTTTTTTTTTCAACTGAATACAGCAATTAATATTTGTTTTGGAATTTACATGTCCATACAAAAGGATAAAGTGCCCCAATTTAATTTGATATTGGAATAATAGATATGAGCGTAAGTGTGAATTGCAAAATACACTCCCCTTTGTGTGGCATAAAAGTCACAGTTGCGATTAAATGCTTTCACACTATATACTGTATAACGGGTGCACCATAAAGTCATGTGCAGATGTTGACAACAAAGTGTCATAGACAAGTTAATAAATCTGCCCCATTGTGTACAATGTTTCTACAAGGGGCCTCAGTTGATGTTACAATTGGAGATGATCAAATTTCTCAAAAGTGCAATTTTGCAAAAGTGCAAAAATTTGATTGAATTGAATCAATTTGTCCCAAATCCTGCATTAAATATTCTATTTCAAAGTACTGGGAGAGTGTACATGTATTACCATCACAGTGCGTTGCTGCAACCTATAGAGTGAGTCAAATTAGTGAAACAGGGATGGTTTAGCAGATAATGACAGGTAGGTCTTATACAGTATATGGACATGCGCACCAGCCATCCGCTTTCCTAGCTAATCCCTACCTAGACCTACCTGCACTAGTATTGGCTATTCAGCCATCTTATTAGGAACTACATCTTCAATGAATACAGCATATTGGTTATTCATCCTGAAAATATTTTTCATAACCTATCAGCATCTGTAGCAGTAAACATAGTTTATTCACACTCAAATGATCGACCAACAATATCCCCCAATCCCTGCACTTCCCCAAAAACCCCTTTTACATTAGCCATGCCATATATCCTACATGTATGGTCTTATAATAATTCCTTTATTAATAACTTCTTTATTTATATAGCGTCATCATATTCTGCAGCACTGCACAGAGCTTGCCAATCAGTCTCTGTCCCCATGGAGCTCACAATCTAATCAACCTACTAGTATGTTTTGGAGTGTGGGAGGAAACCAGAGGAAACCCACGCAAACACAAAGAGAACACACAAACTCTTTGCAGATGTTGACCTGGATGGGACTTGAAGCCAGGTCACCAACGCTGCAAGTGCGATGGAATTAAGGCTCTATGGATAGGGCTCCCAAGCTGTGTATATAACATATAAGTGCTTAATGTTAATTTCTTTACAGCATTAAATTTATCTTTTTGAGGAACTTGGAGTACAGTCCAGCTCCCTGGTTCTGTACGACCTCATTAACATGCATTCATTTATCTTGTAGAACAAATGTCCTTCTGGCACACGGCAGTGAATTTTATTTTCAGTGTTTGTTTTTGTCCGATACATCCACCTCAATTCACATGGAACCCCTCTCGAACAGGTCCACAGACACAGACCTCAACATTTCCATATTCACTACACATGACACCACCCCGACAAAATTTACATCCACGTCATTTCCATCTCTCAATACAGTAGATATAGAAGGAATCAACCTAGAACTTCCACCTTCTCCACTATCCAGTTCCTTCAGCTCCAATGAGTCTTTTTTAGAATTAGGTCCCACCAGACCTTCCACCCCCTCGAGCCAACTGATAGACCCGAGCAGCCCGATACCACTAAACTCGACGGCCAAAACCCACCGTACCTGGCAGCCATACACCACCCAAACCAACCTCACCAAGTTTTTCATTCCTCTATACACCCCAAAACAAACGAAAAAATGCAAAAAAAGAAAAAACAGAGGGGTTGTAGAGGAGGAACACGGTCAAGACATAACAAAGAAAAGCAAGCTTTCAATATAAAATCCTTCTGGCACACGGCAGTGAATTTTATTTTCAGTGTTTGTTTTTGTCTACTCCTATGGTAAAAATAAAAGCAGCACAGTACAAAAGAGACACAAGTCTATCCAACCAACCATAATGTTCGGGTCCGTATCCCCTTGCTGGTAACACCTTAGGAGATGACATCATGAGGAATAATGATCCATGGCAAAATGGGGCCTGTGTGAGCATTCAGTTTCATCCCTAGAAGGCCACTTGAAGCTAAAGAGTTCATTTTTTTTATATGTAAACAAATAGTTCAGGTGATTACAAGAAATTATTGCGATATATTCTATCAAATGGTAAAATGATTCTACCTATAGTTATCAGCCTTTTTCTGCCTGCCAAACTGTCCAGTTCATCTTGATCTCAACTTCATAAAGGTCCATAGTAGATTTACGAGGCAGAACTGAGTAAAATACGAAGACACAGAGACGTGCTGCATCACAGACCAGTATGCCTCATGCATACAACTGTATCACAGCCCCCATAGAGGTCTTTAGTAGCCGGTCATGGTGCAGTGAGCACACAGTGGGGGTCATTTACTAAGGGCCCGATTCGCGTTTTCCGGACGTGTTACCCGAATATTTCCGATTTGTGCCGAACGAAAACCCGACGGATTCGGCAAAACCGCCGCATTTAAAAAAAAATCTGTTGCGGAGCTTGCACTTACCTTCACTCTGCCGGGATCGGTGAACTCCAGTGCGTTCCGATGCTTTTCAGCGCAGCAGCACCACCTGGGGAACGGTGGAGGAACTACCTTAATGAATCCCGGCCGGACTCGAATCCAGCGCAGAGAACGCGCCGCTGGATCTCGAATGGATCGGGTAAGTAAATCTGCCCCAGTGTCTCACCTCACCATGACCTGGAGAAGCTGTTTTCTGTGGAGCGCTCACCCCTTCCTCTTCCTTCACATGGCAGCATGCTTACCAGGGTTACGACCTGGGTGAGCAAACTTTCATGTTCAAGGGGCCTAAGTGTCTAGCAGGTTTTAGCAGTACTGAGCAATATACACTCACCGGCCACTTTATTGGGACCCCCTTTTGCCTTCAGAACTGCCTCAATTCTTCGTGGCATAGATTCAACAAGGTGCTGGAAGCATTCCTCAGAGATTTTGGTCCATATTGACATGATGGCATCACACAGTTGCCGCAGATTTGTCAGCTGCACATCCATGATGCGAATCTCCCGTTCCACCACATCCCAAAGATGCTCTAAAATTGGATTGAGATCTGGTGATTGTGGAGAGCCATTTGAGTACGTGACACTCATGGTCATGTTAAAGAAACCAGTCGTGAGATGATTCCATCTTTATGGACCTGGCGCATTATCCTGCTGAAAGTAGCCATCATATGTTGTGGACATTGTGGCCATAAGGGATGTGCACATGGTCAGCAACAATACTCAGGTAGCTGTGGGCGTTGCAATGATGCTCAATTGGTAACCAAGGGGCCCAAAGAGTGCCAAGACAAATAATCCCCACACCATGACAACCACCAACCCCGGGCCTGAACCGTTTGATACCCAGGCAGTGATGATTCCATGGCTTTTCATGTTTGCCGCAATTCTTACCCTACCATCCGAACTGTCGCAGCAGAAATCGAGACTCTCATCATAACCAGGCCAACGTTTTTTTTTTCCAATCTTCACATGTCCACTTTTTCGATGACTTGTGCAAATTGTAGCCGCAGTTGCCTGTTCTTAGCTGAAAGGAGTGGCACCTGCGGGTGTGTCTTCATTCTTCTTAGCCCATCTGCCTCAAGTTCGACGTACTGTGCGTTCAGAAGATGCTCGTTCTGCCTACCTTGGTTGTAACGGGTTGCGATTTGGTCCCCTGTTGCCTTCTATCATCCTCGAAGCCAGTCTGTGCCCATTCTCCTCTGACCTCTTGGCACATCAAGGCCTTTTCCGCCCACGAACGGACGCTCAGGGATTTTTCTTTCTTTGTTCCGGACCATTCTCCTGTACACTAGAGATGGTTGTTCGTGAAATCCCATTATATGATCCGCAGTTTTCTGAAATCCAGACGAGCCCTTCTTGCCCAAAACTGCCACGTCCAAGGCACTCCAAACACCACCTTTCTTCCCCATACTGATGCTCGGTTTGAGGCTGTCAGGAGATTGTCTTTGACCATGTCTACATGCCTAATGCACGGTTGCCTGAGCCATGGTGTGATTGGCTGAATTAGAAATTAGTGTTTAACGACCATTGACAGGTGTACCTAATAAAGTGGCCGGTGAGTGTAGATGTGAATATAGCTTTGGCAAGACAGTTAACTTAGAGGGATATTACAAAGATTTATATATTCACTTGATCTACTTTTACATAAATACTATTTGCTTTTTTATGTACATAAATATTTCAAATGAGAGTAACTATTCAAGACTTTATTTACACTTCTTTTTACTACTTTCAGGAAATGATGGAAAGGCACACGCAACGTATTGAAGCCGAGAGATCTATTATACAGCGCAAGGATACTCTATTACAAACACAGATAGAAAATAGGAACAAAGAGATGAAGAGGTTGAAAGAAATCTATGATTCCCAAACTGAGCAGCAGATATCAATGTGTGAAAAGGAAAGGGTAATTAAGATAAACTCTATGTACATATTTATCATTTAAATATCCTCATGTAAACACATCCTTATAGAACAAAGCCTTAAGCCAAATGCACATTTTTAAAGGCGTCCGGCTGTAAGAAATTAATTTTAAACCACTTAGAAATGGGTTCAACAATAACCCAATAAGAGTATTTGCAATTGGTTGAAACCATCACTTGCTGCATGTCACTACATTGGCCCTGGAGCAGAAATTGAGACGGGAAGGGTCTCAATGCTTCTTTTCCTTATAAATTCTGAGATGGTTTAAAAATACTTTTGTGACAAACCAATAAAATAACATTTTACCTTTACTTTTTTATTTTGATCTAATAAATTCAAATGTCTTTAGTATGTTTTAGATGCCTTTTTCTATTTTTTTGTTGTTGCTGTGGGGGTAGGGTAGATGGTTCAAAAACCTGCATACTGTATATTTAAATGATAGCTTTATATATGTAATCAGCAGTGTACATTGTATAATTGTACATTCAATTAAACAGTAAGCCCCATTTATCTATTCCCTTGTCAATTCTCTACAAGGAAATTGGGGCTACTATACCCTTTTTCTGGCAACCCATGCGACACAAATTAGGGGGCGTGCCGTCGGGCGTTCCAATGGATTCGGACTGAGCGCAGTATTTATTTTAAATTGTGTCGCAAGCCCTATCTCTGAGATGCACCACTAAAAAGATGGTGAACTGTGTCGGACCTGAGTGGGGAAGCGACACATCCGGGACTAAGCAGAGCAATGATGGGTAAGTGGCGCTGTGAGATTGTGGGCGATTCTTCCCTTTGAGGCAAACTAAGTGTTTATTCTGGGACTGAAAAATATAAAATGTATTAAATTGTAAATACATATATTAATGGCATGGGCGGACTGGTTTTGGGCCAGTCCGGGGCCGGTCTGGGACTGGTGGGGCCGGTGGAAAAAAAAACAAACACATGAACTCACCTTTCCGATGCCCCGACGCTGCGTCCCTGCT
>CM033644.1:68658253-68740979 GCA_019512145.1 Engystomops pustulosus
CCTGCACTTCAGAATCCGGCGCACGCACGGGCACGCGCATGGTGCGCCATGCCCAAGTGCGGTGCGCCGAGTTATAAGTTAATATAACTTATAAAACGGCGATAGGGGCTTTGTTCCCCTAACAAAAATATGCTCTGGCACCAGCTCACCCTGAGCTGGTGCCATGTATATGTGTCTAAACCTACCACTTTTAAGTGGTAGGTTTTCTTTAAATAATTTTTTTTGAGTTGCCATATTTTCAGAGCCATGGCATATAGCAGTTTTCAATGCTTTTCATATGTGTTTTCATAGGTGTTGTCTAACATACAAGACAAATAATTGAGTAACTCTAAAGTTTGTGTCGAAAATATACAAATCAAATGAACTTGTTTAATTGTTTAAACATCTTGATATCAAAAGAGTTATTGGATTTCTTTTATTACACCCTTTTCATTTATGTATGTTTTTAAAATGCTGAAAATAAAACAGATTTGTGAATAATACTTTAATTGCTACATTATTATTGGACATTATACATTTGCAGAGATAGGCATGGGACCTGGGCTTAGCACACAATTGGCTGGAGAGGCGGAGGGATGAACCCTGCTAGCCCCTACCTTCATAGGGATGTCTGGGGCCGGGTTGTAGCATGCTCTATCTTTTTCCAGGCGACGGTACGGTGGCACACGTGTGTGCGCACCATACTGTGGACGGGTGACAACAGGAGTCTATAGGGACGTTTATCCGCACATACTCTATAATACAAATGTTAGTAGTACCAGCAAAAAAAAAAGGTATACTCCATTATACCTTGTAAAGAATAGCGGACCAGCTTTGATTTCAGTCCCATTATATCCATTATATCCCCAAATCAACATGCCAGATCAGATATTGTCCATGCATTTCAGGTACACAGGGTATCCTTATCCATTACCCCAATGCAAGTACCATGGTACAAATACAGTAGTGTCGACCATGAGCTTGTGTGTACAATAACATATAACATATAACATAACAATAGCACCTGTAACAGTTTGTTTAACCAAGAGTTCCACTTTAAATGTGTAAACAACACAAAAATGCTTTAATTACAGTTGTTTAATAATACGTACACTACATAACCAATATTATAAGATTACACATACCTTGATTGCAGGTTTTTCCAGTGTATCCAGGGTGGCATTTGCACTTATTGGGTCCTATGCACTCTCCATGTTTACATGCTGGTTGGCAAACGGCTACAGAACAGAAACAGAAAAGATAAAATTTTACCAGTCACTGATGTATAATCAAATACTGAATTCTCTAATATTTTAATTGTGATACCCAAAATTATTCAATATGCAGTGCAAACACATTGAGAACTGGGGGAATCCCTTACATGACATTGTAAGGACCAGGCAAAGAGATCTTTATGCAGCAATTGCCCATTGCAGCTGTATTCATTACAGTCAGGGTCATTACAAGACACTTGAGCCATACATATTATTGTAATATCAGGGAAACTGATAGAACAGCTAGAACATTGTATCATCCAAGGAGAAATTAGGAACCTTTTATACTTTAAAATGTTCACAATGTACAATAGAATCAGATATACAATGGCTCAGTGCTATACATTATTAGCTAAAGATACTTGGTGGAATTTATTCTCCCCCCACCACCACCCCAGCAGAAGAGGAGGGGCAAAGTGGCATGCAGGGCAGAAAAACAGGAAAACTGGTGGTGGTAGGGAAATTTTCATTCCTTTTCCACCACAAGGCATAATAAATCTCCTCCATTCTCTTTTTATTCAGAATTCTTTACTTAAAAGTGGTTGTCCACTTTAAGAACATTCCTACTAATAATTGATATTGTTTGTATAATGAAAAGTAATACAATTGTCCAAAATACTTTCCGTATTAATTTCTCAAAGTTTTCTAGATCTCTGCTTTCTGTCATGCAAACGGAAGCTTCATTGTTGACTTCCTGTAGATAAACAGCAGTCCATGGTTATGTGATGTCCCACAGTGCACGGCTCATTATAACACACAGTGTAATCAAAGCTGTGGGATACTAACGAGCCATACACCTGTGTGACATCACATGACCATGCACCGGTGTTTATCTACAGGAAGTAAACAATGAAGCTTCCTGTTGCATGATAGCGATCATGCAGACAGAAAGCATAGATCTAGAAAACCGTGAAGAATTAATAGAATAGAAAGTATATTGGAAAATGTAATAACTTTTCGTTATGCAAACAAACAGTCTTTGCTGGAATGTGCTTAAAGTGAGCAACCCATTTAAGATTAGGTTGAAACAATGGGTTTGAGTAACTGATACCTCCCACTTATGCTATATTACCTCCCACTTACAACTCTTGTCATGTTTACAGTGTCATGCATCATGCAGCAAACACCCACCATGTAAAAACAAGGCTCAGCCTGTGAGCTCTCTCCATACCCACCTTAAGCACTCACCACCAATGCATGTTTTCGGCTAAATGACCAGACTATATTTTTAGAATCTGACATGTGTCACGATAATTGGTCATAACTTTGGAACACTTTAACTTATCCAGATGATTTTGAGAATATTTTCTTGTGACACATTGTACATTTACTTCATGCTTGTTGAAAAATTTAAGTCATAAGATTTGTGTTTCGTTCTGTAAAAAAATTGATATTTGGAAAAAATTCCCAAAAAATGTTCAAAGTTTGAAGTGTTCTGCTTTCCAGAAAGATCACACCACCCTAATAGCTTGACAACTAACATTTACAATCGCCTTAGGTGCAATTGTTCTCATTTTCATGAAAATCACCAAGACTCACGTTTTGAGGGACAACTCAGCTTTTAAGTAACTCTAAGTGACTTAAATAATAGTAAAACTTTTACAACGTTTGTTAACCCTCTATGGAATTTTTTTGGAAAATAAAAATAAAAAATTAGGCCAAAAATAGATTATAGGATGAAATCCTGTGCAAAGTTTAATAACAAATAATATAAAAATCCCCCATATGGTGGTAAACTGCTATATGGGCAGACAAATTTCACTGAATGAAAGCAGCTCCAATCAGAGCAGAATTTTATGGTCACGTTGAACAGGCTGTAGAATTAAAATTTTTTTTATTATGCGCACATACAAGGGCTTATTTTTTTCGGAATGAGATACAATGTATAGATAATTCATTTTCTTAAATAAAATTTTAGATTGTATTAACTATTTCAAGGTGGACATAAAGAAAATCATACGTTTTGTATTTTTGGCCGCTCTCCATAACATAAAAAAAAATGTATCATTATTCTCCTGTTCACAATGATTACAGCGATATCTCATTTATATAGTTTTCCTTATCTTGGCTAATTTTTACTGAGCAAAACCAATATTGCAGAAAATTTAGTTTTTTGCATTTGTTTTAGTATCAACAATTTTTCAGGGGCATAACTTATGTATTTTTCTGTTGAAAGAGCATGTTAAGAGCTTTTTGTGAAAAAAGTTGTTCTTTTCAGTGGTAGCATTTTGGGGCACATAACTTTTTTTATTCTATTTTTTTGTGAGGGAATTGGCTGAAAATTAGATGTTACAGGGAGTATTAGGAGGAGGGGGGTTACCCAATCACTCTGCAGGTTTTATATTTCTTTAAACTTATTGTACAGATTGTTACAGATGAAGTGAAACCAAATATGTAGGGGGTGTTTTGTTTGTTTTAGTTACTTGTTTTTTAATACTTATATGTTAGTATATGTAAATTTATTGCTTTGGGGACTTTTATTTATTTTTATTATAAAAATGATTTTTAATTTTCTTTTAACCTTAAAATTTTTCCTAGACTTGTTCTTCAACAAGCATTTATCTGATCGCTTGTTCGAGAGCTAAATAGCTGCTTGAGCATGCATGGGACACGGCAGCCTCAGGGCATATACTAGATCCTGGGGCTGCCGCAGGATGGATCAGAACCCCCCGGTTACCTCACAGATTGGGGAGGGGGCAATCCAGTGGGAATACATTGACAAGGGGTTAAACACCCAGGTTGTGAGATTTTCCGATCGCACATGTTAGTGCCGTATCTGGGCTGTAATAACACAGCCTGATAAAGGCACTTGTAGGACACAAGATTCTTAAATATAACCCGGATAATAAAATAACATGTTCTCTAATTCACTGTTATTAACAAAAATACAGAATTTTGCAGATATGATTCCAACCGTAAAACTTCTGACTATGGTCGGATTCTTCTCATGAATAGCTTCTCTTGTCTGCATGCTGCAGTGCTCTCTGACTCCTGCCCCTCCCCCTCTGCATTGCAAGACCAGCTCAGACACATGCACTTTATGCCAGCAAACAGCAGTGTGCAAAGACTTACTCTACTAGCTCATTGAGTTTTATATCCATTTCATGGATCTCATCATCTCTCAGCTCTCTTTTTCTATGAGACAGATACTAACAGAATGCTCAGAAGCTAAACAAAAGTGTAGATAAACCTGTACCCTAAGGATCTAAGCACATTATCAGCACACAGCATCTCATAGCACAGAGGAATCATGAATTCTTTGCTTAGAGAGTCCCTGCCCACACTCTGGAATTTTACAATGACCATCACTGAGTTATAGGAGCTAAAACATCAATAAAACTAAGTAAAAATGTAAAGTAAGGGGGTTAAACTAATCTTTATTGTGTAAACATCACTAGGGGATTAAAATTTGAGAACTTTCTTTCATGGGCAAACCCTTTTAAAGGATAGGGCCTGACTTGCTGATCCCACATATCATGCAAATGAGGAGTCCGATGGGGTCCCACGTACCTCCGTCAGATGAGACCGTTCTCTGCAATTTCTACCAGCTCCATAAAGTTTAATGGAGCAGAGCGGTCATGGGCGGCCGCCTGCTCCATTACTCTGATGGGGGGACCACTGAGACCTCCACCGATCAGAAAGTTAGGCCCTATCCTGTGGATAGAGACTAACTTATGTTCGTGGGATAACCCTTTTTAAGGAGTTAATAATGCCATGATGTTATATTCCGTCATGGGGTTAAGTTTGCAAAATACTTGCAAATTCTGACACTTTTTATTATTGCTGAAAGTGTCATAAAGAGTGTCTATTGACCCAAAATAATGCAAGGGATATCTGATTCTAGTCTGCATCACAGCCTAAAGGCTAAAATGTGGATGCTAAAATGCTAAAAAGAAACCCGAAAAAAACCAGCTGCATTATGGCTAAAAAGTGAACACTTTGCAATGATTTCCTGTTGTTTAAGCCAATTGTTCACATTTACATGGTTTTATATTTATTTACAATTAGGAATTGTACCAAAATATCTTTCACACACTCAGAAGTGTGTGTGTTTATATTTAAAAAGCACCCAAAAAGTCCCAGCAGCTACCCTCTGTCTTTGTGCAAGTTATTATTACAGCTAAAAGCAAACATTATCTTTTCAGTTAATGGAAACATTGCCCAGTAGTAATAGATCTCATGACTCAGAAAAGTGTAATGGCATTTGTTCAAGCTCAGACTTTAGCTTCATATAAGGAGGTGCTGTGTCCTTTATACAATTATACATTTATCGTACTTGTGATTTGTGAAGCTGAACCTGAAAATAGCTAAAATTAGAAAAGTTTTCCTGGTAGAAGGCATCACAGCTTGTAGTTCTTAAAATCAGCTCTTAAGATAAGCTGTCACCCAAAGACAGTGTAGCAAATCAGCAGACATAAAGTCTACAAAGTTTAACATTACTACGTCATTGCCTTCTATTCTCTTACTGCAAAGTGACAGAAGACTATTTTATGCTAATGGAGAATGACATTTACTAGTGCCAAGATCAATTATATATCGTAATCTGCTAACACAATAGTAGTTTTATGCAATCTTTTATGTACAAAATTAGTTTTAAGTTTTAATTTTATATGGATCAGATTTATATAATCCCCAATTATGTCTCCAGTCACCAATCCACTTTCAAGAGGAATTTCATGTTAAAGTACGTTTAAGAGAAGTTTTATGGATCACTGGTGTGTTGCCTGCTATTTATCTATTGCTTTAAAGTATAGGGAAGATAAAGGGATTGTACAACTTTTCGACATTGAAGATGTCTCATTAAGATACACTATGCACACTGTGATGCGGCACCTTGTGATATTTTAGTGTGCACACTGAGCTGGTGCCATGTATATGTGTCTAAACCTACCACTTGTAAGTGGTAGATTTCCTTTAAATATAAATAATCGCATATAACAAGATGCCTATTTAATTATTTATTTGTAAAATGTGCAATATTTAATATTGTCTTTTAGAACAATCTACTGCAGACTATTTCATCGAAGGAAGATGCAATTACTGAAGTAAAAAGTAAGCTTTATGTGTGGTTTATTTTCCATAAATATGTGAGCCCTCTTCATGCATACTTAACGCCCCTATAATCTATAGATCTGCCACGTGTTGTTTAAATTAGTAAGCTTGATCTACAGAAGTAACTAGGTTCTTGATCATTCTCCATTCTGGTGCAGGTGGCTCAAACATACCGGTACTCCATTTTTAGGAAAGGACATAAGTGAGGTTTTCTTTTTTCCTTTTAGTGGGGATGAGTGGAGTGACAGCTCATTATTGAAGACTCTTTGCATGTGTAATTTACATGTAAGTAGAGATCAGCGAATCTATTTTGTTGGTTTGTAGATTCAGTACATATCTGGCACTGAATTAAATCCAAATCTTTTCTGATATACATTGTTCCCAGCACCGAGGTTGGAATGGCGACAAGAGAAAATAAAACATGAAAATAAAAATTAATATAAAATGGGAGCTAGGGATAGAGAGGGTATATCCCAACTTGCGGGACAGTTGAGAGCAACATTTGTGCGCAACATTTGGGCCTCAAAAACAAATCTATTGAAAAAATTCAGTGAAGCTTTACCAAACAAATCTACCATCAGTTTTACTTAATGGTAGATGTGTCCCAATAAGAAGCCCTGAGGAACAGAGTTCTTTTATCATACCTCTATATGCTGTAATTTGGGCAAATACATAGATTATATAAATTATGCAAATTAGCCTGATTTGCTCCAGCTACATCACTGGGGTGCCTCAGAGGACCTTGTATCTTAATTTATTCACTCCCCCGTTTTACAAGCAGTCCCGCCCCCTCCACAATGCATAGAGTAGCTGACAGGTGGGACTGGGCAGAAGCGCTAGCAGAAAAGGGTAGTAAATAAATTATTGGATGAGGCGCTCCAGTGATGTAGCCGGGGTGCTCCAGACCAGACTAATTAGCATATAGTGCCACATATAGTGCCACAATCGCGGAATATAGAGTTATAATAAAAGAAGTCCTCAGAAACTTCTTAGTAGGACACGTCTCCCATTCAGTACATATCTGGCACTGAATTAAATCCAAATCTTTTCTTATATACATTGTTCCCAGCACCGAGGTTGGAATGGCGACAAGAGAAAATAAAACATGAAAATAAAAATTAATAGTATAAAATGGGAGCTAGGGATAGAGAGGGTTATATCCCAACTTGCGGGACAGTTGGAGCAACATTTGTTGCGCAACATTTGGGCCTCAAACCAAATCTATTGAAAAATTCAGTGAAGCTTCTACAAAGCAAATCTACCATCAGTTTTACTAATGGTAGATGTGTCCCAATAAGAAGCTCCTGAGGAACAGAGTTCTTTTATCATACCTCTATATGCTGTAATTGTGGCAATATACATAGATTATATAAATTATGCAAATTAGCCTGATTTGCTCCAGCTACATCACTGGGGTGCCTCAGAGGACCTTGTATCTTAATTTATTCACTCCCCCGTTTTACACGAGCAGCTTAACGTCCGCCTGCACCACCTCCCACCGTGCATCGGGTGTAAACATACTGACAGTCTGTGGGGGAGCGTGTCTGTAGTGTAGGAGAACTCGCTGTGCGACCCAGAAAAGGGTAGTAAATAAATTATTGGATGAGGCGCTCCAGTGATGTAGCCGGGGTGCTCCAGACCAGACTAATTAGCATAATTTTTTATAACTCTATAGTGCCACAATCGCAATAAAAGAAGTCCTCAGAAACTTCTTAGGAGGACACGTCTCCCATCAGTAAAACTGATGGTATATGTCCTTTAAATGATTCGCTCATCTCTATATGCAAAGAGATAAAGATCATTTACACCTAAATTTACGTTTCACAAAACATTGGGAAAAGCTTATAAAATAGGATTGAGAATCCTATATCACCATAGTAGTTACAGGCATATAGATATTTGAATGCTTGGATCCTTTTCTAGCTTACTTCACATTCACATGAATGTTGTGTCTGAAAGCTGTACAAACATCAGACTGAAATGGGGTCAATATTTTCATGACCTGTAATAGAAATAGACAGGGACTAAAATCTACATATCTTCAATCAGACATAGGAACTAAAGATATAAAAAGTGCTAGATTTTCCAACAGAAAGTTCTAACTAACATGCATTGCTTATAGCTATATAACCTAAAACTATGTACAATTTTTATATCTTATGGATATTTCACTGAGAATAGAAAAAATCTGACTACTACTGAATTTAATCTAATGACTACATGCAGCCCCTCCCTTCAATATTATCATTATTTCCTTGCGTTCCCCTCATTTGTATAAAGTTGGTGCAATTCACAGTGTAACAGGCTGAGGTCCCATATACATGGCCATGTGCTTCACACTGGACTATCCGGGCTGACGCATACGGCCAAATGGAGGGTTGAGCGCTCCATAGATAGGTTGACTATCTCCATAGATAGTTTGGAGGCTGTGACGCAATACGTGCCGGAATAGGAACTGCTCTGTCTTTTCTGCGACAATTTGTGCTCACCAAACCATGACTGTGTGTAATAGACCTCTATGGGCGCGTAATTCTACTCTCTCTAAAAAGAGAGGAGAAGAAGTGTTGGGAAGCGGCCACATTCAAGGTGCTGTTTAAATTACCCCTCCGCGCCATTTACACTTGCAAAAGGGCCCAAAGGACCAAAGACACCACCTACAGGATAAGTCACTTGCTTGAGGCACTGCTGCAATTGGGGTCTAGTTGGATTCATGTTAGTTTAGCATAGATAATAGTTATACAGATCACCAACACCTGGAATAGGCTACAGGACAAATAATTAATATTCATAGAAAGTTAAAAAAGATAGGGAGGGTGAAGTATGTGTGCTCCCAAATTACTTTTGCCTTTTGTAATTAGAATCATATTACAGTTACAAAAGAAATATGACTGTAATGTGCCTGTATGAGTAGACAGAGTTTATTTGCTACCATTTATGTAATAATATTTGTTCTTGGGAGAGAATTAGAGCTATTTAAAACCAGTAGCCCATCCTTGCCGACTTGGCTGTATATTTACTCAGCTGCTGTACAGTACATGTGCTTGTCAGACCATAAACAACTTCAATCTAAGTCAGTGGTTTAACCTCTTGTTGCTATTCAGTATCTGTAACATTGTGTACAAGAGTGTATATAATCATCTACTTTTACACATTTTTATGATATGAGGGCTAAGAAATTCAAACATTTAAACACATTAGCACTTAAATGGATAGTCCCATCTTGTATGTTTATAGAATATCCACATGATTAATCATAAATGTCCGATGGATATGGATTCCTCCTGTGAAAGTTGAATCTATCTGGAGAATACATTATAAATAGAATTAGGTTACTTAATGGGTATCTGTCGCCAGATTTGACCATAATTAACTACTAACACCTACAGGTAGGGTATGAATTATTGGAAATTAATCTAGAATTCTGTCTTACATGTGAAAACTTGCTAGTTTAACTATAAAAAATCTCCTCCAAAGTCATGTGTAAAATACCAGAGAAGAGTCATACTTATTTTGCCTTATTAGACGCTGCTGAGGGGGAACTTAAGACACCCATATCTTTGGTATTATAATCATTGAAACATGTCATATTAAAGGTAACGATCTCATCTTCCAGATGGCATCAGGCTTGTGGTCCTGAGATCTACACAATGTAACAGACAGTTAACCTGTTCCCTCTGTATGATGTGATGCACCATTACAGCATGGAGATCAACAGATAGAGCTTCATGCTGTAGTACTACATCATGGAGCCAATGCTGATTCAGCTCGTCAATGGAGCTGAACAGGCAATGGGAAACATGGTGTGTCATCTGTATTTTAATGATTAATCGAATGAATGCTTGTTGATGTCCCATAGTAATAAAAAAAACTAAACTAAACTAACAAATTAATTTAAAAAAAGCCCACCAAACACAGTTACATATAAAATCTACATACAAAAAAGTTTTAAAAAATCACATACAAACCCCCACATATATGGTATTTCTTGCCTGTAATGTTCCTTACAGTAAAACAACTTCATTATTGAACCCTCATGATGAATGGCATAAAGATGAAAAGAAAAACACCAAAAATTATGATTTTTACCTATCCCGTACTACATAAAATGCAATAAAAGCTGATTAAAAAAAATGTATCTATATGAAAATGGTACTGTTATAAAGTTCAACAGTTCCAGCAAAAAACAAGCCCTCAACCAGCTCGAAGAAGTTAAAAGTGGTAGGCCACTTGGAAAATGGTGTTGTTAAACTTATAGATTGTAGAATAAAACCTCATTTGGGGGGCAACAAAGTTAGGAAAAGGTAAGTAAAAATAAAGAAATATGGCATCACAGTAATTTTACTGACCCGTAGAATGAAGATAACATTTTACAAGGTAAATATCAATTACAGAATTGATGTTTTTTTCTACAATCCTCACAAAAAAGTTAATACATTTCTATTAATAGGGCATAGCCACCCCAAAATAGTAGCACAGAAAAATGTATCTAATCCTGTAAAAAAATAAGCCCTCACATGGCAACGTTAATGGAAAAACAAATATTTTAAAGCTCACAAAAGTCACCTGGCATGTTCACTGTCCCTTGTCCCAGTGCTGTATCAGGTGGGCATGTAGACGGGTGGGCATGCAAGGCAGGTGGAAGTTGTCCACCGAATAGCAGCATGGAAGGCACAGAGAGTGGAGGAGGTAAGTACAGGTTTATTTTTTTTAACAGTCCTCTTCAGCCCACCTCCAGAGTCTTTAAAGTTGGACAACCCCTTTGAGCTACAACCTGGCTGCTTTCTTAAAGGAAACCTGTCACCACATTTGCACATATACAGCCAGTGACAGGTTCCTATAGAGTCCCACTAACTAACTGACACCCTTCTTTTAGCAAAATATTGTTTCGCTTACATCCACATAAATCACCTTTTATCTTATATTACCTGGCATCAAAGAGGATGTGTCCTGCAACCGCTCCCATCTTATACTCTTCATGCCGTATGCCTCCTTACTGGTCACAGTTCATGTCATGTGACCAGAGTGACATCATCTCAGGTCCTTTAGCCTCTTAACAATAGCAAACTGTACCCCATGCATGTATCTGATCACAGGAAGCAGCCTCCATGGATTTCTACTCCTCCTCAATCTCCATGGAGGCTGCTGTGATTTCATGCAATCACATACGTGGTGTACAGGCTAAAGGACCTACATTGATGTCACTGGTCACATGTCATGAATGTAACACAAGGCACTGTGTAAAAAAAGTGGCATGATATTTCCCCTCTGTACATAGAGCTTTACATGTCTATAGTTAAATATTAGCAGACGGTCCCTAAGTACAAAGAGGCAGGGCAGTGATTTGAAAAAACACAGAGGTGTCAGTGACAATAATGGGGCATGGTTCACTGCAAGCCTCGGAGAGAGTCACAAACACCTGGCATGAGTCACAAAAGATAATTTGCATATCAGAAAAATGTCTGTAATTATGGTAGTAGTGCCTGGCAGCTAATTTTAGTTGTTGTTAGTCAGGATGGTCAAAATCTGGTGACAGGTCCTCTGTAAGGAGTTAAAGACAGTTAAAAATCCAATTTTCCACCTTTTTGTAACTGTCTGTATCTCTGGTTCTGTAGCTTATAGGACCACAGATTTTTTTTTTTTATCTTCAATATGACGCCAATAGCAGGAGGTAGCAGCCATAGTGGCTATGGGGCCCAGATGTAAGGGTGCCTAGCACCCAACTTGACACCTGAAGAATTAAACGATATGCCCCTTTATATAAATATTATGTTGCACATTATACAGCATAACATGTATATAGCAGGCCATATCTTCCACAGTACACAGCTAAGTCAGCAACACAGATAAAAAATATGAGGGGAGGGGATAGCAAAACGGCAGGACTTCTCCCAAGTGGGAGAAGAAGATTGTCTGACTGTGAGTATATACATAAATGATGAGTATATGTGATGTTATTGTGTAAATGTGATGTGATGGGTATATTCTGTATATGTGTGTTTATACGGTGTATGGTGTGTGTATATGGTATATGTATGTTAATATGGTGTATGTTGTCTAAGATGTATATACTGTATGTGTATGTATATGCTATTTGTATGTATATGGAACTGTATGTATATATTGTGAATATTACATATACTGTATGCGTGTGTATATATTAAATGTGCAACAATATTATGTATCTAAACTATATGTTTGTATGATTGTGCATATCCTACATGTGCGTTTGTGTATATACCATATGTATAAGTATATAAATGTATATAGTTTACATAAATGTGTGCAGAGTATAAAAATGTGTGAGTGTACAAATATGTATATATTTTTTAAGGGGAAGGTGGCCCCATGCAGAAGTCTGCTATGGGACCCTGCCTCTCCTAGTTACACTCCTGACCAAAATCTGAACTAGACTCATAAAAAATATGACCTTTCCCTGCTCATTTTTGTATGGCTTTGTGGAGATTTCTTTTGTAGGTAAACAGGTGAGACTTTAGATAAAAATGTGAACTTGTGAAAGAACATTACTTCCCCTGCATTTAAATGGGGTAAAATTTGGTGACAGGATCCCTTTAAAATGGTATTGTGGCAAAAATCAAGTTATCCATTTAATGGGGATAACTTGCTGCAAGTTGGGATGACACTGGGGGCAACTCTAGAGATCACTGGCTACAGCAGTTCAACGGTGAGTGATCATTTACTGTGTGTACATAGAGACCAGAAAGCAAAAAGCAGTTGTAATGAAATTTGCAGTAGAGTGATGAATTAGAAAAAAATCATTCTTAATGTTTATCTTTATTTTTTCTAGCTCAGTATGAAAGTTTGAAGCAGAGTTTTGAACATCTTCAGTCTGTAATGGAGCTATTCGAAAGAAATCAGTCAAGACTTCTGGAAAAATTTTCAACTCAGTCGTAAGTTGAAAGATGATGCAATCCTTATGGCAATTTAAAGGGGCTTGTCCACTTTCAGCAAAAAAGTTTTACTGTTTGTATAAGTTATACAATTTTCCAATACACTTTCTTTATAAATTCCTGGGATTTTTAGATCTCTGCTTGCTGTCCTATAGAAAGCCTCTATGTTTACTTCCAGTAAAAAGAAATCCGATGGACACAAGGCTCTGATCACTCTCTGTGATAATAACAGCTCCTGCACATCCATCACATGACCATGGACAGATTTCTTTCCACTGGAAGTAACATAGAAGCTTTCTATAGAAGAACAGCAAGCGGAGATCAAAAGAACCTTAACCCCTTATAACGGACTCTTGTTTTTAGCTTACTGACCAGATTCAATTTTTAGAATCTGAAATGTGTCACGATAATTGGTTATATCTTTGGAACGCTTTAACATATCCGGGTGATTTTGAGATTATTTTCTCGAGACACATCATTGTACTTCATGTTAGTTGTAAAATGTAAGTGATAAGTTTTGCGTTTCGTTCTGAAAAAAACTGAAAATTCAGAAAATTCTTCATTTGCAAAGTTTGAAATGTTCTGCTTTCCAGACAGATAGTTAAAATACCCAAAAAACTTGATAACTAATATTTCCGGAATGTCTGCTTTATGTTGGAATTATATTTTGTGCATCCTCTCATTTTTCTAGGATGTTATGAGGCGCAGAACTTTTTCTAATTTTCATAAAAATCGCCAAAACTCACATTTTGAGGGATAACTCAGCTTTCAAGTGACCTTGAAAGGCCTAAATAATAGTAAAACCCCATAAATTACCCCACTTTAGAAACTACACCCCTCAACGTATGTAAAACAACTTTTATTACCTTTACCTATTAACCCTATAAGTGTTTCACAGTGCGATTTAGAAACTTTAGATTTTGGGGGGGAAATACATTAATTTAGGCAAAAAATGACACTTTCATAATGAATTGAATAATGAAATGCTATGCAAATTTTAATGCCCAATTTCTCCTGTCACATTGTCACATTGTACAAGCTATAAAATTTTTATATTTTTGGTAATATTATTTGCAGGGTGAGATACAATATATACATCATTCATTTTGGAGGTCTTTAGCTTATTCATGAGATTCTATTTCAAGAAGGACACAAATTTTTAGCTCTTTTTTTCCTAAAATAACACTTTATTTCTGGTTCACTATGATTATGGTGATACCTCATTTGTATTGTTTTTCAGATCTTTGCTCAATTTTACTGAGAAAAAACAATATAAAAAAAAAAGCGATTTTCTCCATCAACAACTTTTCAGGGGTATAACTTCTGTATTTTTCCGTTGACAGATCTGGTTGAGGGCTTATTTTTTGCAAAAATAGTATTTTTCTGTTTGCAAAAATAGTTGTTATTTTCAGTCAACATATTAGGGCATGTAACTTTTTTGATAACTTTTTAGAACATTTTTTGTGAGGGTATTTGATGAAAAATTGTATATTAAGGGAAATTTTTCATGTTTTTTTTACATTGTTCACCGAGCGGGTTCAATATTGATTTGTATTTATTGTACAGATTCATACAGATGCGGTGATACCAAATATGTATGTGTATTTTTTGTATTTTATTTGGATTTTATATGTAACTGGGTGATTAGGAGACTATTTTATTTATTTAATTATTATTATAAAATGAGTTTTTTTTTTATTTTTCCACACTTGGGCTTGTTCATCTGATCTCTTGTTCAAGCCCATACACTGCAATACACTTGTATTGCAGTGTACAATGTAAGTAACAGAACATGCAGACGCATGCTCAGCTAGTTACAGCCGGGTCCTGCCAGGAGGCAGAACCCAGCTTGAAGAGGAGCCAGCAGCCTCAGGGCACACGGATTTGATACAGAACATATATAGGAAAATTGCTAAACATTTCCTTACAAAAACAAAATCAATTATTTGCTGAAAGTGGAAGACCCCTTTAGCTCAGTTTATTGAAAACAACACACAACAATAGTAACATTTCCACAAAGAGTAAAGCAGCAGGTATAGTAACAAATCAAACCATGCATTTGTCTACCAATTTACACAGAGACGTCAGAGAAATGCATGGTTTATGTAGAGATAGACTGTATCATTGGAAGAAGTCAGGGTATACAATGGAGACATAATAGGAGGGTCTTCCTGATTGTATTATTAAAGGTATTTGTATTTTAAAAGTAAGTCTTACTACATGCTCTCACATACTGCAGCTCTATAGATGAAAAAATAGAAAAACTTATGGCTTTTAGATTCTGGCAATAAGAAAAAAAACTACCTCGCCTTTACATAAAAGGGTTGAAACCTGTTAAAGCTCTTTTTTACTGACAAAACACTGAAAAATAGATGCTTTTTTGTGTTTATGTTGTTTACTTCCTGCCTATAAAAAGACATAACTATTTTTCCATTTACATAGGGCCCGTTTGAGGGCTTGTTATTTGTGGGACAAAATACAATTTTTATTGGTGTCGTTTAATATTCTGTGCATTGTACTGGGAAGTTGGAATAAAATTCCAAATTTGGTGACATAGACAAAAAATCTGTTAAAATATGTTGTGTTTCCTTGCAGGACTCAGTGTATGAATGTCATTCATATGCTAAGTGAGCTGTGTAATAAAAGAAAAATAGCTATAGAAACAAATCCAAAGGAAAATGCAGATTACAGAACAATAAAACACTCAAATACTTTAGCAAAACCAACAGTAAGCACTTTACCAGCGTCACCATCACAAGAATCTACGGAAAGTACCGAAAAACACAGTACAAAAATCTCAAGTACAAGTTCCCCAACAAAGGACACCACTCTTAACGAAGGTAAAACTTTCTAAAAAAAAATGTATTTCGTAACACAAAAAGCTGTTCTCCTGAAAAGCAACTATGGACACTCGCCAACGACATAACTAACCCTGAGAAATTCTTAAAACATTTCTAGTAACAATCACAATGTTACATTTACGTAGTTAAAAAGCAACAGGCAATAATACATTCAGAATGTAAAAAAAATATATAGATATAAAACCTGCCATAATGTATAAAAATGTAGAGTTATAACGCTTAGGAAGACCTTACTACAGTTGTACACTGTGGCATCACCTCTGCATTCAACTTCCGCAGGTGTTTGTCATTTGTTGTAACTTAGTCACCTTACTTACCAGGATACATACACAAATGGAAATGATTTAATCTTTCAATGGTTTATAAACATATAAATTCAGAGTAATTATAACTTAGCATTCATAACAATGAAACTTACCTTCAAACTCCTAAACCCCATCAATACATTTAAAGGTGTCATATCCTTGTGTAGAAGACTTTTATTTATCATCTACCGTCAATAAGTTGACAAGTTCTACTTGGTCTTGAAAAAGCACACTGCAGTAATTTCTTTCTGGTTTACCTTTAAGTGTAGCTAAAATTTTAACCAAATTGCAAAAATAGTGTGAATGATCAATTTAGTTAAGCAAAATGTTGACGCAATATTTACACAACTGAAACACTATTTGACACTACATGTCATGCTTAATTAAATAACTACATCAGCAGCATTTACTGAGCAGATAAATTGAAGCACAATTAAAATTCTTAATAAAATATCCTGTAAAGGAGGTGTTACTTCCATTTATTAATTTTCCTGAAGATGGCAGTGTGTCACCTAAATTATGTGTCACTGGATAATAAATACATTCCATATAATGTGGCAGGGAATGCTTACTTACATAAAACTCAACATTTCACTTGTTATATAAAATGAAAATAGATAAGGCAAACAAAGGGCTTCAAAACGTTTTACTTATTCCGTAGGGATCGCACAGTTATTTGTGTTCCTTCATTGAGTAAAACTGTTTTGATATGTCATTATGAAACATAAATTGATCAAATAATATGTTAATAGTAATGGTGTACAGATGCTTACAGTATTGTCGAGAAAGCCTAGCTACTCAGACAAATCAACAGTGGTATACAGCATAGCAGTTATATATATATTACAATTTACAATAATTTATCAACATTCTTCTAGATCAAGCCATGCAGAAATTACAAGAATTGTCTGAAGAGCTAAACATTCAAAACAGAGATGAAGAAAATGAAGATGAGATTATGGAACTAGAGAAAATACTGAATTCAACAGAAGAGAATGATTTTAAATTACAAGATGAAGAGGGTGGAATTGATGATCAAAAAAGTGATGTAAAAGGTCTACCTAAAAAAACAAGCAGTAGTCAAATAAAAGTTACTGATGAACAAGTGACAAGGAATAAAATACTTACTACATTAAATAAGACTTCAGGATCAGAAAACAAAAATAAGACTGGGAAAGTCATTTATCCTCAAAATTTCATTTCAAGATCAGAAAATGAAGTGACAAATCTAAACATCAGAACAGAAGACAAAGTCGACAAAGGGAAAAGTGAGAGCAAAGCGACTGACACGGGGAAGTTAATGCAATTTCTAAAACTGCCCCAGAGACCTACAGTTCAGAAATTAACAACAGTAGTCCAAGAAACCAATGTAGCAGAATTAGAATATGATGATAACACTGAAGAGGTGAAAAAATTTTTCGGGATGGATGAGGAAGAAATGAATAAGTTGTTAAAAGATTTTTAATACACCTCGAGTTACACAGATCATTCATACAAAGATACATACATCATATACAAAATGTTAGCAAACTTGGCTACATAATTTCAGTACACAGGCGGTCCCCTACTTAAGGACGGAACCCTCTGCCCCCTGTGACCTCTGTTGAATCTCTCTGGATGCTTTACTTAAGTCCCAGACTGCAATGATCAGCTGTAAGATGTCCGTAAAGAAGCTTTACTGATAATCCTTGGTCCAATTACAGCAAAAGAATTAGAAACTCCAATTGTCACTGGGGCAAAAAAATGTTTTGTCTGGAGCTACAATTATAAAATATACAGTACCGACTTACATACAAATTCAAGTTAAGTACAAACCCAAGGAACCTATCTTGTACATAACCCGGGGACTGTCTGTATCTTATTATTAGCCACAATATATAGGGAAGCTAGGTTTGGCATATTCCCTGCAGAATGTACAGGCAGTCCCTGGGTTATGTACAAGATAGGTTCTGTAGGTTTGTTCTTAAGTTGAATTTGTATGTAAGTTGGAACTGTTTATATTATTATTGTAACCCCAGACACATTTTTTTTGGTCTCTGTGACAATTGGATTTTAAAACTTTTGGGTTTAACATTAAATCTTAGTTACAGAGACCTGTGATAACTCTTACAGTGGATCATTGTAGTCTGGGACTAAAGTACAGTAAATTAACAACATCCAGAGGTCCGTTTGTAACTAGGGGTCGACTGTAAGTCGGGTGTTCTTAAGTCGGGGACTGTCTATAATAGTACAGCTGCTATCTAATTGCCAGGCTGGAGTAAGAGACCCCCACCCATACACATCCTTCAACAACAAAAAAAAAAAAAAACCTTTTAAACTAAAACATATATTCTACATTGGATAGTGATTATTTGGTACATCAACAAATATCTTTGTTTTCAAAACAAAGTGTCCAGCATTAGTGAGCAGTAGGCACCTCAAATGTGCCAGTCTTTACTGAGGGCTTGATGGACTGCCACATGCACAAGAGGATTGTGTTTGGAATCAGTTTCATGTTTCATTCATACTGATCAGTATGGAGTCCAGAAAAAATGTAATGAAAGAAGTGCAAATCTTGGTTTGGGCTTTCTAATACTGATAGAAAATGCTAAGCAGAATATTATTGTGTGAATGGGACCTTATCATCGGCTTTGGAGACATCATTACTCCAGTTTGTGTCCATGAGGATTTACACTGTTTCTGGCCATTATGTGACTTGTAGTTGACCAGCTTCTCCATCCCAAGCTCTGCTGAGATCAAAGTGAAGAATTTAAGCTCAAACGTCTCCTCATTTCCCCATTTAATCAATCAAAAAACGGGGCAGCAAAATCTTGTGCCATATATCCATTACTACATGTAACAATCAAATCAGAAGAATTCAGGGATATGGCATTGAACCAACTAGACTGGACTGAAAGGAGCAGCACTGAACCGGTTACCACATAATCACAATGGGGAAGATTGATCAAGGCTTGTATTCCAGTTTTCTCCTGTATTCTCCCTTACACCAACCCCACACCAAGAGGCCTTGGAGAGGCATGAAGCGGGCCGGGCCAGGCAGCAGAGTGGGTCTGCACTGGGTGTTTCTGCCATGCACCTGTGCATTAGCTATTGTCTGCGGGACCAGGCGTACAATTTCTTGCCAGCACAAGCTAAAGCTCAAGCAGGATTTATCAGGAGGCCAAAAGCACTTGAGATATTTTCACATCACCAGCATATAATAAATCTCCCCCAACTAATTCATGTTCTGGGACAGTGGCACATCAACATGTTTCAAGCATTGTCCATAGCGTTATATGCTTTCAAAGCAATATTTGTTTTCATTATATTTGTGAATAAATGTAAGTATGTCTATACCTTGTGTGCAGGGGCGGATTGGGCCTGTCATGGTACTAGAATAAAGCTTCTTGGGGAATGGAGGAGGCATCCCTTCTGATTGCTTTCAATATGTGGTTTCAGGACCTTTAGAGGACCATCTAAAGGTCCCTGAATTTGCTCTTGTGTACATGTGTAGCAGGGAAGGATGTACAAGGAATTCATCAGTGAAGGTCCTTCTCACTATAAAACTTGGTGGTATTTTGGGCGGCCACATAGAATGCTTGGCCTACCACCCAAACCGTCTATATTATAATCCACTGCTGTTTTGTGCATGTATATCAATATGTAAGTGGGGTGTAACTCTAACCCCCTTAAGAACCAGGTACATTTCCATCATAAGGACCAAGCACTATTTTTCAAATTTGACATGAATCACTATGTGGAAATAATTTTACTATGTTATCAGGGCCAATTCTAGCCTTTTTGCTGCCTGAGGCGAAAATTGAGAAAGCTGCTTCCCTTCCCCCGGTGATGATGCTTCCTCACACACTAGTATCAGTCAGTGACACAGACATTAGAAGTATCTAATACCTTACAGGTGATGATCTGCTCCATCAGGAAGAGGACTTCATTATGATTTCTCCCGGCCATGGTTTTTTGGAATTCACAGTCAAATGTCTTCAGCTCTATCACTTACAGTATAATGGAACGTGTTCCTAAACACAATTAAACACACTATTCCCCACAAAAAACATCCTTTATATAGTCACTGAATAAATTATAGTATATACAGCACCCATAATTTATTATAAATACCAGGCCCCATAAACTGCAGCACCCAGCTAATTCATATACATCTGATTTATTTATATACAGTTCCCCTAATTTATTTATAACAGCCCCCATATACATACTCCTAAATTAAATTAAATACAGTACTCCATATAAGGCTGCTCAGTTTAATTAGAAGCCAACCACTATATACAGATCCCTCATTGACAGTTTATAGAGCCACAGTATACAGGGCCTCCCCCATAGTATATGTACAGCCCCCCCCCCCATTATTATGCACAGCCTCCCCCCCAGTATTATGCACAGCTTCCCCCACACAGTATTATGGACAGCCTCCCCCATACAGTACTATGCAAAGCTTCCCCCACAAAGTATTATGCATAACCTCCCCTACACAGTATTATGCACAGCCACCTCCACATGGTATTATGCAGAGACTCTTCTAAATAGTATTATGCACAGCCTCCCCTATAGAATATATACAGCCCCCCAAACAATAAATAACCTGGTACTTACCGCTAGAAACCAGCACTCCCCCGCAGCTCCCCATCCTCTTTTCCCGATGTTGTGCTGTTTGTAGTCATTGCGCTCGCCTGCCTGTGTCCTGCAGAGCTGTGCTGCACTGCTCTACCTATCATCTACATTCGTGTCTTTAAGGTGCCAACGTAATAGATTTTTCAGGTAGTGCAGACTTGCCAGCATTTGGCTAGTCCATACTAACGGAGGCAAGATGCCGCCTCTTAAAGGGTCTGCAATCTGCCGCCTTAGGCAGGGGCTTCCCCCGCCTCATGGCAGATGCGGCCCTCTATGTTATCCCTTTTTAACCCTGTAAAAACTTGAATGTTGCTTATTTTGTAACATACTATACTTGATTGATGATTGATAGATTTTGTGTTTCTGTATAGAAAAATTGAGATTTGGTTAAAATCGTACCAAATCTAACGTTTTCAGAACCCCCTGCTTCTCAGGCAAATTAGTTAATTAAAATGTACCGGGTGCCTGCTTTATGTTGGCATTGTATTTTTATGTTATTTTATTAAGCTTTCAACCGATCAGCAATTCTCCAAATTTTTCTGTGAATTTCCGTTTCAATTATTTTAGAGCCCCAATACTTTTTTTAAAGCTACTTTTGCCTACAAAGTTTGTGAAGTAAATCTGCAAAGTAGGTAAGTTTAGATTGTAAGCTATTTATATCCTTATCATTTGTAAAAAAGTTTTGTATTCTTGCTTATAACTAGATTCCAGCAATAAAAACACATCTATTCATCTAGAAACCACAGAATATGGAAGTATTGAAGTATGACCTGAACTTTGCATTCACAGACAACCATAAATATTCTGATCAATATTTTGCATAAGTATTTGTAAGCCAAAGTTATAAGTGTTAAATGAACATAGAACATTCAAACTGATTTACATATATTTTATGTATTTGACCCACACCTTGTTTTGGTTTACAAATGATAATGTAAAATATGAAAATCTGACCAAAACATGTCCATGCAACTTAATTATTAATGTAAGCTTTGCATCAAAGAAAGTAATTTAACTATAGTAATGTTGGAGGAGGTAGAGTTAGCCCTCAAATGGCCTCATCATGGCCCTTTCCTACTTAAAGGGAAACTGTCAGCAAATATTGACCTATTAAAACCAGTACAAGTCTGTTTTCAAGCAGCTGAACACCTTCTAGATTATGTTTCTTTCATGGTCCAGTGTGGTGGCATCAACCAGAAAATCAACTGTGAGATGTAAAGTGAGATGTAAATTGGTTGGTGATTGTATAAGGTCAGGTTGGCAGATCTGATCAAGCTTTCTCTGAAGTCAAGCTCTCTCCGCCACGTAATGGTCCTGCATCGAGAGACATCACTACCAGGTCTTCTGGTCCATTGCATGACGAAAGATGTGGGTAAAGCTTGACTTCACTGTTAAAGCTTGTGAACCACACTGTCCCCGCTGGGTGTTGTTGGGTTGATGGATGGCTGTAGTCAGTTACCTTGCTAGGTTTTCTAACTACACTTTACCTCACAAGTCTATATTTTGCTGCCATTTCAGTTTTGACCTGGTTATCCTGACTTGCTTGTGTTTGTCTATCGGTCTGTCCCTCTCTCTGCATTTTGTCATCTGTTCTGAGAATATACTCAGAACAGGGAATGTTGACCAGTTGAACTTGTGGGTTAGCACAGGGCTAGGTAAGTAGGCAGGGACAGAGGTCCTGGGTAAGCTTAGGGCTTGCACTTCTAAGTTGTTCTTCCCTACGGGGCACTTCATTGTAAAGGTGTCCTTAATCCTTTCCCTTAAGCAATCTGTAGATCCATATTTTAATTAACTGTGCTCCATGCAGGCATAAATCTACAGTCCTCACTAAAGAGGCTGAGATAACAAATAATTTGCTCACGTATCCTGTTGACTAGGGAACTGAAATCAATAAATCACACAAAATATAGCATTGTAATTTGTCAATACAATTCAGTGTAAAATCATCCACACGTATCATTTTGTTCCTAGACGTTATAGTTACTTTGTATTATGGAAAAAGCAAACATGTTTGGTATTGTTGTATATGTGGGAGAGAGGATTATGTTTTGCTATAACGCTTTTTTTGTGCAAAGTAATAATTTAACCTCTTTACGCTCTGCGCTGTACATGTACAGCACAGAGCTGTGGAGGCTATATGAAGAGGGCTCACAAGCTGATCCCTCTTCATACAGATTTGGGATTTGATGCGTATTGCACAGTCCATAACATAAATGCCCTTATCATACAGGAACTGCTGACACACTACAGCCACATGAGGCCTGTCATTGTCATGTATCAGAAACAACACGGGGCTCTCTGCACCATAATATGGTCTTAACTATGATCCTGTTACCTAATGGCAGTCATACCTCTGGCTAGCATATGAAGGGCTACAAAGAAATGCCTCCAACACCATTACTCGCCCACTGCCGATCTGGTCATGCTGGAGAATGCTGCAGCCAGCAAACGGCATCTCCAGACTCTTTCATGGCTAACACATGTGCTCAGTGTGAACTGGCTCTCATCCTTAAAGGAAACCTACCACTTGAAGTGGCAGGTTTCTGATGGAAATACCGGGCACCAGCTCAGGGTGAGCTGGTGGCGGGGCTTATTCTTGTTAGTGTTTTAAACAAACACATGGCAATGACAAATGGCAATCACCCTGACTACATACATTGGGGCCTCATGTAATCTGTTTCTGACAGTTTGAACAAACAAATGGATATTAGTGGCCTGCCAGAAGTCATTTTACAGGGCTTTGCCACTACTCCTTGCACAAAGGAGGAGGTAGCAATGCTGCTGCTGGGGTTATTTCCTTTCTACAGACCCCTTCATGTCTCTTAAAGGAAATCTACCATTTGATTTAATGCATTATGAAGCAAACATACATTGAGAATGCTGTAGCTACAGGGCCGGATTAAGGTTGGTGGAGGCCCCTGGGCGCAAAATATGGTAGGGGCCCCCATTAAATGTAGTCCAGACAGGGAACAGCAATCACTATTTACCACTCCCCAGCAATAACCATATACAGCCTCCCCAGTAATCACTATATACAGACCCCAGACATCACTATATACAACCCCCAGACATCACTATATACAACCCCCAGACATCACTATATACACAGAAATAGAGAAAATAATTTCACTATGACCGGAGCTCCCAATATTCTTCTTCTCTCTCGTTATTCCATCTTAAAAAATCGATGAACAGCACCAATCCTCAATTTCTCCTGCTGCAAGTATGTCACCATTCAGACTAGCACCATCGCACTCTCATCATCCTCCTTTAATTATATTTGTAGCTGGAAGAAAATATGCAGGCAGATGGTGTGGTACGTTCCAACAAAGTTAAAATTTATTTCATTTCATCATACTCACAAGAGTCCATTAAAAATGCACATATCACAAATTCATATAACGGGACGATAGCTTTCCTATCCGCCCGACCCAGGGTTTCGCCGGCAAGGCCCCGGAAGACACGAACAACTGTATCATCACTATATACAGCTCCCCCAGTAATCACTATATACAGCTCCCCCAGCAATCACTATATACAGCTCCACCAGCAATCACTATATACAGCCCCCAGTAATCACTGTATACAGCCCCCAGCAATCACTGTATACAGCCCCCCCTGGCAATCACTGTATACAGCCCCCCTGGCAATCACTGTATACAGCTCCCCCAGCAATATATGGCTTCCCAGCAATAACTATATACAGACCCAACATTACCTATATATAGTCCCACAGCATTAACTATATACAGCCTTTTATAATAACTATAAAACTATATAAAGACCCCTATAACTATATAATCCCCCTATAACTATATACAGCCCCCTATAACTATATACTGCCTCCCTATAACTGTATACAGTCCCCCTATAATAACTATACACCCCTTATAACTATATACAGCCTCCCTATAATAACTATATACACCCCCTATGACTATATACAGCCCCCTATAAGAACTATATACAGTCCCCTATAACTATATGCAGCCCCCTATAATAAATATATACAGTCCCCCTATAATAACTACATACAGTCCCCCTATAACAACTATATACAGCCTCTGTATAATAAATAACTGTATGCAGACTCATATTATTACTGCTTTATACAATCCCCCCCCCATAATAAATATATACAATCCCCTATAATAACTATATACAGTCGTAGAAAAAAATAATAATATTGTACTCACCTTCCATCGTTCCCCCGACGCGCGTTGTGATCATCTTCCCTCGCGATATCGGATGTAAACAAATATGGCGGCACCCTGCTACAGACAGCACGCTGCAACATCACACTCTGCGCTACTGTTTTTGTTTGCAATACTATGTTGGAATCGCCCGCATTTGGTGGGGGCCCCTTTAAGGGCAAAGTGGTGGGGGCCCTTTGTAGCTACACTGATGCAAAAACATATCTTGTGTAATCCCTGAGCTTGAATAATACACAGCAGCTGGGGGATGGTGCAGCGTCAAGTACAACACAGTGATTACATCATTCTCTGAAGCAGTGAAAGAGCAGACGTGCCAAACCAGGCACTGGAGTGACAGAGCCTCATTATCCTGAATTTTACAATAGTTGTTTCAGAAAAACCACTCAGCTCAGGGATTAAACAAGATATACGTTTCTGCATCAGTGTAGCTACAGCATTCTCAAGGTATGTTTGGTTCATAAGGCATGAAATCAAATGGTAGATTTCCTCTAAGGCACTGGCCTGACTACTGGCCTCTGATCCATGCTCTTGATAATGTGCTAACGAACACAGTCTGAGCACCGCCTCATGCTACCTCTAGAGATGAAAGAATTGACAAAATGTAAATACAACAGAGAAATGATCTGTGCTCACCACCTACAGAACCATTCCTTTACTGTGGTTGTCTGGCCAATCATTTCCACCTGTTGTCTGTTCCATTTGCACAATAGAAAAAGCAATTGATTCACAGTTTTGTAACATTATCAGGCAGTTACACTTAACATTACACTTGGAATGTAGCCGGAAAAGTGCAGTCTCCATTGTACAGCAGTCACACATGGTACATGACCTGGGCTCTCTGTTCCAGTGAGATGCTGGAAGTTTTCCTACCCTGCTGACTGGTACAAGTCTCCTGACCCTGCATCCTGTTGTACAGATTATGAGGATGAGGGGGTGACACAAGGGCTTACATTCTATGAGGATGAGGGGGTGACACAAGAGCTTAGTCTATGAGGATGAGGGGGTGACACAAGAGCTTACAGTCTATGAAGATGAGGGGGTGACACAAGAGCTTACAGTCTATGAGGATGAGGTGGTGACACAAGAGTTTACAGATTATAAGGATGAGGGGTGACACAAGAGTTTACAGTCTATGAGGATGAGGGGGTGACACAAGAGCTTACAGTCTATGAGGATGAGGGGGTGACACAAGAGCTTACAGTCTATGAGGATGAGGGGGTGACACAAGAGCTTACAGTCTATGAGGGGAATGACAAGAGGTAAAAGCTTGTATAATGGTATATAAGTGAGTGTCCCTGGTTTATCGTGACGGAAAATTTCCTTTAATAACTTCACACCTGATAACTCAATTTTATTGGCAGGAAGACTGGTACATATCACGTGTGATACACGGGCTGAGGTCACGCATCAGCCAGACTTGTGCTGTATATTACAGCAAGCAGTACATTACATGTCTACAGAGACCACATTACACTGTGGAGTCCTGCTGCGAGCATTGCACAGCGCTCTACAGCAGCCTGCGGGGTCTAAGAGTCAGCTGCAGGACCTTTGATAACGTCATAGCCATGTGATCCGTCGCCTGCAAATCACACGCAGGCTTGTACTGTCTACTCTCACACTTCCTGTAATCACAGCTCCTGGCTCCTCCCTGTCATTACGTCATCACAGGTCCTTTCCTGCTGTTCGTACTTGACATCTGCTGCCCTGTTCCTGTGTCCTGGAAAGCAGCAGACATTGTGTGCGGGGGGGAGCACATGTCACCTTGACTGCAGTGTAATGTAATCATGTCCATCCTGAGAAGAGGCCGAGGTCTCCTAGCAGGTCTGTACAGGCTTATACATAGTGCACTGCTGGGGCTATTAGGGACGGGTTTATCAGCGTCTTTATGGAAAAACATTGAAACGTATAGACAATCAGTCTGCCATATTCCTGAAGATCATGTATAAATGCCTCAGGAATGGCGTGTAAGAGTGGCGCAGAGCTGCACGTATGAATGGCATGTATGCTGCCTTCAACATGCAGTATCATTTAAAGGAATGAATGGAATAACCTTTTTAACTGGCTCCAAAAAGTAATATAAAGCATCTACTTCCCTCATTAAGTCGCCAGTGGCCTGTTATAGGCTGCAGCCTGCGTGCACTGCTGACATTACCTCTAGGCCCCCATATGCAGAGGGCACCGGTGACAGGAGGGGCCAGGCTGCACTGGAGGTAGTTTTACACCACCTGATGCCCATAGTAACGTAAAAATGTGCGATCCAGGCACCAGCTTTACTCAGGTTTTCAGGTTATTGATATTTCTTTTTGGGTCAGTGAAGGGAATCTGTAAGGTTGTTGGGGCCACTAAACAGAAGTGTTGAAACTCCTGACAGTGATGAGCTGGTGGGATGGACGTTCCTCTTCACATGTTATTGATATTTGTTTGTGATTAATATATTCATTTCTATTTATTACAGCAATCCGTCCAGCGAGTACATCTGCCAGTGTTCAGACCTCACAGCTGGTGGAGGTAGATACAAATGAAAATGAGATTGTCAACCCAGAGTTCTCTAATAGGAATCCTCGAAACCTTGAGCGACTTGCGCTGGCTGTAAAGGATCGGGGATGGGGCACAGTGTGGCCAACGCGTCAGTACTGGCATAGGTGAGGGTCACTGAGTGTGTGAACTCTTCTTGTGTAGGGTCATATAGGACAGTCTCACCTTTTGATGTTTTGTCCATGCTGATGCTCCCTAGGTACAGGCATCATTTCATAGTGTACTTTAGGGCTGCTTTCCACTGTATACTAGATTTCACATGTTCTGCAGTAATATTTCTTGGATGTGCCAGGAAGGTGAATGCAACAAAGAGATCCGTAGACTCCCATCTAGCATTTGCTGTATAGAGCAACGCAGCCAGCTCTGCTATTTCACACAGTAACACATGTATTCCACAGGGTCTATTTCTTTTACTACGGAGATTTCCAGGGCAGGATACAGCTATATGGACTGTGTATATTGCCCGGAGCTAGGGATATCCTGTATCAGCAATCTGCTCTATATGGTTGCGAGTCATGTCTCTCCAAACTATTTTGTCTCTTATCAAGTATTTGACTTTGATACCACAAGGAAGAAAGATTGTAAACCAAGCACACTGACATACTGGTTTGTGCCCTCTGTTGTAGGCTCTGCTCTTCTTTTAGCTTCTCATGCCCTGGCTTTTACAAAAAAGGCTTTTATAATTATGCAAATGAGCCTTAGGGGATCCGGGCTCCATAGGTGTTAATGTTTGCATTATGTCATGGGTTTGCATGATTTTTAAAGCCTTTTTTTCTTAAAAACAAGGGCATAGGAAGCTCAAAAAAGAGCAGCTCCTGCCAGAGGGGGAACGCAGCTGCATGCCGATGTGCTTGGTTTACAATTTTTGCTCCTGCTGGTAGATGTCCTTTTAAGATGAAATAGTCTCTTACCTGAGGTCAGACTGGGGACAAGATGGCGTTATAGGATATAAACACTGCTAACTACTGTGTCTTTGTATTTGAGCAATTTGATGATTTGCCATCTACTTCACTGGGTTATACCAAGTTTACATGCTATCCCCTATCCACAGGACAACAAAAATGAACTCCAACAAACCAGAGGACAGGGGTCCCATTCTCATTAATTGCTGAAGCAGCATCACAAGCATGCTACTTTCAACTGCATTCAATAGTATGGAGGTTATGAAAATTGCTGAGCACAGCACTCCACTATTCTCAGCACCCCCGTTCCCAGCCATATTCCACAAACATATAAAATTATACAAATGTTGACATTTCCTTTAAATGTCTTTTCTATTCCTAATCTTAGGATTTAGATCAGGGGTGAGCAACATTTATTGGCCCAAGGGCCATACTGGCAACTGCTCAAATTCAAAGGAAATCTACTACCAGGATGAAGAATTTTGTAAATGAGCCTGAGGGGCTCAGAACTCCGGCTCCTCATTTGAGTTTGAATGGCTTTTGCACGCTGAAGACTGGGGTAGGAGGGATCCAAACGGGCTACTGGGGCATGGAGTAGTGGTAGCTCCCGCTCCACAGCGTGGCTACTCCATGCCCCAGTAGCCTCTTCATAAAATGTGTATGTTCATCAAATAAAAGATTTATTAAGTTCTGAGCCACTACAGTTGTGTCTAAATAAAGCATAGGGCTACACTAAATAGGAGGAACATGCCAACTGGGTCAAATTACAACAAGTTCTCTGCTTGATATAATTCAATGTAATATAATGGTCATTAAATAATGTTCATTATTTTCTATTAAAGGTTACGCTTAGAACGCTCTGGACATCATGTGAATGCAACTATAGAACACTGTAGTGGTAATGTCGTACTCACTGCCTCCACTCAAGAATGGGCCGTGAAGAAACATCTTTACAGCACAAAAGATGCCATGGCGTGTGAGAATATTGGTAGGGTATTGGCTCAGCGCTGCTTAGAGGCTGGAATACACTTTATGGTTTTTCGGGAGGTTCCATGGACGTTCCGTAGCGAGTCGGTAAGGGGAAAAGTTTATTTTATGAATCCAAATGGCATATTCTCCTGTATCCATAATATTCTAGTCTTAATGCTCAGTACTAGCTTTGACTAGTGGTATTGCTGTGATTCCTTTATTTATATACCGCACACAGATTACGCAGGGCTGCACAGATCTTGTCAAATCAGTCTCTGTCGCCAATGGGGCTCACAATTAAATCAACCTACCTGTATGTTTTGGAGTGTGGGAGGAAACCCACACAAACACAAGAGAACCTACAAACTCTTTGCAGATGTTGACCTGGATGGGACTTAAACCCAGGACCCTAGCCCTGCAAGGCCATAGTGCTAGCCACTGTTAGGGTAGAATTGCATTTGGCTTCTGGACACATACAGATTGGTTCAGTAAAGCAATTTATACGTGCCCATAAGGCAAAATGGGTTAAAGTGTAACCGTCATTTCAAAAGAAACTTTTGATATGTTGTAGGGCAGGTAATTTTAAGTACTTTTGCAATTGGATTAGTTACCCGAATCTGGTTCCTTCCTCTTGTATTCTGCCACTCTAGATGGCAGTGATCTCTCATATGTCTGTTACTATGGACATTCCGTATTCATAAAGAAGCTGAGACTACGGAAGGAGAAACGCGCCCATCCCCCTCTCTGCTCACAGCTGATTACCTCATGTGTCTCTGCTCACAGCTGGTTACCTCATGGCTCACAGCTGATTACCTCATGGCTCAGTGCTGCAGCAGTCATGTGCAGGGAGAAGCCCTCACTTCCGCTACACTTGTGTATAAACACATAATCCACACAGACAGAAACTGCAGCCCCCCCCTCCCCCCATCACCTCACACAAGGAATTGGCAGGAGACACTCTTAAACTGTCCCTCCCCTCATGTGCTGTGTTGGATGGATAGATAGGTGATAAATAGAAGATATAGATAGATATATGAGAGATAGAAGATAGCTCTGGTGTGATTGGTCAGCAGCGCGGCTTGTGATGAGGTGACCTACAATCAGCCCCTCCATCTTGCTGATTGTAGGTTTTTGAGAGCTGGAAACCCTGGTTGCTATGGGCCAAAAAAGGTACTAAATGAGGACTGAAAGGCAAAATATTTTGAGGAATGATTCCGAGGGACACCTGGAGAAGAATTATGTATTTTGGGTTTTTTTTGTTCAGAATAACGGTTACACTTTAAGTGAAAAAACACGGATATGAAAAAAAAAAAGCCAATGTGAAACCACTGTTAATTGCGCAAATAATGTAGAACAATTAAATTGAAACATAAAGTCCTGTACTGACAGTTTTTATTATTCCTGGTGATTAACAACCAATTAAGTAATCAACGATCATTCCTTTTTTTATTTTCTTTTTTTTTTAATTTAATTTTGTGACACATTTGGTTATTAATTACTTTTACATTTTTTAAAGGGATTATTTTTCCAATTTTAGATTTATTAGGGGTTAAACTACCATAAAATGTTTACGTGTTCAATTACAGTATAATTCTTTTTTTAAAATATAGCATAATTATTAAATACCAATGAAACCTAATAACCATGGGTCCCTTTCTGTGCATGTCATCATCTATACTGGCCATAGTTACAGGAGATAGTGACCCCTTGTGAATTTCCTTGCAGAGCTTTACTGGGACTAGTAAGACCCAGCAGCTCATTTAACCAAAGCTATCAAGCAATCTTGTGATGACTGGGTACAATAGAAGGAGAGGCTTTACTGAATCAGTTCTATGAAATTAGACAAAAGTTGTAATAAACTGCTGTTTGCTAGGAGTTGTCACTGAAAGAATCTTAAATGCTTCCGATTAAAATCGGGTTATTTCCAGGTATTACTCTATGTATTACTCTTAAAGGGGTTGGACACTCTTTTGCATGACGCGCGGCAGTCACAGCCGGCCTATGGAGCAAACAGGGCGGTCCGGGAAAGAGGCAGCGCCTCGGATCGCCCCCTCATGAATACACCGGACAGCTTTGAGAGCAGTCCGGCATTTACATTGTACTCCGCCGCAGTGTTAGATGGGGTTATCAGAGGTTTCTTTAGTAAGCAACTCCTAGTGCTGAATTTCTTGGTGACAGGTCCTCTTTAAGTGATTCGGCATTTCCGCTTCTTACTTTAGTGCTGTCTGCAGACTCTCCATGAATCTTTGTTTACATGTCTCAGCTCTGATGAATAAGAGAGGTTGCAGCATTCCGGTGTATTGCTCCCCTCTCCCTGTGTCTGTTAATGAGATAGAAAGAGGCACAGTGGGGGACGCCAAGAGCAAGGTCTGGAGCAGTGAGAGAGATGAAGCTGTGTATGTGTTCAGAGGGCAGCATGGTGAGAACAAGGAAAATCTGAAGTTATCAATGGAGGCAAAAACACTGTTACGTAAACATGCAGAGACAGGTCTAATGGAACAGATTGATTGAAAATTGGCCAACCCCATTAAGTAAAGAGCTAATTTAGATACACAAACTAGATCTCACATGGTTATGATCACCCTAAATTTACTGGATTAAAGTGATTTATGATTCTCTGAGTATGGTATTCTCAGCCACAGGGTCCGGCTGTTGGATGTTACATCTGACCATTAAGTCCCATGTAGTAGTAGATGGAGGCAATCTTCATGTTGCATCTCCACTTTGCTGTAATTTTGTGTTTAACACTAAAAATACTATTTGTTAATGGATATTATCAAAAACACAAAATGTTAAGAATATTTATCCTGTGATTTGTGTAAAAAATAAAAGGTGAATAGTTAAAAATGTGCAATACATACTTTTATTTCCCTGGATAATCTGTAGTGAATGTCCTATAGTCCTAAAGGAGGACTGTGACCTCTTTATACCTGGATTGGTGGAGGGTCCCTCAAAAAATTATGCAATCTTCTGCTGACCTTCATCATTCTACACATGTTTAGATGAATGAGCTAATAGTGGCTTTGCGTTGGCTATGCAGCTATGTATATTTTGCAGAGAAAGAAGCCGCTTCCTCATCCCCAATTTCTTCTATATTCCAGTACAGACAAGTCCAGTCCTTGCCCTTTCTAATTTGAGTAACACAGGGCAAATTGATGTAGAACTGCAGTCTTCTGCTGTCTCCTGTATATACATCTCTAACTCCAGGAATCATCCGGGATGTCTCTGAAATAACATGAATGAGCCGCATAGGTCAAGCCTCCACATTCTCTATGTACTTAATATGCCAGATTATCTAATCTCACGGTCAGGTTTCACGCAAACACCTGTGTTTGTCTCTGACCTCATTTATTTTGGATGCACAAATAAGTAAAGGACATTGCCATGTCAATATATACAGAGGAGTGTCCACACTGTCTTCTCGTGATATAGTTGATTTGTATGTCCCTTTATTTGCTCTGTTTGAGCTTTAAAAGCATCTTTATTTATCTTGGAAGTGGAGGAGCAGTACATAAATGTATTCATCAGTCGCTCAGGCTTAGTTTGTTCTGCTGATGAATGATATAAATAATGTGGTCACCTATAAAGCTCTCTGGTCCTGGCGAAGTCTGTGTTTGTTCCTATCTCATGATAAGGTAATTGAGGGATGGACATGTAGGGGCGGTGCTCAGATTTCATTTTAGAGCATCTATTATTCAATATGTAATAAATGTATCAGTTCCTTTAAATAATATTAAGGCCGGTCACATCCCATATCGGCTCTGCACTGCTCGAGTCATTAAAAATGCATTGAAATATATTTGGTGTACTCATTGCCTTCTATTCGGAAATATATGCAAAATATTTTGCTCTATGTCTGACCTTCCTTTACTTATTTTTTTTCTTTATCCGCACAGCTGTCTTGTGTTTTTACTAGCAGTTTGACCTTTTGCAGTAAAATGGGTCAGTCTGAAAAGTACAGTCTGAATCTTGTTTTTTTTCTTAGTTTTTTTGTTTTTCTTCTTTTAAACATTTTATGCATGCATTAATTTCGCATATAGGGGTTTTTTATGTATTTTTTACAATTGCCATAAAAACTGGAAAGATGTTGCAGCAAGTCAATTGTGGCAAAGGAATTTCAGCAAAGGTTAATGTTCACATAAGTTTGTGAAAAGAACAAATGCATGCAAAGCATGTGATAAGGATGTGGCTAGTCTTATTTATAGAGAAGATTTTCTGCACATAGGATGGTCCTATGTTCCTTTTCCGTTACAGGGACCCTATTCTTGTATTAACCCCCGTCCACCAAAAAAAAAAAAAAAAAGTTTAAATGTCCAGCATTGAAAAAAGCTAATAAACCCAAAAAGCACGGGAAATCCTGCTGCTTGGAGATCAACTAATAGATATGTGAGGTGATGTGTGGCCGTGCTTAGAGTGCAGAAATGTATATTGCATCTTTCACTTCATGTAAATTATCATTTATTTCAAAACCTAATATATCCAGACTCTATAGAATATTGTTTATGTAATAACTTTGTTCTTTTTGTTGTTTAGGTTCAGAGGTTCCGAAATGCAATGATTGAAGGTGGAATATTATTAACTGAACCAAGACGCATTTATGAATAATAAGACTTAATAAGCAGAATTCCAATAAAGTGTCAAAAAATCTACAAAATGTACCTGCTTCATGGAGAAATGGTCACAAGTAAAAGAGTTCCATGCAGCAGGCAGACGTTTCGTGAAGACTTCCACTCTACATGGAAATGACTTGGTCTCATGGTAAAGCCTCACTGCCTAGACACACACGATTTTTGCTTGCAAAATAACCATGTTATTAAAAAAACCTTTTTTCTAGTATTTCATCTGTTAATGTTAGTTTTCACTCAAATATTCTTAATAAAAATCCAATTCCAATAAAGTTTGGTGGGATATAAAAGTGCTTGTGGTATATTATTGAAGAGCAATTTATTTAGCTTCCCCCCCCCCCCCTCCTTCAATTAGTGTTGCTGTGTTGATACATTTTGCCATTTCTCATCTTGGATCATCCTCTTTTATACTCTATGGGTGAGATCACACATATCGCTAGTGTACTTGGGTGGGCCTTGGCCCAATTGCATATGCACTCGATCACATATTAAAACAAGGCAAGACACCGGGTTCTGGTTACCGATTGTTTGCCTTTCCATAGAAACGCATTTAAAAAGTATTGTTAAAAAAAACTGCTAAGATACATCTGACCAGCTGGAAAAAAACAGGGAAAGTCCCAAAAAACAGACAAAGCCAGACTTATGATACACGTCTGAAAACAGAAGGAGCAGAGATGTATATGAAAGGTCTTCGTTCTTCCTGCTGTATAACCTGATTTCTGCAGTTTTTTGCCTCATGTACACAAACATCTATGATTAAGAGTCGCAAGGACTCGAAACGTGTAAGATGTGTGGACCTACTACTCTCTGATGTTGCCAACCTGTCTGTTACTGGTTTTATGAGGAAGAAAAAAGTTATAATGAGAATTCATCCCTGTGGACTTGCTGGTTCATTTCAACAAACCTTTTTGTCTGTTGGCTACAGATCACACCTTGCTATGTTTATTTCATGGCACACACATTTTCACAGATCATGTGGAATCTGTAGAAAACCCAGAACATACCCTATTCCAGCCCATGTCTTTGGATTGCCCCTTCCCATAGAAGTCTATGGGAACATGATAATTTGGATGCCACACGGGTGTCATCTGTGAGCTGTCCATATTTGCGGATCATTTGCTGGAAAACACAATCATGTGACCCTTTAAGAGGTTGGGATAAGCACAAAAGTTCACAGACAAGGCCCTTTTAAAGTCATAATGTTGGAAATTCCACTTGGTTACTCAATCTCCGTATTGAGTCCATGGTTAATTTAATAATTTATGGTTGTGTGCTGAAACTAGAGTATACAGCCAGGGGAGGGGGATTATGTTCAGTAGTGCCAGGACATGTCACTCATTTCCCGCAGCCTTATTTAAATAGCTTTATAAGGTCAGGAAGACAAGCTGGAGATTGTCATTTACTCTGTAGGAGGGGGAGCCATAAAACATACAACTTTTCCAACCAATATGGTCCATTCCAGCCCAATTCCAAATACATATCTGGAATCAAGCCTGCGAGGAAAACACTTACCTGCGTCTCAACTTGCTTTAGTGGCCATGAAAACTGAGATAACCAGAACTTTCAGTGGGAGCTTAGGAAGTGGGTTATGTCTGGTCTCAACAGAATCCAGAGATTCAGCTGGATATGAGTTCACCAGAACTCTATTCCTATCACTTCCCATTGAGAAACTAGAACTCATCCAAAGCCCTGGATCTGATCCAAGGAGAGATGTTCTCTAAAGCCACTTGGGGTGTGTCTACAGCTAATATAAGCACTTCACCCCTTCTGCTTATTGTCTTTGCTTGGGGATTTACCATCACATCAATGGCATGAAAGATCGTCAAGTGGGGACTAAACTATTTTCCCATTGGTATTGTTTGTTAATGAAAAGTTATACAATTTTCCAATATATTTTCTGTATCAATTCTTTACGTTTTTTCTAGATCTCTGCTTGCTGTCATGCAACAGGAAGTTTGTTATACTTCCTGTAGATAAACAGTGGTCCATGGTGATGTGATGTCACACAGTGTGTGTTATAATGAGCTGTACCCCTGTGTGACATCACGTGACCATTGTTTATCTTCATGAAGTAAGCAATGAAGCAGACAACAAGCAGAGATCTTGGAAACAAGAATTGATACAGAAAGTATATTGGAAAATTTTATAACTTATCATTGCACAAACAATATCAAGTATTTGCAGGAATGTGCTTAGAGTGCACAACCCCTTTAATAAAACAATGAACACAACAATTGTGTACGTATTACACAAGACTGTATACAATATATCTATGGCTAAATTTAAAGCACCATGCTACAAACTAGGGTGTGAGATTGTAGTTGTAGTGTCAGCCAAACAGGCTGTTACATCTAAAGCCTAGACAGGAGCAGAATCAATTTTTGTGCCCAGACACAGAAGCCCCTACTCATGTTTTCGCACAGGAGGAAGTGGAAATGATTCCATCCTAGTGACATGTTGGATTGTCTCTACCATAGGACATTCACATTCAGCTTTGTCATTACGAGGAAGATTTTTTATTTTTTTTTTACATATATTAGAAGTTCACAGCATAACAAATTGTGAAAATAGTGGGAGAGTGTGAAGATATTCCAAATGTATTGTATCTATCTTCATTGCAGGAAACGCATTACACCCATTGCACCAAGTACTACTGCAACAACGGAGCATTGAATTTTTAGGTTTTTTATTATAATTTTTTTTTATTAACTTTTTTTAATTTTTATTTTTACTATTTTTCAGACTCCCTAGGGTACTTTAACCCTAGGGTGTCTGTACGATCCCATCATATACTGCCATACTACAATATGGCAGTACAGTATATATGTATTTTACTATTCATACATTACAATGTGCTGATAGCACATTGTAATGAATGGGTTAACTTGAAGTAGCTTCGGGTCTTCGTGAGACCCGAAGCTTCCATGGTGACGTATCGCCGCTCCCCGATGACGTCACAGGGAGCGACGATCCTCAGAAAGACGGCGGCGCCCACGCGCAATATGCAGCAAAGACTTACCGGCTATGGAGAGGATAGCCCTCTCCATGTACCGGGACCACAAGTGACATACTATTACGTCACATGTCGGTAAGGGGTTAATAACCCCACTTGCCTCACCAACAAAAGCCCCCCCCCCCAAGCCATATTGTATCACTATTTCATGTGTTATCATATGTGTTCCTAAATGTCTATGATTATTCTTTTGTGTACTCTAAATGGTGGAGCCATGTACATCACAATTTCCTAAGGGATCAATAAAGCTTTATTGTATTGTACATTTCTAGCGCACACAGTTTTACACTGGAACGGCACACTCTATTTATGATCACACTAAGTTTCTCAGGTTAATTTACTGACTGACATATACAAAATGCTTAAAATCCACAAAAAATTCTACTTATAAATAGGAAATATGTTGAGTTTCTAAAAATATCATAGGATTTTAGCTGATAATTTGAGTTTATTACTAGTATAACCCACTAACCTTGACAAATCAAAGTGAAATTAAGTTTTAATATCTACATGTTTTCTTAATGATATGGGGACTTTGAAGTAGTGATAACTAGACAGTTCAATGAACTAACAAGAAATATGAGAATTCTGAACAAATATGATGGGAACCAACCGCTGAAATTACATTGATATGAAAATGGCACCAACATGTCTATGTCCCTAATTAAGCCTCGTACATCATTAGTTCTATGTCAGCTCTGAGAAAGTTTGAGATCAGTTCTAGGGGTCATGAGATTAGAAAAAAGTTTTACTTTTTGTCCCAGAAACAAGCCACCCTTCTGTGTCTGGTATTGCAGTGCAGGTCATGTGACGGACCTCCAAATCTAGAAACATATCATCATTGAGGGGAATTTATTAAAGGAAATCTACCACATCATTTAAAGGGGTATTCCCATTTCAGAAAATTAATTTTAATGTTTTTATTATTAAAAGTTACACAATTTTCTAATACTACCTGTATCAATCCCTCACTGTTTTCTAGATCTCTGCTTGCTATAGGAAGCTTCTATGTTACTTCCGTTGGAAAGAAGTCTGACCATGGACACACAGGTGCACGGTTTATTATAACACACAGCTCTGATTAGTTTTTATGTTATAACGAGTTGTGCACCTGTGTGACCATGGTCAGATTTCTGTCCACTGGAAGTAAACGTAGCAGCTTCTATAGAATGACAGCAAGCAGAGATCTAGAAGACAGTAAGGAATTCATACAGAAAGTATATTGGAAAATTACATAAGTTTTTAAAATACAAGCAATAACATTCATTTGTAGAAATGGGAACACCGCTTTAACTTCTACAAAGCACCACCAGTTCTTTGTAGAATTTAAAGGGAACCTGTCCCCACATTTTCACATATACAGCAAGTGACAGGTTCCTATAGAGCCCTAAAAACTGACACCCTTCTTTTAGCTAAAAATTGTTCTGCTTTCATCCACATAAATCACCTTTATGTAATATTACCTGGCATCAGAGGGGGCGTGTCCTGCTTGGCTAGCCCCTCCAATCTACTCCTCTTAATGCTTTATGCCTCCTTACTATTTAGCATAAGACCAGGGTGACATCTCAGGTCCTTTAGCCTCTTAACAATAGCAAACTGTACCCCATTCATGTATCTGACCACATGAAGTCACAGCAGCCTCTATGTATTTCTACATCCACCAACCGCCATGCAGGCTGCTGTGCTTTTATGTAATCATACATGGTGTACAGTTTGTTATTGTTAGAAGGCTAAAGGACCTGTGATGATGTCACTCTGGTCACATGACATGAATGTAACACAAGGCACAGTGTAAAAAAATTGACACAATATTTCCTATAATTAAGTAGAGCTTTATATGTCTGTAGTTGAATATTAGCAGACAGTCCCTCAGTAAAATTAGGCAGGGTAGTGATTTGAAGAGACACAGGACTATCAGTCAAAATAATGGGATGGGGTTCACTGGCAGCCTGGGAGAGGAGAAGAGTCACAGCCTGCAGACATGAGTCAGAAAAGCTCATTTGCATCAGAAAAATGGCTGTAATTAAGGTACAGTGACTCACTGGCAATTTTAGGTGAACCTTTATCAGCAGGCATTGTTAGTCAGGGTGGTAAAATTTTGGTGACAGGTCTTCTTTAAGAAAGCTTAGCTGGACCATTGTACAAGCTCTTATACCTCATGTTTCACTCCCTTGATTCTCATAGACTGTAAGCTTTTGCGAGCAGGACCCTCACTCCTATTGTTCCATATGACTTTTTGTACTCTTTCATGTAATATTATCTGTACAATCTGTATATGTCCCCTATGATTTGTAAAGCTCTGCAGAATGGTGCTATATAAATAATGGATTATTATTAAAGCTGAACACAGGTATACTTTTATGAAAGATGATGGTCGCGTGTTTCTTAGTAAACAAAAGTTTACTGTTTATATTGCATGCCCTGTGCAGCAATTCCAACCGCCCTCTACCTCTTCTCCCCTGAGGGGGCAAGCGGGTTGGTTAGAAGTGCTGCGAGCCCTTCAGGCTAATTGACATAAACATGCTTTGTAGAGGTTGAATGATGTGGTATATTTCTGGAATATCCTTTGCCAGTCTTAACATTTCCCCCGCTGACTCATGTACCAAAATGAAATTCTTCAGACCTGACAAAGATTTTAGCTATAGCCTACACCCGTTTTCTATTGCAGGCTATAGTAAATGCGCTGTCCTTGCCATGTCACGTTCAGTTTTTGGGTAGAAAACTTCCAAAATGTCCTAATTCCTTACTGTGCTGTCATGCCACGTAAGCATTGCACACAAGATATGATAGGTCTGCCCCAATGTATTTGGGACAAATCAGACCTAATCAATACATAGACATTTGAGTCTTGGGGTAGAAAGTTATGGCTAGAAAAGGGTTTGAGTTTCTGACATGATCTGTAGATATATAAAAAAGTCAATAGCATTGCATAAAAATATGATTTATTTATGACCCTGTGACTCTACAAGAAAATATACTTAAAACCTTTGCATGTAGCATTCGACAATTCAAGCCCTCTAATAGATAACAAAGAAAGACAATATGATCCTAGATGACAAAGGAAAGAGATCATTGACATATATATTTCATCTGGGTAAATAATTGAGTTACAAGTGACAGATGATATAAGAGAGTTATGACGAATGTTCTTAGATCAATACTGCTGGCTTAACATAAGAAGAGATACAGTTGCACAATAAATATCAATATAGTAACAGACTGAGGTGGTATTGTTTTGTTTACTAAACAAATGATTCCTGTTATTGATAGGCCTTTGTAATCTCTTATTTTACAATCCCCTTTAAACTGGGTACAGACCTTTTTAAGTGAACAGTGTTATCCTGATCATTCATTTGTGTTCACCTATTCAGGATCCTTTATCTAAACATAAAAATGATTGGTTTTTAACTTTACATTGCCCAGTAACGTCCAGCCAATCATATGTAAATAGTATAGGAGATAAAGGATAGTGTGCAATGGCCTACGTAAGGGGCTTTCAAACGAAAAAATGCTTACTAAACGGAAAAGGTCAAGTAAAGTGTATTGGTAAAAATAATCATTAAAAGTAAATTGTTAATGAAAGGAGACAAAGATTGGTTCAATGCATTATAGTCGTCAGGTTTGTAACACAATGGTGCTCATTTACTAACGGTGCGCGGACCGCATAAACGTCGTATATTCCGATTATTACCATTTTGCGCCGCATTTAAAAGGGGATTGTGGCGCATGTGAACGGTTTTTGGTGCATTGGCACCGGCTTTAATGCGACACAAATTGGGGGCGGGCCATCGGAAGGTCTGACGGATTCGGACTGAGCGCGGAATTTAACATTCAAGTTGTGTCGCAAGACAATGCACTTACATGCACCAGGAAGAAGAAGGTGAACTCCGGCAGACCTCAGCGGGGAAGCGACACATGCAAGATATCGGGCGCACGATCTTGGTGAATCGGCCGGACTTCATTTTCGTCGGACTGTCCGGATCGGGGATTGCGACAGGACCGGGTAAGTAAATGTGCCCCAATTTGAAAGTGGCCCTTCTAAGTCATAATGCTATTAACTTTATAGCCAAGCACTACAATCAAAATTTGCTATTATAGAAGACTTATAAGACCATACCTTAAACTTGATTAGAGTTACTAGGAACTTGAATGGAAATAGGTGATCTCTATTCTGTGACACTGTAACACAGTATCCCTTAAAAAAGTGAGAGGTCCACATTACTCTCTGCTCCATATGCCACATGTCAGAGGATTGCTTATTAAATAGAAATACCCAGCACCACATTATGATTATAATTATTAGAGAGGGCTGTCTGGAGATTTCTGTTACTTGGAATTTTTGTCAGTCTTTGAGGTAAAAAGCAATAGGCAATACAGAGTTTCCCTTCAATAATAATTTGCTGTATTTGACAGTATTTAGATACTGTCTACCAACACTTATTCATCCCTTAATAAGTGGCGCTCCACTAATTGCGGTAAAGAAAGCCATTAGGTTCTCTACTATGAGGTGGGCGGTTCTGTATCAGACAGAAGCCATCACCATGTTCCACCATCAGTGGGCAGCAGACAACCTTATTCTCATACTGAGCTGAAATCATCTGCTTTGTGATGTGTTTGCCCATGATATTGCCACTCCAGGGGGGCTGGTCTCAACCCTTGCATGGAAAGGATGAATCTCGCACCATGATCCACAGCAAAAAATAGCATGTAATAGATCATAAATCTGGAGTGGAAAATAGTTACCGTTACAGATCTTTCTACAATTCTCAAAAATCCCATACACTACATTGCTGCTGTACTAACTCACAGATTTACAGCATAGCAACTCTGTAGGTAATGTGACACATGTACGCATGCCTTCTTAACCCCTTAGCAACCTGGCCCTTTTTAGTTTTTTCACTTCCATTTTTCACTCCCCTTTCTTCAACCCCGCCCATTGGGCGACTGGAGTAGTCACACTGCACAGGTCTTTCAAAGGTAAAATATAAGTTATCTTTTTCTCTGTAAAGCTGATTTTTCAGACAAAAGATGTTTAGCAGTGTACATGCAATGCTCTATGGGGAAGTGTGGAGGGCTAAAAGCGGGCCCTTTCCTATTTTTTCATTTCCATTTTTCACTCCCCACCTTCAAAAATCTATAACTCTTTTATTTTTCCACATAAAGAGCTGTGTGAGGGCTTATTTTCTGCGTAACAAATGCCACTTCATATTGACAGTATTTAATATTTCATGCCGTGTACTGGGAAGCTGGAAAAAAATTCCAAATGCAGTGAAAATGGGGAAAAAACACATTTGCAGTGTTTTCTTGTGGGCTTGGATTTTACAGCTTTCACTGTATTCCCCAAATGGCTTGTCTACTTTATTCTTTGGGTCGCTACAATTACGTGGATACCACATTTGTATAGGTTTTATAATGTTTTCATACATTTAAAAAAATTAAAACCTCCTGTACAAATTTTTTTTTTTATTTAGCCATCTCCTGGCGCCAATAACTTTTTCATACTTTGGTGTACGGAGCTGTAGGTGGTGTAATTTTTTCCAACTTTTGATGGTGTTTTCATTGCTATAATTTTTAGTACTGTATGACCTTTTGATCACTTTTTATAAATTTTTTTTATATTTTTCAAAATGGCAGAAAAATGTGACTTTGGGCGCTATTCCAACATTTTCGACTTTGGGCACTATTTTCTGTTACGGGGTTAAACGCAGTGAAAAACCATTATAATATTTTGATAGATCGGGCATTTTCGGACACGGCAAAACCTAAAGTGTTTATGATTTTTACTGTTTATTTATATTTATATCAGGGGGGTGATTAGAATTTTTAGTTTTTTTTATTATAATTCTTTTTTAAACTTTTTTTTATTTTTACTTTTACTATTTTTCAGACTCCCTAGGGTACTTTAACCCTAGGTTGTCTGATCGATCCTATCATATACTGCCATACTGCAGTTTGGCAGTATATGGGGATTTTCCTCCTCATCCATTACAATGTGCAATTAGCACCTCGTAATGAATGGGTTAAAACGAGACAGCTTCGTGTCTTCATGAGACCCAAAGCTGTCATGGCAATGGATCGCTGCTCACCGATGACGTCACGGGGAGCGACGATCCGCGTCAAGATGGCGGGGCTCATGCGCCGCCACCTTTTTTGAAGCCGCTGGCAGCGTTGCCGGCTACGATCGTCGGGAAAACACCCACGATCGGTGCTAACACGGCGCGTGTCGGGAAGGGGTTAAATCTACCATTTGTTTTTATGCATTATGAACCAAACATACCTTGAGATTGCTGCAGCTACACTGATGCAGAGACATATCTTGTTTAATCTCTGAACCAAGTGGTTTTGCTGAAAAAATATTTATAAAGTTACAATAATGAGGCTGTGTCGCTCCTGTGGCTGCCCTGGCGCTCTCCTCACCCACATTATGCACTGCAACAGTCTTGTCCTGCCCAGCATAAGTCAAGAATATGTAATCACTGTGTTTCCCTGACAGGCAGAAATAATCAATCGCTGCACCATCCCCCAGGCTGTTGTGTAGGAGTCATCTAGCTCAGGTTTATTAGTCCTGTCTGGACAGTTCAGTATGTACCCACGTTTCCCAAGACCCTGAACGGGTCCCTTTAAATGCCTGGTTAGGATGCCCACTTTCTGTTCTTCGGGGAGTGGATACATAGTGAAGGTAGCTAGCATCTTGGCTCTAAATTCAGAGAGGGTATGCAACTTTCCTTCATAGTGGGGAAACCAAGGGGCCCCCAGATAGTAGGGCATAGTCAGAGGCATAACTGGGGTGGCACCAGCTGGGCTCTCTGGGGTGTTGGGCATGCTCCAATACCCTGAGAAGGGGCCGGGTGATAGGAGTTGTTCCAGCCAGTGTCCTCTTCTTGGGCTGACATTATTGGGCTGAGTCTGAATATGGTCCCTTTAAGGCACAGTCTATTCCCTGGGAGGTGAGCCAATTACACCTAACTTTGGAAACAACTTCTGTCCCCCTTGACCAGCCGCCATGACAGGACAGCTCCAGTACACGATGATCTCCTTTCCCAATGTCCGGAAGGTAGCAGGTGCTCAGCGAGGATCAGCAGTGCTCTCTCCCGGTGGCAGGACACATCCAAGATGGCCGATTAGCCCTCTTCGTTGCTGGGTCGTGGCCAGCTTCTCCTCCAAGGTACTTTGCGCCACACACGCAGGGGTCAGAGTTCAGCACGTAGCCAAGCCCCTTACTGGTGGAAAGGAGCTTCTTGCTGCACCACACACCCTTCCAGAAGTTAACACTTCAGGCGCTGCAGCGCCAGATGTAGTAGAGCTGTCAAAGTTCTGTAACAGGGATAAACCTCCTGGGTGCTGGAGCAGCGCTCGACAGCACGTGGCGATGCAATTACATAGTCTATGTTGTAACATAAAAATCACTTGGGCCTAAACCCGGATGTCAGCAGGGTTAGGCAGCACCGTCTTTTCAATAAAGGACAGTCTATAGTGCGAGTAAAAGGCACAGAAGTAGATATCCTGTTCGTGACGCCACTTGCAACATCCCCCCACTGGGGCCTAGCCTTTTCTTGGGGCCGGGGCCCAGAATACCGGAGTTGCTGGCAGTTGCGGCCTAGGCACTCTGTGGTCATGGTGCTTGGTATGGGGACCAGAGGGCTGTCCTACAGCCTGGCAGGTCTCCGGCAGGTGTTGTGTGCAAGAAATATGGAGGGAGAGGTTGATGTACTGGCGACCCCTGAGTGTCCATATTATGTGTCCCTGGGTGGTGGAAGCAAGCCTTAAGCAGGGATCAAACGGAGGCAGCGTTGTGCAAAATAACTCACGGTTCTTTATTGGAACAACTGCAGGCAACGGCCTAAACGATTCTGGTATAGATTCCGGATTACTGGAGATTCTAGAGATTACTGGGATGTTGATGTGTCCAATTGTGAAAGCTGCAGCTTTTATCCTGGCATTCACTTCTGTGTGCAGGTGAAAGCTGAGACCTAAGAGGCCTTTGGAAAGAGCAGTAGCTCTCAGAGGTTGCTGTAACTCCAGCGAGTTAGATCCAAAGAGACCGAGCCCCTCCCTGTCCAGGGGTTTTGTTATAACCTGGTCAGGTGGTGTCTTACTCTCCAATCACACACCAGCTTACATAGGGGAATACAATTGGATTATAATTTTTAGATACATAACCCTTGCCTGCTCAGACAGAATCTACACCTGCTAATTACCTGATACTGACTGAATTAACTGTAAGGCGAGATGCATAGGCTCATCTGCTAGGGAGATCCAGATAAAGGGCCTCATTTGCAAACACTCCTCTGCCCATGCGTTGGCAAGGGTGTTGCATAGTCAATTCTTGAAGTTAATGGGGAAGATCTATCAACACCTTGTCTGGTTTCTTCTACCAACAGAGAACAAAAAAGTCTCAAATTGACGAGGTGGTAAAAATATAAGGACCCAACCAACTTTGACAAAGGTTATGTGTGATGATAAGAACAGTGCAATACCAAAAGTTCAGCCCTATGGGGCATTTGTGATAATTACCTACCATAAAAAAAATTCAAGCAAGGACGAATGGTACCCAAAGCTCACTTCAGATGGTGGAAGCATATCTATCTCAGTACCATAGAAGAGTTGCTATACCACAATTTGCTGAAAAGGTTTATGCTGCCTAAGATAAAGAGTTGTCAGAAGGCATGGTGCATTGTAGCTTGCTGTATAGCACCTGACTGGATAGAGTGCCCATGCCAACCCCTACCCGCTACAGAGACCACAGTGACCATCACAACTAGTCCATAGAGCAAGTGATGAAAATGGCTTGACCTGATGTTTGATGTATGTGGCAGCCAGGTGTTTGTGTCACTCACCTGTGGATGTCCCCAACATGAACAGACGAAAGAAGGAAAGACTTTTATGCAATTTTTCTTCTGGGAAAACTAGGACTGGGGGAATTCATGTCGCTCATGTGACATGTATCACCTTCCAAATTATCGTTGTAGCATCTATCAGAAATTTAGAGATGGGACCCACTTCTCTCAGACATTTACAGTTTACTGTGGGAATACGTCTTTAATATAAAGTCATATGACAATATCCTAAACTTTTTTCATCACAGGGCAAAAAGGGTTTGTAGCAAGTATAATGTAGCATCAGAATACAAACAATGGAATCAACAGAAACGCCTCTCTGCTGACCTTGAGACTAATTGCCGTCTCCAGAGATTTGGTTCAACACTTCCCAATTATTTGTGACGGTTTTATAGACCTTAATGAGGAACAGACCAGTCATTTGTAGTATTGATGAGACTTTTCCATGTAAAGGTAGCAGATATAGAATACACATAAGAATGTGTTGTACAATGGAAAACTAATCATACTGAAAATATATGTATTAGCATCTGATTGAGACATGAGATGAAACTTTTTATAGGGGAAACTTCCATCATTCTCTGCCGCGCAGCTGAGCAGCACTACATTTCCTTAATGCCAGCAAATAGTTAACCTTTGGATTCCGTGTTCAATTTTAGCTCAGGATACGTTTTTTTCTCTCTCCCTTCATCTCCTCATGGTAGCTGCTGAATTTGATAGAATTTCAGTCTATTTTCAAAATGATAATATTTATCTGTTGCTTTCTCACTGTTTACGCTCAGCTTTTACGTATTATAAATCATTGGGGATGAGGGAGCTGAACAATTTTTGTCACGTTATTTAATTGGAACACCAGCAGACAGAGCTGCAGTCTTACTTTCTGCATCACACCCATCTACATCTGGGGAATATCAACAGATCTGGGAAACATCAGACTTGTTACCTATCTTTGGAATCATGTTTGGAGCTGTGGGATTTGTTATCTAATATATTGGATATCTCAGAAGATGGTGAAGTTTCCTTGCTCACTTTGATATACTTAAGTAAAGCAACAGAAGACAGATTAACTACAAAGAGCATGGGAGAAGCACCCTGACCACATGCACAAACAAGGTAAGTGCTTGTATGAAGTGATATATTGTTGCTATAAAGATGATTAAGTGTCTGGGGCTGGGTATAATAGCTGGCTTCTGGCGCTCTTTGCTCTTGTTCATATCAGATAATGGTTTAATGCAAGGTAATATAAGCCTGATAAACCATCAGAGAGCATTTTATCAACTGAAAAGCATAAACTGTACAAATGTCAACTTCAGTGTAACAGAGCACAAGCTAAGTTGAATATCGACCAATTGGAAATATGTTATTAATTTAATATGTATACAGTATATATATACTGCATTAATACAGTTTATGCTTTTCAGTTGTATAATAAATATTTATATATATAGATAGATAGATAGAACATTGAGTTATATGGTATTTTATGTGCTGCAAAATAAATAGCATTAATCTAATTCATTAGTCACCATTAGTCATATGCTTCATGCAAGTGTTTGATATTCATTTGCTTTTCAGTTCAGCATTATAGGTATCGGATAAACAGGTAGAATGTTGTCTTTGTTTTCATTTTCATAGCTATCCAATGCACAGTAATACAGACTTCTGGAACGTGTGATTCATTGTAGCTGTTGATATAGCTTGTAGCTTTTCTCTCCCATTTCGTGATGGAGCCCATTTTTAGTCATTGGTATCCCAGTCTCTCTGATGACATCCCCATTTGTCAACTCTGATTGGGTGCATCACTAACAAGATGACTTTCAAGCACCTCCCCTGATGTTGCTGTTCTTGCACCTAAAGTTTATATATTATGGTATGCCCTGAAAATGTTACATCTGATTTTTTTTTTCTTTTCATCTTCATTTCATCTTCTTGCATCTCTCACAAGGCAATATAATTGACAATATTATGCACATGATTAAACTTCATAAATTGGATTTAATTGGTTTTAATGTTCAAGCAGATGAGCTTAGGCTATTTTTGTTTTTAGTAGAATGCTAAACATCATAATGTATCTTTGCTGGTACTTTTTCAACAAGGTCATTGTAGAAAAAGTATGGTTTAACTTGCTATAATATTATTGTATGTGAGGGCTCTTTCACATTGGCTTTGTTTTTCAAGTCCGTGGTTCAATGATTTCCATAGAAGGCAATAGAAGTCTATGGGTTCGCAAAATAACTGATGAAACATACATTTTCTTTTACTGATGAGGCTGAAAAACCAGGTATAATGTTTTAAAAGCAATTTGAAACATTCAGTTTTAAAGACAAAATGAGGCACAATGGAGACAAAACACAACTGATGCGCAAACAGAGCTGAGCACCTATGCCAATGAGAAAGAGCCCTAAGTGAGGGAGGTAGGATATTAGGTAATTTACCAATATACATCAAATAAAAGTTCTGCTCTGGTTTCTTGATGTCAAGCTAGACTGGAATTGAGCGGCCTTGGTTGCCATTTTTAAAAAGGACTTTCTGGACAGATTAAAGATGCCAAGTCTGCATGAGACCTGACGTCTTTTCTGAGTGGTCTCATCTCTCTGGCCACTTGGATTGATATCCGGTCTCAGAGTGGTTAGAGGAACACCATCTTGAACAAGCGCAGACCTGGACCCGTTGACTGCCCTGTTTGGCTCCTGTCTTCCAAAGAACACCACTGCCACCCTCAATGTCAGCTACAGAGGAACCTATGCAGGTGGATAGAGTTTGCCTGTCACCTCAAGAGCATTCAAGATGAAGACAAGAGAAACTCTGCCTCTATTGTGCCAGTCCAGAGCACTTTCTTGAGACTTGTAAAGTCCGTCGGGAAACGCACGCACCTAGGGTTCTTGGGAGAAGCGTCCCTAGGTAAGAACAACGCTCCTCCATTACTGAATATGCCAGTTCTACTCAGCTTTGGAGTAAGTGGCCAGTTTCAAGCTTCAGCCTTCTTGGATTACGGCTCTGCAGGAAACTTTGTGGATGCTGCCCTGGTCTGCCAGCATGACTTTTTTGTGGTTTGTCTAGAGAAGCCGCTGGTCATTTCATCCATCAGTGGGCAGATCCTCTGTGATACGCTCCAGTATCGCACCTAGCCCCTGTGCCTGAAAATTGTGGCTTTGCACAAAGAGAGACTGACGTTCTAGGTGCTACCCAGTCCACGTCTTCCATCCTACTGGGTCTCCTGTGGTTGCAACAACATGCTCTTGTGATTAACTGGTGGACCGGTGAGGTTCTTTGCTGGGGACCAGAATGCCAGTCCCGCTGTTTGGTGCCACCTCATCCCGTATCCACCACGGCTTCCCCGGTGTTCACCAAGCCACTGGTGGGTCTCTCTGCTTCATACATGGACTTTGCAGATGACTTCTCGGAGAAGCAAGCGGAGACTCTGATGCCCCTCTGGCCCTATGACTGCCCTAAAGACTTGATGCCAGGCCTGCCTCCACCACGGGGTCGGGTGTATCCACTATCTGTGCTTGAAACCGCAGCAATGTCAGCCTATGTAAAGCTGAATTTACAGAAGTGTCATGGGTGCTTCTGAGACCCACGACCTGGGTCGCACATGCACCCGGGCTCCTCTCCGTGCCCCCAAACCACCCCCCAAGGCTCTCACTTCCCACCTGTCATTGTCCGCGATGGTCCAGTGGGTCCACTACCCCTGAAGCCTGACAAGAAGGGGTTCATACTCCTCCTCCCCTGCCGGTGCCGGATTCTTCTTCGTGGCCAAGAAGGATGGCTCTTTCCATCCATGCAAGAACCGCTACCCACTACCTCTGATCATGCAAGTTTTGGGTCATCTACATGGTGCCAATATTTTCACCAAGTTGGATCTGTGAGGGGCATATAATCTCTTCCATATCCGATGAATGGAGGACCGCCTTCAATACTCGAGAGGGGCACTTTGAGTACCTTGTTATGCCATTTGGACTTTTTAATGCATCAACAGAAATTTGTCAACAACATTTTCAAAAACTTACTTTATACCTGTGTCATAGTCTATCTAGATGATATCCTGGTGTTCTCCACAGACCTTGAGTCTCATTGGGCCCATGTATGGCAAGTTCTCAGATGCCTAAGGGCCAATCGCCTATATGCCAAGCTCAAGAAGTGCCAATTTCACCAAAAGAGTCTTCCCATCCTTAGATACACTATCTCTGACAAGGGACTACAGATGGATTCTGCTCCTGAGGCTGATGCTACCGATGTCTGGGCAAAAGAGGTCCTGGATATGAAATCGGTCGGAGGGATGCGGTCAACTGGAAGAAGTTTGGGCTGGAGGAGAGATCTTGGGAGCCTGAGGACAACATCCTGGATTGTGCTCTTCTGCAGAATTCCTTCAGACCAAGAAAAGGGGGAAGACTGTCACAGGTGCTCCTGCGATCCATGTCCCGGGTCGCAGACGCACCCGTGCGCCTTTTTGTGCCCCTTCACGCCACCCAGCAGCTTCTCTCACCTGTCCTCAGTCCAGAAGCAGTCCCCACACTCCTTTAAATCTTAGAGAACTGTCAGCACTCCCTAGCATGCCTGCATGCGTGCCAGCTCTCTAAGATTTAAAGGGCCAGTGTGCTGATGATTGCCACTAAGTGGTCGCCTTCCTTGTTAAGTATCTGGCCCCCTTCCTGTGTCCCCTGCCAGATCTTTGTGCCTTTGCCTAAGTGTAAAGCTGTGTTTGAAACCTGTGGGTTTATACTGATTTCCTGTTGTGACCCCAATTCCATTCCTGACTTTGTTCCTCAGCCAGCCCTGACCTTCTGCTTTGCTATTGACTATGATCCCGTGCTGCCTGTCCTGACCTCCTGCCTGTCTCCGACTATGATTCTGCCCTACGACTCTGTACTTCACCTTGGCCACTACCGCGAGCAAGTTGCGCCTGTGGAACGACCTGGTGGTGTTCCACTGCAGCAAGTCCAACCTGCTTTGCGGCAGGTTCTGGTGAAAACCGGGTGCCACTTAGATTCTGCTCCCAGGTATCCTGACACTTGACATGTAAAGTGAAGTCTCCTTTCTTTTATCTCATCAGCCAGCTAATCATCTGATCTCTATCTGTCCATGAACAATTGCCTTGCCAGGAGCTTGATCTTATAGTCATGAATACGATCATAAGGTTCTGGCAGGGCAGTTGTTCATGGTCAGTTTTTTTATTACAAAAAACATGTGGTGAAGTGGCCGACCCCTTTAAAAACTGTTAAATTCCAATTTATTCATTAACAATTTCTTTCCAAAGTATTATTTTAATATAAGTACCTTCTCCGAGAATAAACAATATCTACAAACAAAGTTATCTTCTGAAAAGTGTCATCTAGTATCAGGGATCATGTTTTTAGATGCCACAGAACAAAAGATTAATAAAATAACAGTCGGAGTGTAATTTTCTTATACACCTCCCATTCCTGACTTTAACATTGACCTAAAAAGGAACACAATCCCTTTGCGATATTAAGTTTGAGATTTTCCTGTACAACCTGGTTTTTGACTTCGTTTTCGCTTTCACTCTACTCCAGAACTTTTAATTTTTTCATCTACAGAGCTTTATGAGGGCTTGTTTTCTTTGCATCCTCTTGCATATGGGATTTTCTATGAGTGGATCCATCAGTATTCGGGTCTGGCGGTTGGTCAGCCCGGACAAAGCCTGAATCCGAACAATTGCGATCGATTCTAGCAGCGAGCATGGGTGTCAACTCTTTACATGGTCTGCTCATTCATCTTGTTGTTCCCCATGACATTGGAATACTTCCTTTTCCTGCGGCACGAAGAGCATAACACTGATCACAGATGTTACCAGTGGGTGAACCAAAATAAACCCGCAACGTCCAGGTGCGCTCATCACTAGTCAGTATGATCACAGAGATACCAAATTTATATAGGTTCATTATGTCCTAATATTTTTTTTTTAAAGAAAAGTTTTGCAACAAAAACATTTTTATGTATTGCCATGTTCTGACATCTGTAACTTATTCATACTTTGGTGTACAGAGCTGTGTAAGGTGACATTTTATTGATACCATTTTGGGAACTGTCAACCTTTTGATTACTTTTTATCCAAAAGTTATGGGTAGCAAAATGGTGAAAAGTGGTTATATGGACATTTGGTCATTCTAACCTTTGGTTACAGTGTTCACTGCATAGAATAATTATTTTTGTATATTGATCGATTGTTTATGATCATGTTTATTATTTTATTTGTTCTAGGGAAAGAGAGTGATTAAAATTTTCACTTTTTCTTTAAATTCCAGGTTTATAGTGCCAGTTTTATTAATATCTGCATCATGCCATCTTTCATAATAGTACCAGTGGTTGTACTGTTCGTCATATAATTTTTATCATACCAGTGTTATTAATATCTGTATCATACCATACTGCGTTATAGTACAAGTGGCCATACATTTTGTACCATATATATATATATATATATATATATATATATATATATATGTATATTCCAGCTTTATCGTACCAGTGTTATTTATATCTGAATCACACCGCACTGATTTATAGTACAAGTCGTCATACATTTTGTATCATATATATATTCCAGATTTTAAGTACCAGTGTTATTAATATCTGCATCATACCTTACTGTGTTATAGTACCAGTGTCAATGTTATTTGCTTCATACATACATTCAAGCTTTATTGTACCATTGCAAGTAATATCTGCATCATACCATACTGCAGTATAGTACAAGAGGACATATTGGGGGACATTTACTTACCCGGCCGCTGGAGTTCCCCAAAAGTGCATTATCCGATTATCACAAGATCGGGCGCCTGATATCCTGCTTTGTCGCTTCCCCGCACAGGTCCGACACAGTTGACCTTCTTCTTCCTGGTGTATGTAAGTGCATTGTCTTGCGACACAACTCAAATTTTAAATCCTGCGCTCAGTCCAAATCCATTGGATCATCCGTCGGAACACCCCCCGATTTCTGTCACATGAAAGCCAGCGCAGACGCCCCACAATCGGATCATGTGCGACACAATACCCAGTTAAATACCTGCCACAGCAACGCAAATCCCGGAAAAAACGGAAAAAACTATGAAAATGCGTCTGCAGAGCCTTAGTAAATAATCTCCATCGTTTGCATCATAAATACATTCTATCACAACGTACTGGATTATAGTACCAATGGTCGTACTGTTTGCTTCATACATTCCGGCTTCATAGTACCACTGTTTTTAATATCTGCATTAAACTGTGCCAATGGTAGTTTTATTTGCATCATAACTGCATCTGTTACTCCTTCACTCCTAAGAGCATTGTGAATGGCTGCAGATGTTTCCAAATGAATAGGGCAGGAATTAACAGGACAGGAACGTGGCCATGGTTCTGCTGGTTGTGGTGATAAAGCTGGTGCTGCAGGGAGCGGGCGTGTTCTGTCAGTGCCTACTATCACAGTAAAGGCATTGGTGAATTACATAGCAGACAATGGGGCAGATTTTGTCGATTCGCAATCCAGCGGCGCGTTCTCTGTGGAGGATTCTGGTTCTGCCAGGATTCACTAAGGTAGTTCCCCGGAATGCACTGAAGTTCACCGTCCTATCATGGGTGCAGGTAAGCGCATGTCAAGCGACACTTTTTTTAAATGCGGCGGATTTTTGCCACACTAATTCTCTGTTGGAAGTGCAGAACACTTCACTTTATCCCCCTTCATGTCCCTCGCTGGGATTCCTAGTAACAGGCATTGAGTTGCAAGATTCCTTACAACTAGAGGATTCTTAATTCCACTATTAGAGTGTGACGGTCCTCCCCGTTTAATTTTTGGGTGGAAAAATTGGACATGTGGCCAAAGCTTGTCGTCTATGCACGGCAGGTACTGTCCTGACATGTGGCAAGTGTGCTCTCAGAAAAAGCAAAGTTGAAATTGTCAAATTCTGCATTCACTGGATTCAAAATAACAATTGAAAGTTTCTGCATTTGCTGAATTCAAACTTTTAATTGTCATGTTCTGCATTTGCTGGATTGAAAATGGATCTTCTCAAAATCTGCATTTGCTGAACTTAGCAAAATCTGGAGTCTCCTGTTTGGTTTTCTAACAGTTAAAGGGGTTGGCCACTTTACCTCATGCTTTTTATAATGTGTATGTAAGTGTGTGGTGCAGGATATTAGGTAATTTACCAAAATACATCTATTAAAAGTTCTGCACCACTTTCTTCATATGTAAAGTGAAGCCTCCTGTCTTCTACCTCATCGGCCAGAGATGCATGTACATAAAATGACCGCAGATGTTTATTGGTAAATTACCTGCCCCCCCACACACACACACTTTACAAAAAACATGAGGTGAAGTGGTCAACAGGAGACTATTAGGTGTGGTACATAATTAATAAATGCTGCTAGGAACAGAACAATGCAAATCTGTGCCTCTTCCTTTGCACCTTGTTAATTGAGGATGTTGCCAGTATAGATATTATAGCGCACCCTCTTTTAAGATGGGCCACCTAGTCCCACTAGGCTTAGAAGGATTCTTGTGATTATATAATATTAGAAGGTATGAAGCATGGAGATTTTTGCCAGAAACCCATGTCCACTCTTCAGGACCATAACCCTTGCAATGAACCAGGTATTGGACGGAATCCAGAATCTTTTCTACCTTGAAAGGCAAGAGTGACATATTTTTTCAAAAGGGGCTTGTGGAAAACATTAAGAATAGGAAGTGTGTTAGGAAACTGTAATCTGCAAGACAATATAACGTGAGGCAAATTTCCCTGATGGAACTTTGAGATGCAGGTTCTTAGTTGATAACCACACTTGTTCACCCAAAACGTGCTCAGAGAGACCAAGAGAACATTTTTTATTGGTCGCTTTAACATTTTTAGCAACAAATTTAAAACAAGTGCAGGGCCCAGCCAGCCTGGAGAAAGTTGTTTAGTGTTACCTAAATTCAGCAAGTTTTTATGAATACAGTGACATCCTCAGGGAAGTGTCACCATTCCTCAAGCGCCCATTTGATGGGCAAAAGCTCTCGCTTGCCCATATTAGAATCATGTTCGGAAGAAGAGAACTCACTAGATTAGTAAGAGACTTAGACTCATGAGACAAAACAGCTCACACTCCTACCTCAGATACATCAACCTTCACTACAAATGTATGATTCAAATGAGTTTGTATAAAGACTGGCATGCTAACAAAACATTTCTTGAGTTGTGCAAATGCTTGTTCAGCTTCTGGAGTCCAATTAGTCAAATGAGCACTTTTTATATATTATCTTTATCAAAAGTACAAAACAACTCAGATAAAAGACAAATTATCTTCACAATAACATTCATATAAAATGTTATATATTGCTCACCCCAACCACCCTCACCCAACCCAGCTAGAGAAGAAAAAAATAACAGGAGATAGCGGCATCACTAGTTGTTTTACAACCTGAGCTAGGCCTGGCCCCTCCTCTTTAAATTTAGCTCTAGTAAGGCTCCTCCAACCTTAGGCTACCTGTGCTCACTATATGGCTGGGTGCACTATGGCTAAAGTGTGAAGCTAGATTATGAACATGGCAATTATAAAAATAGCAATTAAAAAGGGCAATAGAAAAGTAAGTTTGCAAAGAAAAACTAACATATCCCCTCTTTCATTTTTAATATAATGTTTTTTATGGCGCTGTACTATTGTTAACTGTTTTTCTTCTCACTCTCCATCCACCTATCTCCTCAGTGTCCACAATTCACATCAGCTCTTCCATCCTTCCTTCACCTATACTGTATGTTCTCTTTGCACAGGAAATACTCTCTCATAAATAACTTTAACATCTCCCTGCTCTGTCTATGCTCCTTTTATGAGCAGCCAAACCCTGGCCCTTCTTCTTTCAGCTGCAAACTTTCCACCTTTCTTGGAAACCCTGCTAATCTCATCAATTTCCAGTGCATCCCTTCTTATCCATCTTCTCCTTCTGTAGCTCTTTTCAAATCTTCCTTCTTGAATGTCCAATCAGTGTGCAGAGTCCATTAGCAACCTGTTCCTTTCTAAGTCCTTTGACCTGCTGACCATCACTAAAACGTGGATCCAGCAGAATAACACTGCCTCCCCTCCCCTGCTGTGCTATGATGGTTTGCAATTCTCTCACTCCTCCAGACCTGAGAATAGGTAGGGAGGAAGGTAGGCATACTACTTTCTCTAATGTGCACTTCCCAGGTCATTCCCCCCGTACCTTCTCACACTTTCCCTTCTTTTGAGGTCCACACCCTTAAGTTTTTCTACCCATTCCTTCGTGTGGCTGTAATAGATCGTCCTCCTGGTTCACCCTACCAGTTCCTTGACCACTTTGCTTCTTGGCTTTCTCACTTTCTATCCTGTGGTATTCCAAGTCTCATCATAGGAGATTTATTTTAAAATCCCTATTAACACCCATCTCACCTTCAGTCTCTCCATTCTTATAGCTAACTACCTCTTTAGGACTATTACAACTTTCTGATATTCCAACTCACCAGGAGGGAAACTCTCTTCAGTCTCTGACTACACTACCTTTCCACTTTATCATAACCTTCTCTTGTGTACTGTAAATAGAATTTCTTCTTTACAGAGTATTCCACTTTACCACACAAACCGGAACCCACTGTCAGGATTCGAACCTGTGCTCTGGTGCCTGGTTCTCTGTCTCCTTGTATGCTGAGCCACTCAGCTAGTTGAATAGTTGTCTGCTGGACTATGGTGCTGAACCTACTTGCAAAACCCGACACCTGCTTCTCCTGATTAGTACCGCCCTGAGTTTACCTTGATTGGTCTGCCTATATATACGTGCCTCTGACACTTCCTGTTTGTGTTAGTATTGTGTTCAGTTTTCTGAGTACAGCCTGTACACCCAGGAGACCTCCTTGCTGGAGATCTTCTTCTAGTTCCTCGGAACATTTCCTTTGCTGACGGCAAGTTATCTATACTGCACCTTCAGCTCCTGAGATATACCGGATTATTACTCTGGTCTCTGCACTCCTGCTCAAGACTGCTACTGCAGCCCCCTGCGGGCTATCTGTGTATTGCCTCCAGCCTCCTCTGCCTTACCTGACTACTGGACTCCTGCTCCCGTCCCACTAGTATTGTGACACCCACATGCCATTAGTACTCACCATCTTGCAGAAACTGTGTGGTTACTATTGTCCGACCATCTCTTTTCTCCTAACCTGGCTACTAACCATCACAATAATGTTCTCAAAAGTATCCTGGATGAGATGGCTCTGCCTTCAGTCTGAGCATTTCAACACAGATGCCAACCACTTTGGCACATGCCCTAAACTCATTTTCTTTGGCAGTGCTGTAGGAGTGCCGAACGTCTGTGGAGAAAGTTGCGCACATCTACAGACTTTCTCCACTTCAAATTTATGGAAAAACCTACAACTCTAATCTAATATACTCTCTCTCTCTAATCCCAAAAGGCTCATTGATACTCTTCACTTCTTACTGACACTAACGCTGCTGAAGACCTGACCACCTACTTTAAAAATAAACTTGACTCTATGCTATAGAAAATAATTTCCCATTCCACTAACTACATTAATTCTCCTACCACTGGTACCTCACCCCGCTTTCTCTCTTCTTTTGAGGCAGTCACAGATGAAGAAGTGTCCAGGCTTCTTTCTTCTGCTTGCCCTACTACCTGCATCAGTGACACCATCCCCTCACATCATCTACAGTCCCTCTCCCCTGCAGTCACTTCTCACCTCACTAAAATCTTAAGCCTATCTCTCTTTCTGGTTTTGTTTCCTCTTCTTTCAAGCATGCTGTTGTTACCCTATTACTAAAGAAAACTTCCCTTGACCCATCCAGTGCTGTTAACTGCTGACCAATCTCTAATCTCATTTTCACCTCCAAACTCCTGGAATGCCTGGTCTATTCTTGATTTACTTGTTATCTCTCTACTAACTCCCTCCTTGATCTCCTACAATCTGGTTTTCGTACCATGTGATCCACTGACACAGCCTGGCAGGGATCGACGATTACTGTCATCCATCCCTGGCGAAGGAAGCCGTAGTCTTCAGAAACACATCAGAATTTTTACCCTTCTCACTCTCCATACCCCTGTGAAGACACAGAAGGTGGGCCTTCTCGCTTGGTGAGACTGAACCTGAAGGAGTTTTTGTACCTTTAGGACTGGTTGTTCTATAAGTTGGCATGTTGGATTTGAATCTTTGTATGGTAACATCCATTTGTCTCACTAAGATCAGATTTACTACTTGGGGGATGTCCTGGCATAGGTTTCTAGACACCCTTTCATCACAATCCATTGTTTGCTAGCGCAGGTAATCTTTCCAGTTATTTCTTATAATATGACTATTGCAAGTTTTTTCCGCTAGTAGAATTTCTTGAAGCACATTGCTCTCCCCTCTGTTCATGCCCCTTCTACTGGGTCCTTATTTTCCAAGACCGAGAACCTGGAGCCAGATGAGGGCGGGACAATACTTCATCGATCACTTTCTGTGTAGTGTGTGTCTTAAATTCCAGGATTCTCCAGTAATATTCCAACTTACTTCCCCCTTCAGTTCTTGCCCTGTCTTATCCCTGGGACAATTGAATAAAATGTACTAGTGCAAAAAAGAGTTATATGAGGAGGCAGGGAGGGAACCGAACTTACTGGGCTACCAGTGAGTCCTGTTTCCTCCCTTGTATTTTTTCACTTATGTAAGTATATGTTATTTTATGAAAATTCTGAAGATTGATGAGTGCCATCATACTTTCTTTTTTCTATATTTGATATTTGCACACACAAAAAAAAAGTTGCCAGAGCAGTGTGAGAAACCTAGAGGGCAATGAAGTACCAAATTGATAGACTATAGGGATAACCAGAAGGACAAGCAAAGGGGTCAGGAGATATATCAGATATAAGCAGACACAATAAATGCAAGCTTTGTCAAGTGTAAATTCCCAGGATCTTTTATGTGATCTCAGAATTATGATTCCAATGCTGGTAGGATAAGGAAACTGTCTATCACAGCAGGTTGACTGCTAGTGAACTGGACAGGGGACTACTGGGTGTAATGCATAATTAATCAATGCTGCTAGGATAAAATAGACCAGTGTTCAGTCAGAACAATGTAAATCAGTGCCATCTCCCTCACACCTTGTTAACTGAGGATGATGCCCCCATAGATTTTACAGATATTTATTTAGATTTTTTTTTTCAAAAAGGACCATGAGGGAATCACATTCTTTCATTATCATTACAGTATCAGAGCTGCTGTTTAGTAATGAAACATGAAACAGGGACTCCTTACAGCATAGATTAATTTGATTTAAGAAGTTCTGTACTCAGAAGTTTTGTCAGTGGGTGACGCAGGACTTTGACAAAGACAGTGTTAAACTGCCCTAAATGTTGAGGAGCTAACAGGTGCTCAGTACCGTTTGGAACCCCATCAAACATTGGGAAACCATTCCAGGTGACTACCTCATTAGGCTAATTGAGACAATTTCAAGACTTTGCAATACTGTCATCAATGCAAAAGGAGGCTTCTTTGAAAAATCAAAAACATAAAACATGAGGGAAATTTTATATGACTTACTGACCCGATTCTGAGGCCACATTAATCTAATAAAGTGTAGAAGTCGTCATCTAGTCGGAAAGCCCACAGTCGTGTCCTACGAAACAGGTAATTAAGCCCTCTAATTGTGGCTTGTTTAACACTTTTTAACACTTTACTAGTTAATTCCATATGTGGTCTTTCATATAGTTCAGGTTTTAATATGGATCTAAAATATAGAAAAAAATAACTGAAACAAAAGAAAGTTTGCCCAAACTTTAGACTGGTATTGCAGAAATGTTTTACTTCAGTTTTTATCTATTAGTCCATAAATTGAAGTTATGCACTGACATGACAAGAGAAATACAACATCTGTTGTAGCCCAGAGTAGTAATCACAATTCTGCTGGTTACGGATCTAATATCTATCTGCGCTTCTTTCTGTCTCAGAGCCTCAGCTCAAGATCCTACTATTAGCACCAAATTTAAAGGAGGAACCATTTTTGAGTGAGCTGCATATTTGTGATCTGCTGCTCATGCTTCACTGAAAATCTCATCAAGTATTTGGCAGCATTTACACCTCTAGGACAACATATATGAATCGTGTACAGTGGGGATGAGAGTTACTGTTGGATGACAGTTGGGCACAGAAGCCGGCAGTAGGTAAGCTGGTTATACTTTACTATGGACATTGCAGCAGGCAGTTTTAATGGGCATTTGGCCAATGTTCCATTTTAAGAATTGATCGGGCACATGGTCGTTATCCACAGACACAGTATAGTAATCTTATTAGTGGATATTTCTTCTGTTTTGCATATTGCAGTAATGGGAAGACAAGAAATAGCAGACAAATGTGAAAGTAAAACCACAAGAAGCATATTGTTCTAATGGATAAATGTACCAATTACAAGGCAATTCCTTATTTTGCAAAGAAGGAATGTAGATGCTTTGAAAGGTTATGTACAAGATTTCATAGACATGTACCACTGCTCTAAATCCTAACGACTTGGCTGCAAGTGAGTGGTACACTGCTTAATCCAATTCTTTAACGCTATAGGGTTATTTGATTGCAAATCGACTCTAATCAATATTAGAGGAAATCTACTATTAAAATCCATCATGATAAACCAGGGACACTTACTCATAGATCCAGACACTGTGCTTCTTATATTTGTTATCCATTTGTTAAACTACCTTCTAAAATCTAATTATGCTTGGGGTTGCAGCTTCATTGGCTGTTACACTGTCTCCCCTCTACTCTCTCAGCATTTCTCCCTCCCACTGTCTGGGAGATGAACACAAATAAACACCAGAACCTTCCTGACATGTGTTTTTGGAGCTCACTTGTGATTTTTAAATTTTAATCTATTTTATTTCCCATGTGACCCAGCCTCACCCCAGTTTAATACATCACACTTCGGTACATTTTATCATCTGTTTTCACGCCTTTTCCCTCATACATATTTTCGGTAATTGCTAGTAGCTTATTTCATATTATAACTCACTCACAACAACTATTCCTGCTGTACAATGAGACACATGTTAGAAACAAAAAAATGTTTGCTTTTTATTGTTCTTTTGGAACATTGCCTTCAGGCCCAGTCACCCACATCACTAAAAGCTATTATAGGAGGCCGATTGAATGTTTGCAGTATTGAGATTAAATAAACATCTTATCAATTATGGATTGTTTGTTTCTACATTCTAAATATTTAACGTCCTATTACCCAGGACCCTGCATCCAACATGAGTAGATTTCCCTATACATACTAATGTACAATTATTGAAAGACATAATACATGTGAAGTAACCTTCAGTCTTCTACTGAAAACAGCAGCACCAAACTGTAATCATCCCTTAGATATTTATCGGAAAAGGTTAGTGTCTCACACATATAACCTTGAGGCCCCTCTTTTCCTCCATTCATCAGTTGGGTCAGTGTTAGGTTTCTGATCACAAATGTTGCCTTTGTCCATGTGCTTTCTATTAATTCAACTGCTTTTCATTTCTATGGATCCATGCACACAGCTGTGGTGTCTGTGTATTCCTCCCCATTCTATCACCTTTTAAATGCAGATTTGCTCTCCCCACTGCAACTTAAACAATGTATTTTGGCTTTTTTCAGTTACTATTTGAATGGCTGTGAAATTACCACTTTCTAAATTCTACAGTTATTGTGCATAATGTGTTAAACATTTATTAAAAAAATTGGTATATAAAAAAAAAACCTGAGTACTCAGTACTCATGGCGAAAAAACTAAGAAGAGGAGGTGCCCGTGTTGTCAGTAAGGTGCAGGTCATACTGGGGACTGGCAGGCTATATTCTCCAGGGGACTGGCTGGCTATATACTAAAGTGGGCTGGCTATATTCTCCAGGTATCTGGCTATATACTACTTGGGGATGGCTATATACTAAAGGGGGCTGGCTGGTTATATACCGTACTAAAAGGGACTGTCTGGCTAGCTATATTACAGGGGACTGTCTATATACTACAAGAGGCTTGCTGGCTGGGAAGGCTGTGACCAATCCCTTTCCCATCCTAGGATTATACTCAAGTCAATAGGTTTTCACAGTTTTTGGTGGTAAAATTAGGTGACTTGGGTCGGCTTATACTCGAGTGTATACGTTAATACTTTAGAAAAGTAAGAATAATAAAACAACATTAAAACCCTGAAGAACCGTGGCATGTGAGATGTGTGGCATCATCGCCTAGATTGAGCTAAACTAAGAGCGTAAGACACTTGTCTAATAACACCTGAGAATGTTTTGTGGGCTTATTGGCTTTATGCACAAAGCACCTGCATTTTATATGTGGTGTTACTGTTATGCTGCCCTCTAGAGTCACCATGGTTGTATAACCCTACTCATTTGGTGTGATCCTGGACATTTGGTACATAGACTAGAATGCCAATGATTATTTGTTTGTTCATGTTAGAAATTATAGGAGGTTATGTGCCTATCTCTTTAAACAGATAATATTAGAGATATGTCACCAGCTGCATTCCTTGATTAATGAAGCACAAGCACTAGATGGAGAGCGAGCGTTGTATGGAGCATGAGTATGCACACTGACTTGCCGACAGTGGTATTTTGAGGATGACCATCACTCACCCATGATATTATTGAACAAGCCTCTTTTAATGAATGGTTGAATGCCTTAGAATGTGCAGCATAGATTTTCTTATGCTTGGTTCTAACTTATTTTTATGCTGTTCTTAGAAGTAAATTATATTATGTGTAGAAATATAACTTTTACAGAAAACATTGATTTATTAGGTTAATAGTTTTGAATATTTATTATTTTAAACACTACTGTAGTTGTAATATTCTGAGCTGTATGATTGTTCCAACAGCTACATTATTACATGCACAGTAGTACACAATTATACTAATAGGCGTATCATTTTTATTTATTTTTTCATTACAGGGACCGGTCCAAGAAAGCTGAGCTGCAGAATGTGACGACAAAATTATAATTTTCCATTACTGTGGTATATATCACTGTTCTTATAAAAATATCAAGCACAAGCCTTGCAGCACCACACTATTTAAGGTACCTACAATAAAAATTAACATTTATCTTTATATTAAACAATATATGAAAGACATTTATACATACATATTGAAAAAAAAATAAAAATATATATATATATATATATATATATATAGGGTATATACTTTATTATTGTATATGTAAGTGAAATGTTTAATGTGTAATTGGGGGCTTTTGGCGATTTCTCAGATTGTAGGTGTTAACCCCTTATACGCCGCAGTGAAGTGGATCGGACAATGCCCCCCCTCGCTCCACTCACTGGTGGGCCCAATACTCCGATGGCAGTCCTGGCAGGATCCTGCTGTAATGCACTGAGCATGTGTAGCATGCTCAGTGTGTTACATCACCATCACCGTATGTGTGAGGTGGTGAAAGGTCTACTTTAAGATTAACTATAAGATTTCATATTAATATAATGTGCAATTGAATACTGTAATTATGTATTAGAATTAGTACTCAAAGTGGAAACTTGTCAAAACTGTAATGCCACCCTGTGTTTGTGATACACCCATAAAAGTAAAACAATATAATGCTGTGTGGAATGGTCTGCCACTTACTGCCTTTTCCTTTTTAAGACCATTATGTCAATAAAATTAATAGATCTGTACTTGTTCTTTGTTACAGGACAATAATGGCAATGTGCCTTATGGCAGTTCCTTTTAAGGTTTCCAGGATACAGTACCATGGTTTCCACTTTTAGTTACTTTTTATAGATACAAACTCAGCGTTAGCTTGGTTACAATTTAATTATAAGATACACAAGTCACCAACCAGTAAATTGTTAAAACAAATTAGCAAAATTCAGAATACTTAATGCTTGAATATAGCAGAATAACAGAAGATTACACATACCAGCTCAAAATTTTAAGGGCAAATGTCCAAACATAAACACTGTAGTTGCCAAGATATTAGTAAAAGTTTTAGGTCCGCATAACTCATAGACATGTGTTTTTTAGGGGAGGGTGAGAGTTATTACAAAAAAAATGTGCATTTCTATATTTTGCGACATTTCATGCTCTTTGTGTCACGAACCTGACAAGCAAACAGCTCAACCACAACCAGACTTGGCGCAAGCTGTCAGACTGGGTAAGTGGTAAAGAACTAACCCTGAGACATCCCTGCTGGGTAAGGACCTGCTAAGCACGATATACTGTCCTGACCAGAGCAGTTGAACCTATTAACACGACCCTGAAGTGACCCCGCAAAGGACGAGAAAACTTACTTTTGCCGTCGCTGCTGGATGCTGTGAGCGGACATAAACAGAAGTTCAGAACCGGCCACTTTCACCAAGGACACAAATAATACACAAGCACAGTATGAGTCGGGGAAAACAGGGTCACACAGGAAGAGACAAGACACAAAGGGACAATATAACAGATAATAGCAACGTCAGAAGACAATCAGGTCATATCCGAGAGTCATATAGTGAGAGAGTGGTAGATTAAACATAGCTCAGGTCAGATGCACAGAATAGCAAACAAAGTAATGGCACAAGCAAGGACAAAGAGTAGGACAGCAATAACCAGTATCCTCTGAAGTAACTGTGCAGAATATAAAGGGAGTAATGGACACTACCCCCAGCACTGGCTGATTCAACCATCCTTCTCGCAAGCCACAGCTGCACTCAAAATTAACTCAAACTCACTCCCAGCTTTCCCTAAGGAAAGATCCTGAAAGTGAGCTGTCAATCACAGGCAGGCCTAGGTGTGGTTTTCAAGCAAGAAGCCTGAAATCTGATCCCATTCAGAGCAATTTGCGAGTTATGACACTTTGCTTGCCACTTCTACCTGTAAGGCTACCACAGTCAAAATTGTGCTCCTCACAATTACTGATCTCTAATTTCCAGGAACATTTTAAAATGCCAAGTGTATGCACAGAATAGCAAACATAGTAATAGCACAAGCAAGGACAAAGAGTAGGACTGCGATAACCAGTATCCTCTGAAGTAACGGTGCAGAATATAAAGGGAGTAATGGACACTGCCCCCAGCACTGACTGGTTCAACCATCCTTCACTCAAGCCACAGCTGCACACAAAATTAACTAAAACTCACTCCCAGCTTTCCCTAAGGAAAGATCCTGAAAGGGAGCTGTCAATCACAGGCAGGCCATGGTGTGTTTTTCAACAAGAACGCCTGAATCTGATCCCTTCATGAGCACTTTGCGAGTTTGACACTTTGCTTGCCACTTCTACCTGTAGCTACCATATCCAAAATTGTGCTCCTCACAGTTACTGGATCTCTATTTCCGGAACATTTTAAAATGCACAAGTGTATGCTGCCCGGCTATGCAGCTGTCTGGCCAAATTTCCTTCATCTGCTCTAGTGCCAAAACAAGACTGCCCTGGGTTTTACATGAAAGTATGGAACAGAAGAATAGAAGACATTAAGAGTATAACAGTCACATGACACAATGGAAATGAGGTTGTAGGCAACGCTACAAGAGCAAACCATTCTCATTGCTAAGGCTCACATTAACCTAGGTCATTGCTAAAAGATAAGATAAATCTGAGTACGATATACCACAAAGAAAAAAATCACTGATGTTCAATGTGCAGGTCCACCTGGCTTTAGGACGTACCTAGACCTAAAGCACAACGTAAATGGTAGGAGGTGGTTTGAGCTGGCATTCCGCTCTTCCCCATTCGCTGAACTCCTATTACTTTGATAAATGTTTCAAAGAACCAGCTGAATCCCCAGTCATTATCATTAGCTCCATGGGGGAGATTTATCCTTCCTTCTATGCAAGTTTCCTGCCGTGAAGCGGAGAAATAAATCGCATATTTAAATAGCAAATACAACCACTCTGGGGCATGGAGGGAGATGAATAGCAGCCGGAAAGCTTTAACGGGGGAAGGAGCGATAGCGTAATAAGACCTTGAGAGTATGGGGGGATGTGTCAAGGACGTGAGCGAGGGAGAGGGGGGGAAGGGTATAGGCATAGGTGCAAGAGTGCGAAGATTGAGGTAACCCCATGCGGGGAGTTTACTTTACGTAAAATGCATGGTCCCCACTGTGATTATTAAGTAATTAATTTGCATTTTATTGCATGAAGTATTTATTCCGATACACTAGAGAAACAACTTAATATGTATTCTAAAACCTTATTGCCATTAAGAGGTCACAATGTTTTCAATAGTTCATGCAAATTGTTCACCCACTACCTGCAAAGGGACTAGGCCCCTCCCCATCCAGCCTTCTGCGGACTCTTTCAGGTTTTGGGGTCGTCGATAGGCAACACTAAAGTGAAACCTGTCAAAAGGTTTACCCTCACCAACTACTAGTTGCCCTCAGTAGGGTACCAATGTAAATTATAAATTCCCTCATTTTGGATCCTCACCCATTTCCTATTAAAAAATGCCTCTCTCCCCTAAAAACCCTATCTTCTGTTCACGTAGCTAACAACAAGCTTTTTGTTGAACTTTCAGATTCTTCATGCTTATGGTCTGTGTTGGTCTATGTTGTCTCATCTAACCACATGGACCTTGGTGCCATGTCCTTCCTCCCACCGCTTCATCCAGATTGTCATTATGAACTCAACGTCCTTGGACATTGGTTGCATGGAAGTGGGAACCTTGCATACCCTGCACCTGATTCCTGCAATTAAATGAGTATAATAAACGCAGGACACTTACTCGTAGATCGCGGCAGCGTGACTGTAGTGACTCTTCTAAGATTTGTTATCTATACCTCCATCCTTCTAAATCAACTTTAAATAGTTTCATCAGTCAGAAGAATGGATAGCCCCCAAAAACCCAAAGAACCCCCAAAAAACTCTGTGATCTGCTTTCACCGACGTTACACTGTCTCACTCTCCCCTCCCCCCTGCTCCCTCAGCACTTGCCAATGCTCATACCACACATGCACAGGTCCCATGTAAATCATTACTCAACTTCTGAGATGGTTTTTAATTGGATGAACATCGTTCTGCTCCACAAAAAGTGGTCCATTTGTTGGGATTGGTTGTTCTGTAATGTAACAATAAGGTGCCTGAATATCTATGAGCAGAAGACAAAAACCATGATGTTACTCCTTGTTATTTTTTCATGAATGTTTTTGAAACCTGTTGGGTACATGCACTAGACGCAGTAGAGCTCTGTCTCTTTGTCTTGTTGTTCTTACATCTGATGAAATATTGCATTATTCTTATTCACAGAAACAATGGGTAAGGCAGCAGTAATTCTTGAGACTCGCCGCAGCTAAACAATGTTTTCCTTCTGGAAGAAATGTGTAATTGCAGAGACGTTGTGTCAATCAACCTAAACAATAGAGGAGGGGAAAGCGCTTCCATCCATCTAATACATCATAAGAAGCTGGCTTGTGTCCTATGTGATTCACTGCTAGCGGCTGCACATGCCATTCACTCTCCTTATTTATCCAATTAATCCAAAGTTTTCCCACTTATCTATATACTTAATTTAATGGAATCAAGGAACACAATAGAAGTTTCCTGAGAACACATACTGAATAATGATAACATATTGTTTCAAACCATATCAACATCATAATCCACCTCACCATAGTCACTGTCATTATTGGCATGGGGGCAATGGTCTTGTGCTGGTATCTCTCCTTTAGATTAAAGAACCACTTCCTCCCATTATATGTTGTAAACCTAGCCGTGGCTGACTCAGCTTGTATGCTGTTGGCATTATTTTTTCATATTTTTGCAACTCATTTTTTGCCCTGACTCAATCTAGAATCACGTATGAGGATGGACATGTTATCAACTTGAATAGGTTAATAATCTTCTTGTCTTTGTTTTTTTGCTACACACTAGTTTATTGTTACTTCTTCTGACAGCTATAAGTATAGAAAGAGCGTGTCGTTCTCTTTTCCCATATGGTATCAGTGCAATAGGCAACAGACACACGTCCTCCATTGGTATGGACTCACTATGGATCGTGTCGTGTATTCTTGTGCCTTGAGTCTGCCATTTTGTTAGCAATAAACTACAATCTAAGGGTATACTTACAGGAGTCCAGTAGGGAATGTAAATTAGTCTCCTCATTTTGTTGTTTTATTTGCATATTTATACCTCCATGACATTTCAAGTTTTATTTGCCTCATTAAGTCATGGGCAAGTTCTCAGCATCGTCACTTCAGAAGTTATATTTATTAATGCAGTGACAGTCTATTTTTCCTCGTCTTGGAATGCCCATGAAGTGTTTTATTGCTTGTATGGGTACAAACACCCATGCTGTGTTCCATCCTTTTTGATGATGGACCTTTTTGCTTGTTTTGTACCATTAAACAGCTGCATAATCCATTACTACTTCCTGGTTGGGCCGTCATGGCATGGTGGGAAAATTACACTTCTTCATATGCGGCAGTTTTTATGAGACGATTGGAATAATCCAGAGGTGACCTAATGAAAGCCACAGAAGAGCCGTAACGTGACCAAAGACCTTCTGATGAAAATATCTATATAAAATAATATGCTGTTATTTAATTGTAAATAAATTAATTTTGTGGACTATTAATACAAATACACGTACTGACAAGTGATGGTGCAAGTAATAAACCTGATGCAAGCACTTAATCCTTGATGAATTAGTGTTTTTTCATGGTTGTTATATGAAGGGGGGTTTATAGGACTTACTCTTTGTGAAAGTTTTACATTGGGTTTTCCCCTACCCTTGCCACGTTGATCTATGAGTTGTCCACATCCTGCGGGTGTATGGAAGGGCTCACGGTGCTGGGAGGCCGCTCAAACATGGTGATTTTTGGCGACAATACAGCAAACACCCACGATAACCCTATTATGGTGGCGGCAATGTGGACAACTGCCCATCTTGGCTAGATTGGTTGCGCCCACGACATCATCATGGAGCGACATCTGTTGCTATGATATCCTTTGGTGGTTTGTCAGAGCTTGAGGCTTTTGTATTTTAAATGCGCATGTTTACAATGGTGCCCGTGTCAATTGTGATGCAGATCAGTTAATTTCCCGCATATTGGCCATACTCAGTATGGCAATTTGGTAGGATCAATCAGACAGCAAGGTATAGCTACCCTAGGGTCTGAAGAATAGTAAAAAGAATAAAAGAAAAAAAGTTAAAAAAAAATATAGACGAATTTAAAAAACCCCTAATATCAATCCCTCCCCTTCCTAGATCTGATATATAATAAAACAAAAAGGAAAAATCATAAACCATTTTAGGTATTGCCGCTGTCCATCTATCAGAAAAATAGTGATTCTTCCTAGCATTTAACTCTGTAATAAAATAGTGTTCCAATGTTATAAATGCTACTTGTTGGCCAATGTGTCCAACATAAAAAACTGTTTACATAAAAAAATTTGTTAAAAGAGTATCAAAAGGCATACAGTCCTGAAATGTAGAATGAAAAGATGTCAGCTATCTCGCAACAAATACTTGTCCCACGCCATACACAACAGTATGAAAAGTATTAGTCCCAAAATATGGCAAATGAAGAATTTTTATTTTAGTATATATTGTTTCTCATGTTCGATAATATATTAAAACACAATACAACCATATAATTTGGTATCCCTGTGATCTACAACCCAAAGAATAAAGGAGGACATGTAAGTTTTTCCACCAATTTCACTGCATTTGAGAATTTATTCCAGCTCCCGTACACACCAAAGTGCATAATTGTTACAACAGAACACAACAAACCCTCCAACACGCTTTACCTGAAAAAAATTAAAAGCAAAAGAGTTTTGAAAGTGGGTGGTGAAAATGAAATGCAAACAATGAGAAATGGCCTGGTTGTTAAAAGGGCATCTATCCACTCGGGACTCACTTACTATAAAACGCTAGGATGGAGGGGATAGTGGCCTAAAGATGATCCACATCTCAGTTGCTATACCGCTTGAACGTGAACCTGGAACTAACACCCTTAATAACCGTTGAACTAATAGTACCTCATGAGGCTATTGACTATGGGAAAGGACTCATGACTAAGACATCCTCTATCCACCCGTGTGTTGTGCTGCATATTGCAGCCAACACTCATCGCTACTACCCTGGTCGTTGATGGCACGTTCAGGGTGTTTTATCCCTGTAAATGCCGCTTGCAATGCAATGCACAGCCTGGCAAGATCATCCCCCAATTAGAAGGCTCGATCTATCATATACTCAGGATTTCTATTAGCTATCAGGAAGACCTTGAGCAAAAATGCCATATACTGCAATACTATCCCCCAGTGTTTCAAGTACCCAGTTGGCCTAAAAACTGGGAAAAAATGGTTGATCAACTCCAAATATAAATTATTTTTTTTCCCATACAGTCCCATAAATATAACTAACACAAGTTTCTTAAATTTAGTATAAAACATGTAACATGTAGAGGACTGAGCGTCAGAATTAAATGATACCAAGGAATATTTTACAGCTATATTGAATTTGGTGTGTTCAGCACTCGTACGCAAGCAAAAAAAGAGGAAGGTCCATTTGGAGTGCACCATGAAGCCGTAAAAGCAGAGGCCCCCCTCATTCAATAACCGTTTCCACTGTGACTTTCCTTAATTCCCATTTGCCCTGTTACTAGTTAGCATATCGTGTTATTTTCAGTAGCTGTACCCCCTTTTCCAATTGAATAAAGGAGTTACACAACATAAAAACCTTCTAGGGAGGTGGACACAGTTTAAAACTCTTCATTATGTAGCAAGGACATCACCTTCTTTCCCTCATAGAATAGGGTTTATTGATCTGGATCGTATGTAGTTGCCTGTAGTTAAGGGAATCTACCTTAAGCTTTCCTCCTTTATTAATCACGGGGCCTCCCTGTCTTTATTTAGAAAGATAACTTATTTTTATGTTAATGAAGCAAATAAGTGCTTCAGGTCATAAGAATATTATTAAATTAAAAAACATAAACTAATTTAGAAAAGAAACAAACAAATTGTCAAAGACAACATGTTGCCATTCACTACCAATCTAGATGTCAAACTGAGTTAAACTCGCCCCACCATAATTTCCCTCACATACACCAGACACCTTCCCCGCCCCCCCCCAAATTTCACATCCGCTCCCTCACCTCCCCTCCAGCACTTTACCTCCTTTGCCCTCTCCCCCAGCCGCAACAACCCGCCCTCCCTCCTCTGCACCCTTACGCCCCCCCCTGCCAACTCCCCTCCCTCCCCTTTCCCCTCGATCCTCTCCCACCTTCCCTCCTCCATCCGAACCCCGTCACCCCTGCCTCAGCCCTCCGACCCCACTCCCTCCCCCCCCCAACACCCAACTGCCTCACTCCTCCTCGAACCCCCTGCACTCCCAGCAAAAAAAAAAAAAGGTCTTTGCAATTGTATTCATTTTAAAATTCATAAAAATTTTGATGAAGAGGAACTCCCTATGAACTAATATGTGAAAGACTTGGCACTTTATAGAGTTAATGTTTCCAATGTAGCTTCGTAATTCACCCCACACAAACCCTTAAATTTCTATATATACCACTCAGGGCTCAGCTCCAGTGTCATTCTGTGGGTCATGGTCAAGAGGCAATCCCTGCTCAAGACTGACGTAGGCAATTCCCTATTGTCAGGCGTTGTATGCGTGCCAACTAACAATCTGCCGGATAGAACTTGTAGATTGAAAGTCCATTATAATACATCGGCATTTTTAGGACACCTGTCCATTGCTCTAACCACTTAATTTCACAACAGTAATGCGCAATCGGCTTTGGATGTAGAACATGCCCGAACTCCGATTAAGAGCACGTAGGCAAGTGCTTGGAGTCCTTGAGTGCATGTTTCCAGAAGGGTTGATTCACTGCTGATCTACTGGGAATTTTCAATTCACGCACACCCTCTTAGGTTTACAGAAGATGGTCCGAAAAGAAAAAACAGCCAGTTAGCGGCAGTTTCTGTGGGGCGGAATGCCTTGTTGATCAGAAGGTCAGAGGAGAAATGGCAGCAGACTGGTTGTCAGCTGAGATAGAAAGGCACACAGTGACTCAAATCTGCCACCCGTTATACACCAAGGTAGGCATAAGAGGGATCTCGAACGCACATGTAGTCGAACTTTGAGCAGAGGGGCTAACGCAGCAAAGACCACACCGGGTGCCACTCCTTTCAGCTAGAGACAGACGGAACTGGGCTTACAATTTGGCCAAGCTCACATCATTTCTGCTGCGACATTCGATTGAGGGTCAGAATTTGGCGTCACCACATGAATGCATGGATACTCCTGCCTTGTATCAACGGTTTCAGGCTGTGTGTAGGTGCGTCAATGGTGTGGGGAATTTTTCTGGCACTCTTTGGGCCCCTTAGTAACCATCGTGTGCAACGCCACACTCAAACCTACTTATTGTTCTGACCATGTCCTCCCTTTATGACCAAATTACCCAACATCTTATGGCGTACTTCACAGCTAATGCGCATGTCTTCAAAGTCTGGCAATCATCTCACTGGTTTTCTTGACATGACACTGACTCACTGGACTCCAATGGCCTCCACAGTAATACTGATCTCTAATTTCCAGGAACATTTTAAAATGCCAAGTGTATGCTGCCCAGGCTATTCAGCTATTCTGGCCACAATTTCCTCACTGCTCTAGTGCCAAAACAATAACTGCCCTGGGTTTTACATAAATATGGAACCAGAAGAAATAAGACATTACAGAGTAATAACAGTCATATGAAACAATAGGAATGAGGTTGTAGCAAAGCTACAAGAGCAGAACCATTCTCATTGCATAAGGCTCCAGTACCTAGGTCATTGCATAAATAGATAAGATAAATCTGAGTACATTAATACAACCAAAGAAAAAAATCACTGATGTCATTGTGCCACCTGCTTTAGACTGTACCTAGACCTAAAGCACAACAGTAAATGTAGGAGGTGGTTGAGCTGCATTCCGCTCTTCCCCATTCTCTGAACTGACTAGTTACTTTGATAAATGTTTCAAAAGAACCAGCTGAATCCCCCATTCATTATGCATTAGCTCCATGGGGGAGATTTATCACTTCTTCTATGCAAGTTTCCTGCCGTAGAAGCGGAGAAATAATCGCATATTCTTAAAATAGCAAATACACCACCTCTTGGGCATGGAGGGGATGAATAGCAGGGCAGCGGCCAGTGCAGGGGCAGGCACAAATTTAACAGTTTTTTACGTAAAATGCATAGTCCCACTGTGATTATTAAGTAATTAATTTGCATTTTATTGCATGAAGTATTTATTCGATACAATAGAGAAACAGAACTTAATATGTAGTTCTAAAACCTTAATTTGCCATTAGAGAGGTCAAATGTTTCAAGTAGTTCATGACCAAATTGTCACCCACTGCAACAGGGATCTAGGCCCACTCCTCCATCCAGCTCTTCTCGAGATCTTTCAGGTTTTGGGTCTGTCGATAGGCAACACTAAAGTGAACCTGTCAAAAGGTTTTACCTCACCAAACTACTAGTGCCCTCAGGTAGGGTACCAAATGTAATTTATTAATTCCCTCATTTATGTGGAATCTCACCCATTTACCTATTTAAAAAATCTCCCCTAAAAAACCCTATCTTCTGTTCTATAGTATCTAGAAACAAGCTTTTGTGAACTTTCAGATTTCTTCATGCTTATGGTTCTGTGTTGGTCTATGTTGGTCTCATCTAACCACATGACCTTGTGCCATGCCTTCACCGCTTCATCCAGATTGTCATTAGTGAACTTCAAACGGACTTGGACATGTGTTGGCATGGACAGTGGGAACCTTGCATACCCTGCAGGATTCTGCAATTAAAATGAAGTATAATAAACCAGGGACACTTACTCGTAGATCCGGGCAGCGTGACTGTAGTGATCTTCTAATATTTGTTATCTATGACCTCCATCCTTCTAAAATCAACTTTTAAAATTAGGTTCATTAGTCAGAAGGAATAGGATAGCACCTCTGTGATCTGGCTTTACAGACTGTTACACTGTCTCACTCTCCCCCCTGCTCCCTCAGCACTTTCCAATGCTCATACCAGCACATGCACAGGTCCATGTATAATCATTACTCAACTTCTGAGATGGTTTTAAATTGGATAGAACATCGTTCTGCTTCAACATAAAAGTGGTCCATTTGTTGGGATTGTTGTTCTGTAATGTACAAATAGAGTGCTAATATCTATGAGCAGAAAATACAAAAAACAGATGTTACTCTTGTATTTTTCATGAATGTTTTTGGAAAACCTGTTGGGTACATGCACTAGACCAGTAGAGCTCTGCTCTTGTCTTGTTGTCTTACATCCTGATGATTAATATTGCATTATTTCTTATTCACAGAAACAATGGTGATAGAGGCAGCAGGTAATATCTGACCGCCGCAGCTAAACATGTTTCCTTCTGGAAGAAATGTGTAATTCAGAGACTGTTTGTCAATCAACCTAAACAGATAAGAGGAGGGGAAGCGCTCCATCCATCTAATACATCATAAAGAAGCTGCTGTGTCTATGTGATCACTGCTAGCGCTGCACATCCATTCACTCTCCTGTATTTATTCCACTTTATTCCACTTTTCCCACTTTATTTAAAATGGAATCAGGGAACACAAGTAGAAGTTTCCTGACAGAAACACCATACTGGAATAATGATACCATATTGTTCAAACCAGTATTCAACATCATAATCTCACCAATAACCATAGTCATGTCATTATTGGGCATGGTGGGCAATGGTCTTGTAGTCTGGTATCTCTCCTTTAAGATTAAGAGAACCACTTCCTCCATTTATGTTTTAAATCTAGCCGTGGCTGACTCAGCTTTTATGCTGTTTGCATTAGTTTTTCATATTTTTGCACTCATTTTTGCCCTGATACCAAATCTAGAATCACAGTATGAGGATGGACATGTTATCAACTTGACAGGTGTATTAATTCTTGCTTGTCTGTTTTGCTACAACACTAGTTTATGTCTTCTGACAGCTATAAGTATAGAAAGATGCTTGTCTGTTCTCTTTCCCATATGGTATCATTGCAATAGGCCCAGACACACGTCCTCCATTGTATGTACTCTAATATGGATCGTGTCGTGTATTCTTTGTGCCCTTGAGTTTGCATTTTGTTACAATATAAACTACAATCGTAAGGGTATACTTAAGGAGTCCAGTAGGGAATGTAAAGTAGTCTTTATCATCATTTGTTGTTTTAGTTTTGTCATATTTATACCATCCATGACAGTTTCAAGTTTTATTTTGCTCATTAAGTATGGGCAAGTTCTCAGCATCGTCAGCTTAAGAAGTTATATGTTATTATTGCAGTGACAGTCTTATTTTTCCTCGTCTTTGGAATGCCCATGAGAGTGTTATTGCTTGTATGGTACAAACACCATGCTGTTCCATCCTTTTTGATGATGGACCTTTTTGCTTTGTTTTGTACCATTAACAGCTGCATAAATCCATTTACCTACTTCCTGGTTGGCCGTCATGGCCAAGGTGGGAAAATTACACTTCTTTCAATTATGCAGGCAGTTTTTAGAGACGATTGGAATAATTCCAGGAGGGACCTAAGAAAGCCAACAGAAGAGACCGTAACGTGACCAAAGACCTTCTGAATGAGAAAATATTATATATAAAATAATATGCTGTTATTTAATTGTAAATAAATGAATTTGTGAGACTATTAATACAAATACACAGTACTGACAAGTGATGTGCAAGTAATAAATCTGATGAAAGCACTTAATCCGGAGATGTATTAGTATTTTTTCAGTGTTTTTATATGAGGAGGAGTTTATTAGGAATGTACTCTTTGTGAAAGTTTAATTGGGTTTTCCCCTTACCCCTTGCCAACGTGTGATCTATGAGTATGTCACACATCAGCTGCGGGTGTATGGAAAGGGCTCACGGGCTGAGCCCTCTCCAAACACAGTGAGTTTTGCTGCATATAGCAGCAAACACCCACTGATAACACCTTATTATGGTGGCGGCATGTGGACACTGCCATCTTGGCTTAGATTGTTGCTCCCACTGACATCATGGAGCGACAATCTGTTGCTATGATATCCTTGGGTGTTTGTAAGACCCGAGGCTTTATAGTTTAACGTACATGTTACAATGGGCCAGTGTCAAATTGTGATGCAAGATCAGTAAATTCCCCATATTTTGCCATACTGCAGTATGGCAGTATTTGGTAGGATCAATCAGACAAGCAAGGGTTAAGTTACCCTAGGGGTCTGAAGAATAGTAAAAAGAATAAATAGAAAAAAGTTAAAAAAAAATATAGACGAATTTAAAAAACCCCTAATATTCAAATCCCTCCCCTTTCCCTAGAGCTGATATATATATAAAAAAAAAGGAAAAATCATAAACATGTTAGGTATTGCCGATGTCCAATCTATCAGAATAAATTAGTGATTATTCCTAGCATTTAACTCTGTAATGGAAAATAGCATTCCAATGTCCAAAATGCTACTTGTTTGCCAATTTGCAACATATAAAAAAATTTATAAAAAGTAATCAAAAGGTCATACAGTCCTTAAAATGGTAGGAATGAAAATGTCAGCACATCTCGCAAAAATAACTTGTCACACAGCGCCATACACAACAGTATGAAAAAGTTATTAGTGCCAAAATGAAGAATTTTTTATTTTGTATAGATTGTTTTCATGTTTCGATATATATTAAAACACAATACAACCTATATAAATTTGGTATCCCTGTGATCGTACCAACCCAAAGAATAAAGAGGACATGTAAGTTTTTCCACCAATTTCACTGCATTTAGAAATTTATTCCAGCTTCCCTGTACACACCATGGAATATTACATATCGTCAATATACCATGAAGTGCATATTGTTACACAGAACACAAACCCTCACACATGAAAAATGGCCTGGTTGTTAAAAGGGCAATCTATTCCCACTCTGGACTCATTACTATAAAGACTGAGGATGGAGTGGGAATAGTGGCCTACAAGAGGATCCACATCTCAGTTGCTATACACTTGAACTTGAACTGGAATTTAACCCGTGAATTTAACCTGTGAAATAATAGTACCTCATGAGGCTATTGACTATGGAAAAGGACTCATGGACTAAGCATCCTCTATCCAGCCTGTGTGTTTGCTGCATATTGCAGCCAACACTCATCGCTAATACCCTTGGTCGTTGATGGCACTGTTCAGGGGTGTTATCCCTGTAAATGCCGCTTGTCCAGCCTGTCTTGTACCAGCCTGTCAAGCATCATCACCCAATTACATCAGAAGGCTTCGATCTATCATATGACATCAGGGATTGTCTATGAGACTACAGGGCAGATCTTGAGCAAAAAATGCCATATACTGCAATACATTACCCCCAGGTTTCAAGTACCCCAGTTGGCCTAAAAAACTGGGAAAAATGTTGATCAATCAAAATATAAAATTATTTTTTTCCCATACAGTCCCAATAATTAAACATAACACAGTTTCTTAAACTTTAGTATGAAAACTATGTAACATGTAGAAGGACTGCTGTCAGAATATGGAAATACAAAGAATATTTTACAGCTTATATGAATTTGGTGTGTCAGCACTCGTACCAAGCCAAAGAAAAAGGGGAAGTGTTATTTGGAGTGCACCATGAAAGCCGTAAAAGCAGAGGCCCCCCTCATATACATACCGTTGCCCACTGTGACTTCCTTAATTCCATTGCCCTGTGACTAGTTAGCAATGTAGTGTGTTATTTTCAGTAGCTGTATACCCCTTTTCCAATTGATAAAGGAGGTAAACAACATTAAAAACCCTTCTAGGGAGGTGGACACAGTTTAAAACTCTTCTGTTAATGTAGCAAGTGACCATCACTTCTTTCCCTCATAGAATAGGGTTTATTAGATCTGGAGTCTATGTAGTTGCCTGTGATTAAGGGAAATCTACCATTAGCTTTCCTCTTTATTAATCACGTGCTCCTGTACTTTATTTAGAAAGTAAACTTTATTTTTATGTTAATGAAGCATAAGTGCTTCAGGGGCATCATTAAGCAATTATTTTGCATTTTATTGCATTAAATAATTATTTGATGGAACAGAGAAACAGAACTTAATATGTGATAAAGAAACATTTGCAATTATAGAAGTTAGATGTTTCCTGTAGTTCTTGACTAAATTTTCACCCACATAAACAGGAACCTTGTTAAATTTCATCATACCGCTCTTCTCCAGATATTTCATGCTTTGGGTCTGTCAATGGGCAACAACCGTTCACGACTGACGTACGGCCATATTCCTCCTATTTGCAGAAAGGACGTTTATAAACGTCATGTCAGTGACCAACTTCAAACAGCCTTATCTCCTGAACCCTGGCACCTAGAAACATTTTGTTGTCATATTAGAAAGGAGAGACTCCCCTTTAATATAATATATACACTCACCGGCCACTTTATTAGGTACACCTGTCCAATTGCTCGTTAACACTTAATTTCTAATCAGCCAATCACATGGCGTCAACATGGCATTTAGGCTTGTATACATGTCAAGACAATCTCCTGCAGTTCAAACCGAGCATCAGTATGGGGCAGAAAGGTGATTTGAGTGCCTTTGAGCGTGGCATGGTTGTTGGTGCCAGAAGGGCTGGTCTGAGTATTTCAGATATTTATACCATCCATGACAGTTTCAAGTTTTATTTTGCTCATTAAAGTATGGGCAAGTTCTCAGCATCGGTATGGGCAAGTTCTCAGCATCGACAGCTTAAGAAGTTATATGTTATCATTGCAGTGACAGTCTTATTTTTCAGCTTAAGAAGTTATATGTTATCATTGCAGTGACAGTCTTATTTTTCCTCGTCTTTGGAATGCCCATGAGAGTGTTATTGCTTGTATGGTACAAACACCATTCTGTTCCATCCTTTTTGATGATGGACCTTTTTGATCTGTTTTGTATCACTAACAGCTGCATCAATCCATTTACCTACTTCCTGGTTGGCCGCCATGGCCAAGGTGGGAAAATTACACTTCTTTCAATTATGCAGGCAGTTTTTAGAGAGGATTGGAATAATTCCAGGAGGGATCTAAGAAAGCCAACAGAAGGGACCATAATGTGAGCATAGACCTTCTGAATATGAGAACATAATTGATATAAAATATTATATTGGTATTTATTGCAAATAAATGAATGTTTAAAAAGTGTCTTAATATGCATATTAACTGTGCACTATATACCAGAGAAGTATCCGTGACATTTATTATGTTTTGGTTTTTTTTTAGTCAATTAATTTATTATTGAATTTACTCTTTGTGAAGGTTTAATGGGTTTTCCAGAATAACGATGTTAATGAGGTATTCACACTCTGGACCCCTAATATATTGACTGAGTATGAAGTGGAGAGTCCAGTGCCTTCATTGAAGAGTATTCTGCTACGGGAACTACACCTCAGTTGCTACACACTTATTATAAAGCTTAACTACAGTTCCTGGCACAAGCCACTACACGGAGAATGGAGAAGGACTTCACATTTTATCCACTTATTATTTATCTCTGTTCCATCATCTAATTCTTATTGTTGCAAGAGGTTAGGCTGTTGTTATAATTTCATTCTAATGGGTGGCCACTATTATAATGGGTGGCCATTTTCTGTACAAACTTGTAATCCTCAATTAATCATTTAATCCACAGATTGCCTTCCCTACTATTTCATGTGTGAGCTCCCCCCCCCCCCACACACACTGCTGCCCACTGATAGAGCTGGTACATCCTGGGCTTTAGAACAAATGTGGTAAAGCAAAGCAAGCCACCATCTTCATGTGCCAAGAGCGCTCATAAGCAATTAATCATGTATTGGATTTACCAGTCTTATTTAGTCTAAATATCAGTATTTTAAATGGAACAAAGAAGGGTCACAAAACTTGATATATAAAAATATGACTAAAATGAATATAAATGAATAAAAATAAATTGCACATATTCTATATTAGTCATTTGCAGAACCCTTGCATTGGTGCACTGTATATACCTTTCTCTCAGTATAATGTACAGTAAGTCTTTTGTTTAAATATGTTACTCAATTATTAAGTGGTGAAAGAATTAATTCCAGCACATCTAGAGCATTATTTATTAATGAGATAATAAAGGGGTATTCCCCTGAAGACAAGTTTCTTATATGTACTCAGGATAACAAAATAACACATTCTCTAATTCACTGTTATTAACAAAAATACAGCATTTCACAGATAAAAGTACAACCTGTCTCTATCAGTCCTGGTGTATACAATTTACAAGTTGCCTCTAGACACGACCCTTATGAAGCCAACTTGATAGGCGACATGCGTCGGGTCTTCTTTGCAGACATGAGTCAGGACTGGTAATTAGCCTTTTCAGTGTTGCAAGTGTATTTACGGTATTTTTCGGACTATAGGACGAACAAAAAATCCTTTGATTTTCTCAGAACTTATAGTCCATATATGAACTGTACTTACAGACAACAGCTGCCTTGAACTGTGCACAGGTCTGCCACCTGCTGGTTATTCATCCTTATACGCCTTATACTCCGGTGCACCTTATATATGAACCTAGACATTTTAACAGGCATTTATTGATGGTACGCCTTATAATCCGGTGCACCTTATAGTCTGAAAAATACTGTATGTGTTACCCTATATACTACCGATTATATTATTATTAGGTATATCACTGTGTATTCCCCAACTATTTTATGATGATTACTATGAAATTGTAACAAATGTATTTATTTATTTACTAGAGGGTTACACATGATTTAACCACCTATTTGTGTCTTATTACACTGCACACTACATTTAATCCTTGATTAACAGCGCCCTGTACTCTTATCTGATTGTATTTTTAAGCCCTATTGTGGACTTTTTAAATGGTTTTTAATATTCTCTGTAATGACTTATAATAAATTATTGTCTGTGTTTATATTGGATATATGCATCCTTCTTTTTTGTTCAAGTTTATTAGACACGACCCTGTAACTTCTGACATAGGGTTGGGCCGCCATCTTGGATTTCTGTGTGACAGCGTTGCTTGTTGAGTTTCTTAGTTTTTTTGCTCTGAGCCTGTAGCCATGCTTCATGCACATAATTCACAGACTCTCACTGATTCACTTCATGCCATAACATTGTGAGTAGGGAGAAGCTGCAAACTACAAACTACAAGGAGATAAGTGATCCAGGGGAAGGCTGAGGCAGGCACATAGCTGTGAGAACAGGGATGTAGCAGAGCAGATAGTGTAAAAGTCTGCCAGCGTCTGTCTGTCATGCCTCTGTGTAATAGGTATTTTATGCATATCTGATGTGTCTCATCTGTCTATGTGTGTTAGTACAATGTCAGAAGCCAGATGAAAGTGTATATACACCTGTACCCTGATAATCTAACCACGTTGTCACCACACAGAACTAGATGGATCATAATGTTTCTGCTTAGAGAGACCCGTGATTTTGCACTGACTAGCCTAGGGAGTGATAGGAGCTAAAACAGCAATAAAACTATGTAAAATTGTAAAGTAAGGGGTTATAATGATCTGTATTGTGTTAACATTACTAGGGAATTGAGATGTGAGAATTTTCTTTTGTGGAAAACCCCCCTTTAATGCATGTATTTTCTTAATTTCAAAGACATAGGACAATGCACTTTTAGCAGCTATTCGCCACTTTTTTTATTTATTATACAATTATTTACATTTGTAGGTGAACAACATATACAATTCTATGCAAGTGGATAACATTTAATACTCTTCTGTAGGTAACGCTCACTTCTCTTCACGTATCAGTGTTCAAGTTTTAGCTTAACTTTCCTCATCTGTTCACCAACTTCCAGAGTCTATGTAGTTGCCCTTGAGTAACATACTTGTGGCAGTGTGGAACTTTGCCAGTAAATGTGTTCTTGTAAGGGTGGTTTCACATCAGTGATTTTCCATTGAACCCATTTTGGCTTATTGACATATACAGGTAGTTTTTTCTTCCTGGCTTAAGTGATATTTCACTGATGCCTTACTGACACATTCCTTTCAATTGGCTTTTTCACACTTCAGTTTTTTCACTGCTCTGTAATGACTTATAATAAATTATTGTCTGTGTTTATATTGGATAGATGCATCCTTCTTTATTTGTTTAAGTGTATTAGACAGAACCCTGTAACTTCTGATTTAGGGTCGTGCCGCCATCTTGGATTTCTGTGTTTGTTGAGTTTCTGTGTTTTTTTGCTTTGAGCCTGTAGCCATGCCTCATGCACATAGTTTACAGACACGCACTAAGTCACTTCCTGCCATAACATCGTGAGCAGGTAGAAGCTGCAAACTACAAGGAGATACCGTATATACTTGAGTATAAGCCGGCCCGAGTATAAGCCGAGACCCCTAATTTTACCACCAAAAACTGGGAAAACCTATTGACTCGAGTATAAGCCAAGGGTGGGAAATGCATTGGTCACAGACCCCCCAGTATATAGCCAGCCAGCCCCCTATAGTATACAGACTGCCCCCTGTAGTATACAGCCTGCCCAGCTTGCCCCCAGTAGTATAAAGCCAGCCCAGCCTCCCCCCAGTAGTATACAGCCAGCCCAGCCTGCCCCAGTAGTATACAGACTGCCCCCAGTAGTATACAGCTTTCCCCCAGTAGTAAACAGCCTGCCCCCAGTAGTATAGAGCCACCGTAGCCTGCCCCCAGTAGTATAGAGCCACTCCAGCCTGCCCCCAGTAGTATACAGCCACCCCAGCCTGCCCCCAGTAGTATACAGC